>OX155968.1:28690506-28851269 GCA_944548615.1 Micropterix aruncella
TAAATATGAGAAAATCAAAAAAGTGAAAAAAAAAAACTCGGCATTTCTAACTTGTACTTGTCTTGCGGTAAAATACGGAACCTTATTTAGAAATTGTAAATACTATCGTGATCTTTATTAGATTATCTATCAAAGGTAATATTTCGTTTTGCTTATTTACATACAAAAATATTTAGATACTAGCTGACCCGTGCCCACGTCGTTGGGCGGTAAAACTTTTTACTTGTGATGAAATTATGAGTGTGGTTCGGTTAGTGCTGTGTGCTACGATTTATTTCCTGACTGCCAAAAGAAGGGTTATATTTTTACTACATATGTATGTATGTATTTGCATGCCAATTTGACTATATTACCGTTATTTGTGAGTGTCTTCTTGTGAGTGTCTTATTTGTGACTGTCTTATATCTTTAACCATTTATGCAGTAAAAGGGAAATTATATGCAGTAAAAGGGAAAAGTCTCTTGTTTTAAACACTTGAAACGATAAATGTACTTATTTTGATATGAATTCATAATTGTTGATAATATGACCAATAAACATGACCTAACGATTTACATTATTTTTATAATATAAAAAACTACTTTTTGTGACTTAAATATAAAGTTTAGGCATATGCAGTCGCTGACTTTTTTATAGGCATTGTCAAGCTCTACAACTTTTCTCTAGAATAATCATATATCTCTCATCGTTAAGGCAGCGTTAGTTAGAAACGTTTTCGTTCGACCGTTTTTTCTCCGACTTACTTTGCAAATCCGACTAACACGAAAAAGTCTTTTCATTTATCGGAATAATATATAGCCTATGACACTCGCAAATAACGTGGCTTCCTATTGGTAAAAGAATTTTAAAAATCGGTTCAGTAGATCCAGAGATTACTTCCTACAATTTCACAAACTTTACCTCTTTATAATATTAGTATAGATTAGCTCATAACAACCAATAAAAAATTTGATGATTTCTCTGCCCGGGGCAGATACCACGGTTTATAAACTCGGGACGACATAACGATAACTTTCTGGAATTAGACGGGAGCTGGAATATGTAAACAAGTAAATATATTAAAAAGAATATAAAACAGGTCTGCTGTTACAGAAAGTGAACTACTGTGTTTATAGTTATTTTTATTATATATTTTTTACAAAATATTTGTGATTTATGTATTTATCCATATAGATACATGTATATTTCCGGAATGTACTTAATCAGACCTTCCATTTGACACTTAACACTATATACATATTTAAGGTAATTTATTGTCATTTGGAGATTTGGACATTTAGACCACTATTTACCTGATAATTGCACGATTATATAGGAAGACTATATAAGAAGGCCCCTGTCTATATAGGAAGACTGAGCGGAGACTTCAGAGACTGCAAAATGCCTGCGCAAGATTTTGCTTTAGGATTCCTCCACGTCATCATGTGTCACCATTCCTTGCGAAAGCTTCCATGTTGAATATGAGTAAAAGAAGGCAGCTCCATCTTGCGACCCTTGTACTCAAGGTAGTACGCAATAAACAGCCGCGATATCTTTACTCGATTATGACGTGGTCCCGTAACCGGCATGTCCATTCAACACGGGCACGCGAACAACTTGCTATAATACCCAAGCACAAAACTACACATTTCCAGTGCAGCTTTTCGTATTATTCTGCGGTTGTATGGAATAGGTTGGGAATGGCTTTGCGATCGAAGTCAATTGCAGTATTTAAGGACCACTTTAAAAGTTATTATTAAAGGAAGATATTTAGATGTCATAATTTGATTTTATTTTAAAATAACTATTGCTAAATAGATTATTACTATTGTCTTCGTTTATTTATTAATTTGTAACCTGATTATTTAATGTTAAATATTTTGATTTTGATTATTTTTGATTTATTATATGTAGATTATTAAATTTATGTAATTACGTTATTTTCTTTTAATATCATTTGATGTTAAATATCTTGATTTTGATTATTTCGATTTGTGTATTTATTTGATTATGATTATTTGGATTTTTTGTTTTAGGATTTATTTGATTTGGTTATTTTATTTTAAAAATCATATACCTATGTATCAATAATTAATAGGTGTGTCCTGAAAACCAGGATAAGAGATATCCCGAGGATTAGAGATACCCCTAATTTGCAGCGTTTGTAGCTTTATTTCATAGTCTTTGTCTATTTATAGTTTTAATTTTTAATCTGTGTGTTCTTGTTTTTTTTTTTGTATATGTTTTCTATAACAGCTGCAAATAAATAAATAAATAAATAAATTATGTAGACATTTAAACAGCTTCTAAATCGGTTTGAGCGTTTAGAAGTTCTGAAAGTATAAAGAAACGGAAAACATACACAGATGAACCCTGAACACATTACACTCCTTTTTTATGGGACAGTCGTGTAAAAAACGTGGAAAATTATAATAATATAATGCCTGTGTCTTATTAAGTACAGATATAGAGATGCCTGTATATGAATTGAAATGCAAGCGGGTTTGATTGTCGATTACGTCAAGGAGGGAGGGGGGGGGGGGGGAGGGGGAGGCATGTTTTATTCAGGAAGCGTGCGATTCCTGAAGTGATCCCTGAAATTGAGGTATTTGAGAGGCATGCCTGGAATTCACCAATAACGACGGATCTGCCTCTGCCTTCGCTTCAGCCACCGCTGCAAATGCGCGGAAGGTATCTTCAACTTACCTATCTACATGCAAACTACGTCACGGGTAAGGTTGCGGGAAATCGGACGATATTCAACTTAAGGAGGATATTCCCAGGAGGATTTCTGACACTTTTTATATATTTATTTATTTATTTTAATATTTTTTGGGAAACATACAGCGCACACAATAATCTAGCGTGATATACATAATTATACAGACAACTAGGGTTGTCGACTACAGCGGGCGAGCCCGTCACCTCAGGAAGTTTTAACGATTAGTCGTTCTATCTCCCTGGAGTGAGTGCAGAAGACTTGGACAAAACAGTCCACCGTCTAGCTCCGCCACAAACCCGTAAGAGGCCAACGCCTTAACTGCGAGATAGCCAGGAGTGTCACCCGGCGGGCTTACACTCACGCCCTTACTCCCAATTGTGACCAGATTACTCCAGTCTCTCGATTGGTTACAAGTTCGAGGCCGCTTGCGCGGTCCTCTCCCTTACGAAGCGGTGAAACGGTGTATACCGAATCTAACGCGGACTACAGCATCCTTTGCCCGGCTGTTCACCCAGGATCGGATAGCCGATGGTCGTTTCAAAAGCAGTCGACCTAAGGTCCGCAACCACCCCCGCTCTATAGGAAACAGTACTGCTTCCAGACTCGCCCGACTATAGTCAGAGTGCACAGTCGATTGGCTTATGCCGCACGGTGCGCAGACCGTCCAGGAGCGCCAGAAGGTTGATTCCCAGGGGAAACTAACCATAAGGCCAGAGTCCTACCCACGCTCGCACTTCATGCGTGGAGGCCGTCGGATAGGTGTTGACCAGTGAGTGTGACCAACCCTGAACAGAATGGGTCTTCGTGGCCAACTAAGCAAGGGCCCATTAACTCCCAAAGACAAAATAAATCGGCGGATAATCGCTTCCTGCGTAAAAATTAACAAATTACTTAAATATTGAGTTCAACAAGAAAGTCGATGTGAAAGGCGGAGAATTGGGACTGATTAGCAAGGAGTTGGAAGATACTAAATGGATATATATACAGAGATATAATATACAGATACGTCGTATAGTGAATATGTATTTGATATAGATATTTACAGTAGTACTGTTGTGTTGCATAATATTAGAAAGTATTTTTTACCAAAATCATTGATTGTATAGGGTATTAGATTTCTCAATGCCATAGTACGTTTAGGCAACCTTTCTGCGCCGGCGACATGCAGGTGACGCTGATAGCATTGTCCGGCAAAACTAATAGCTATTTATTTAGCAATCTATAATAAAAACGGTTTATTTATTTTAAAAAACTGATGGATTATAAAAACCCAATAATGTATTTATTAAACAATAATAATATTTAATTAATAGCGCTATCAATCGCATTTTTATATAGGCTGGCTGCATCACGGAAATAATATTGAGAGATTGGAATGCTATCTATTAGTCTATTTGAACGCAAAAGAGCATAAATATTATTTTTTGAAACCTACACCAAATTGAAAAAAATCGCTTGTGTCACCCCAACACTTAATTCACCTGAATATTAATTTCATAAATCTAATTTCGTATATGCGTTTTTAGAGCGCCCAACTCCATAGTGCATTTTGGCAACCCTCGAATTTCTACTTCCCCCTCCACTCTGTGCATTTAACAAGTTTGTCATGGTATTTCGCTGATTTCCGCTGTATAATGCGACCAAATTGACTTATAAGTCACTTTGCCATTCAACCGATGTACTTAATGTTTTATATAATAATGGACTGTATTAAGGTACCTAGAGAAAAGCGTGTTAAGTATAAAAGCGTGGCTTCCGGTCGTTGGAACTTTTAAACTTTAAACGGCGTAAATTGCGAGTGGGGAGGGAAGGGGGGGGGGGGTGAAAGGGTAAAGTGGGTCTAATTAGGAAGCTTTCGGCTTTCGCCACCAGCGAACAGCAGAGGGAAACTTTCTCCTCAAACGGCGCCTTTGCCGCGCCCTGCATTGCGACGGGCCAACGCGAATAATGCCACTCATTCTGAAAACCGCCAACCACTCACCGTCCGACGACCTCAGCCCAAAACTAAGAAACGAATTTTATCAAAGTTCCTAACGTTGTGACAGAGTTTCATCCAGTGGCGTGCCCAGGGTTGGTGAATGGGGCAAGCCCGATATACCGTTTTGTGTTTTTTACGCTATTTATAGAAAGAAAGTGTTACCTCTTTATTTATTTATTTATTTATTTATTTAAGAATTAATTACTATAAAACATTGATTTGCTTACAAAAATAACAGGAACCAAATGGGAAAACATTAACCTTTTGCTTATTTGATTCTGTCACCCAACTGGGACTAGCCCGTTCTAGGGTGGACAGACTATTACAATCAATTTTGCTTGATTGCGTGATTGCTTACAAATGTACAAGTTCTAGTAAAAAGCTAATAAAATTAAATTGCCCTAAAGTGTGGTTTTCAAAAAAAAATTAAAAAAAAAATTAATAAAAAATATATTAAAAGATAATATAATAAATAAAATGCAATTCCATTATATAATTGGCAATAATATAAAATTCGATTAAATAATATAAATGAAGTTATATGTGAGAAAAGAAAGAAAGAGTCATTAATATTTAATATAATATGTTAGGTAATATAGGATTTAATATAAAAATATGTAGTTAAAAAAAGTACAATTCATTGCCAAAATTACATATAACAACAAAGTCAAATAATTTTTGGTTGTTAGTTCAATGTTAAAATATAATCAACATACATGTTTAAAAATATGTTAATAATTTGTGCACCTAAGTTTTATTAAAACTATTATTTCCAACATTTGATGTATGGTTAGTCTGTCATGATTCGGAAACCATTTCTTTAATTTATTTTTAAATTCCCTAAATGTCAAATTAATTTTTATTTCCATATTAATCAGATTGTAAAATCTCGGCGCAATGAAAGAGTAATGTCTTTGTCCAAATTATGTTTTCATTCTGGGTATTATTAAGCTATTTCCTATAACTTGTCTCGTTGGTCTTCGGTTCTGAAATATTCCTGAATTTGAGTTATCGTCCAAAAATAGCCTTAAGAGGGAAGTTTAAAAAAAAAGTTGCCTACAATCAAGGACTTTAGCTTCTTTATAAAGTTCATTAGTGGGATGGCGATATGGTCTACGTAGAATAATTTTTAAGCTATTGCATAGCTTTTATCGCGGGCCTAAGCGCGGCGACCGAATGAAGAAATTTCTTAACGAATATTAATGATTTGAAACTGATATTTACGCCTAAACGAGTACTGCTTACGATTCGAAAAAAATATATGTTAAACACGAACATTTTCCTAATATTCTTAGCTTTGAATATTTTAGATTTTGTTTATATTACATAGCGTAATTAATTTGTGAAATTAGGTCTAACCGAACACAAAAACGACTACTACGGAAATACTATCTGGCGTATTGTTATGAAACCTGCACCATTTTAAAGATAATTTAATTATCTATCTTTTTATCTACATTTTTTTCCGAATAGTCCGGTTTTTTTGCTTTATAGAATAAAAAATTCGTGCGCGGCGCTCTATCGGAAGACGTTTAAATTATTCCGAATCATTTGCTTCCGCAGCCGCAAATGATTCGGAATAATTTTAACGTTTTCCGATAGAGCGCAGTCTGATATCAGGAAAAATAAAATAAATAAATAATTATAATTGCATAAGTTGTTAAAAATGCTATGCAATAGCTTTACCGCGGCAGTCCCTGAGTGCCACACGTATATTTTTTTAATATAAATTTCTGCGCAACTTGCAATGGCTCTAGCAGGGTTTTACCACATCCACCCCATCCAATTATGCCGTAAGTAATAAGCGATTCACACAAAGCATAATAAACAGTTTTTAGTGTTTTGGAATCCAGAATATTCCTCAGTTCTTTGAAAACATATCCAAGCACGACATGATTTAGGAATTATAGCTTGTATTTTTATATTTTTATTATTATTTGATTCTTTCCAAATTGGACTCCTTGATTATTATTATTATTATTGATTTATTGATTTGCGAGATCATTCAATGGATTTGACTTTCTATTATTTTTTATTTTTTTTAGTTTTTGGATTTGTTATTTCATTTTTGATATTTCTTAATGCTCTTTTTAATATTTAAAAAATGTAATGGTTGATTTTGTATAGCTTATTGACTTTCAGATTTCTAATGTGATTTAATTTAATTTTTGCCAGATAATGATATGTTTAAAATATGAATATAATAAAAATGTATTTATTAATTGTAAGTTCTATACCCTCGCCGGGTTTTTTTTTGGAATAAAATAAACTTTGAACTTTGAACTTTATGTTTACTCTATCATCTTCAGTTTGACATTTACTGCTTGTGTCGTAGATTCAATAAAGCACACTGAAGGCAAGCTACTATTAGACAGAATTAAACATACCATATACTTATCAGCAAGAACATACCTGCGTTATGTGAGTTTTTTTTGTATTTTTATCTGGATATAAATTTTAGTATTTAATTTTTTTAAAATAGGTTGTTAAAGTGCTAAATAAATGTTGCGCTAGGCCCTAAAACTAATAAAAATACGTGTGGCACTCGGGGACTGCCGCGGTAAAGCTATTTCATAGCATTTTTAACAACTTATGCAATTATAATTATTTTTTTTTCTGATATCAGATAACTGCGCTCTATCGGAAAACGTTGAAATTATTCCGAATCATTTGCGGCTGCGAAAGCAAATGATTCGGAATAATTTAAACGTCTTCCGATAGAGCGCCGCGCACGAATTTTTTATTCGATAAACAAAAAAAACGGATTTTTCGAAAAAAACGTAGATAAAAAGATAGATAATTAAATTATCTTTAAAATGGTGCAGGTTTCATAATAATACGCCAGATAGTATTTGCGTAGTAGTCGTTTTTGTGTTCGGTTAGACCTAATTTCACAAATTAATTACACTATGTAATATAAACAAAATCTAAAATATTCAAAGCTAAGAATATTAGGAAAATGTTCTTGTTTAACATATAATTTTTTCGAATCGTAAGCAGTACTCGTTTAGACGTAATTATCAGTTTAAAATCATTAATTTTCGTTAAGAAATTTTTTCATTCGGTCGCCGCGCTGGCCTAGGCCCGCGATAAAAGCTATGCAATAGCTTAAAAAATGCGCTTTTTCCTCTAAAACAGTGTGGCCTAGCCACTAAACCTAGCCACGAAAGGGCTGAGGTGGCGATTTTACTCTTAGCGCTTACTGGAAGAAAGATATTGGGCAAAAACTGATTTAGGCCCTCATTTTTTAAAGATGAAAAGCGTGGAGGGAGAAAACTCAGTGTTACAAGTACCTACATATTCAGGAGCCCTTATTTTTTTCAAAACCACCCAATCTTTTGCCAAATGTAAAACTTGCAGAGATATTCGACGGTGACATACAGAATGGCGCTCGTATTTTTGGCGGTGCAACGGTTTAAAATGAGTAGGCTTTGTTTTGCACGATGCATGGCACGAAATAGAATGGAGTCGAAAGGTAGTCAGGCCATTATACCGGCATTTGGGTAGTAATGGCTTCCGAAAAGGGGCCCGTTTTTCAATTCCGCCGGAAGCGTGACCCAGCGCATCCGTCGCTCTGCCCGGAGTATCCGCTCCGATTGAAGCTACAACCCTATCTCTATTTCTATCTTCTTCTCTTGCACTGTGGCAAGTTTTCAACCTAGTTTTTCTAGTGGCGTCGAGTCCTTGACTCCCCAGAATACAGTGAAAAAAATATTGGATTGATTCTTACATTACCATTTTGTTATAACGGTTTTATACAGAAGAACGAAGTTTCAATCATAATTTTGTTGAATTACAAGGAATTTTTTTGAAGCTCCATGACTCGATGATACATATGTGTCAATATTTCCGTACGGTTAATACGAAATTAACATTGTAAGTACTGTTTCAACATGATTCATGTGTCCGAATATAACCGTACGTACTACAGTTGGGGACTGAGCTAAATGTAAGCGATGGCTGAGGTGCGGGGACCGGCGTTCGGTCTCACAATCACAGACGTTAGTGCTGTGACTTCACTCGCCCGGTGCTACTCGACAGTAATAGTTATAGGTATGTAAGCTAACGAAAGAACTCAGCCACCTCTTGCATTTAGCTCGGCCCCCAATAGTAAATGCTGCCATGGTAGAAGCGAGATCCCTAGGTTGCGGAGTAATGAAATAACATTACGTTTTAACATTACGGCACGGTAACTAGCATCACACAAACACCGCTACGCGTCATGTTATTTCATACATATGAACCACAGTCCGTGTGTTAGGTACATCGTTATATTTTTCTCAGTGCACTCTGATTAGGAACGTCGGTAGCCACTACAGAAATCTCTAATAATGGTACAAATGGTACGTTGCTTGCGACAAATCGATAATAGTAAATCCTACGAGTCCCGATAAAAGAGAATAATGCACGATGCACAAGCCGCCCAGCAGCGCCCGAGATGTTCCCACATGTTCTACCCGATCCCACCTGTCCATGACAATGCCGTGACAGGGATCACTAAGTCCATTCCAGGTTCGTCTCACTTCGAGGTGAGTTGAGCCGCCCAAGTTAACAGGTCATATGGACCACCTAACCATATGCTTTAATGGACCATATACTTTTGACCGTACACAAATTTAGTATACGAAATTTTTAAGCTATTGCATAGCTTTTATCGCGGGCCTAGAGGCCAGCGCGGCGACCGAATGAAGAAATTTCTTAACGAAAATTAATGATTTTAAACTGATATTGTACGTCTAAACGAGTACTGCTTACGATTCGAAAAAAATATATGTTAAACAAGAACATTTTCCTAATATTCTTAGCTTTGAATATTTTAGATTTTATTAATATTACATAGTGTAATTAATTTGTGAAATTAGGTCTAACCGAACACAAAAACGACTACTACGCAAATACTATCTGGCGTATTATTATGAAACCTGCACCATTTTAAAGATAATTTAATTTTCTATCTTTTTATCTACGATTTTTTTCGAATAATCCGTTTTTTTGCTTTATCGGATAAAAAAATCGTGTGCGGCGCTCTATCGGAAGACGTTTAAATTATTCCGAATCATTTGCTACCGCAGCCGCAAATGATTCGGAATAATTTCAACGTTTTCCGATAGAGCGCAGTTATCTGATATCAGAAAAAATAAAATAAATAAATAATTATAATTGCATAAGTTGTTAAAAATGCTATGCAATAGCTTTACCGCGGCAGTCCCCGAGTGCCACACGTATTATTTTTATAAATTATTGTCTTTCAAAATTTTGGGTAAGACCACAACAAGCGCCGACCAGCTTCAGCGCCAAGTGTCATACAAATAAACGTATTTTATCTGTAACGAGATGGCGTGTGTACGCTTGCGTTTGCTATAAGCATCCTACGTGTTCTCGCCTTTGTTATTGTAAATTATTCCTTGTAGCGAGCCGGCCTTTCAATAATATATTCTTTTTCGCGTAATCCTCTTTAGTTGGCAAAGCCGCTGTAGCGCCGGTCCGCGTTTGATTGAAGTTTTGAGTGCTTTTCGAGCGATTCTACTATGAAATTGTCTCAATTCGGTGGCATTTTCTGAGCAGATGTGAGGCGTCCCTTAAGGGATGCCTTGGCAAAATGTATACAAAATGTATATAAATTTATATAAATATAAATATAAATGTAAATGTGCGCCGCTTTATAGTAATCCGCTCTATAGTAATGCTATAGCTCTATAGTAAACCCCGCTCTATGTAAATGTAAATGTAAATATAAATTTATATACATTTTGCCGTAGGCAACCCGAGCTAATCGCCATTCATTTGAGGGGTTAAAGTCAACAGAACAGCTTTTGTACTTTTTTTTATATATCATATTTATCACCTTATATTTCAACTAAGATTACACTAGAAAAAAATAATGACTTTTAAATTAAAAAAATACGTGTGGCACTCGGGGACTGCCGCGGTAAAGCTATTGCATAGCATTTTTAACAACTTATGCAATTATAATTATTTATTTATTTTATTTATTTTATTGTTTCTGATATCAGATAACTGCGCTCTATCGAAAAACGTTGAAATTATTCCGAATCATTTGCGGCTGCGGAAGCAAATGATTCGGAATAATTTAAACGTCTTCCGATAGAGCGCCGCGCACGAATTTTTTATTCGATAAAGTAAAAAAAACCGGATTATTCGAAAAAAATCGTAGATAAAAAGATAGATAATTAAATTATCTTTTAAATGGTGCAGGTTTCATAATAATACGCCAGATAGTATTTGCGTAGTAGTCGTTTTTGTGTTCGGTTAGACCTAATTTCACAAATTAATTACACTATGAAATATAAACAAAATATAAAATATTCAAAGCTAAGAATATTAGGAAAATGTTCATGTTCAACATATATTTTTTTCGAATCGTAAGCAGTAACCGTTTAGACGTAATTATCAGTTTAAAATCATTAATTTTCGTTAAGAAATTTCTTCATTCGGTCGCCGCGCTGGCCTAGGCCCGCGATAAAAGCTATGCAATAGCTTAATAAGGCGACAAATTGATTCATCCCAATCCCATCCCAACCGAGGGACGTCACAAATGTAACTAGGCATAAGCCTGTGCCTATATGTACGATTGACGACCTATTTTAGATTGCAAGCCCACATATTAATATTCATTAATAGTAAAAACACATCTTTAAAGACAAGCTTTTATTAAAATGGTCTGTCCCGAGCTAACTCTGGAAGCAGCAGCCATGTCATAGTAGAACTTGAAACGGGCTATCATAATTGAATGCGTGTACAAAATTTCGTTTCTGTGCTGTTGACCGTTAGGGAGTCCCCTCGTCAGGAGCCAACCCTGGGTGCAGCAGCAGCCATGTCATGGTGAAATTTTGAACGGGATATCATAATTGAATGCGTATACAAAATTGTGTATCTGTGTTATGGACCGTGGAAGAGTAGGCTCGCCGGGAGCCGGTCCTGGGTGTAGAATCAGGTTATGCTCACCATAAAAATGCATTGTAATCGGAACTGAGCCAACATGTAAAATTTCAACTTCATAGGATAATAGAAGGTGGTTCTAATTCAGCTTGCAAGGTTTGACCTAGACAAACATACTAACAAACATTGCAAGGTAAAGAAAAGCTTGTAAAAATAAAGTTTCTCAGTAAAGATTAGTGACAAGATAATATTATGTATTTAAAAAATACAAAATAGACATAGTTACTATCTATTAAAGATAAAACATCATTATTAATAATAACAAAAGATATATAAAATCGAAGACTATCGCGGTTGTTTGACATTATCAATAGGATAGAAAACGAATTAACCGCGTGAAATTTGTAGAACCCGTCGTTTCGGTACGTTCAGTGCAAACGTCGCTCGTGAATTGAGCACGCGATCTATGCGACGCTGAGCACTTTCCGAAGGAGATGGAACATGTCAATGATGTCCTTAGGAAAAATGGATACGGAAAATATCACGAGACAAGCACACGATCTAATACAGACGAAACTCAGAAACCGAGCAGATCAAGAGCATTCTTACCATACGTCAAGGGTGTGACAGATCGAATAAGTAAGATGCTAAACAGATTCGATATAAAAACGATCTTCAAACCGACCCAAAATATAGCTCGATTTTTGATGCCTGTAAAGGATGTAATACCACTGCAAACCCCGGGTGTGTATAAAGTCGAATGCAGTTGCGATCTAACCTACGTTGGACAAACTTCTATACTAGGATATGGCATTCAGGTATGGGGACTTACATTTCCCACGTACGTTAGGAAAGTGGAAAATATTCAAATTCGAATACTGAAACAAATGGCACCAAAAGGCTCAATACAAATTAAGCAAAATAATTACACAGAACTCTACTCCTCAATTGATGTCTTGCCTATAAGTTTCTTCGTATGGTATAAAATTCTGCTTGACAACAACGAAAACGGTTCGTTACGAATACCTGCCGATCATGTACACAGAACTCGGCTACGTGAAAAGGGGTATTTGAAATATAACAAGCAAAACAATTATTACGGCGATAGAACTCTTGAATTCATTGTTCCAAAATTATTCAATCACTTTTCTATAAAATTAGACAACTCAATCAGCAAATACTTACTAAAGAAAACATTGAAACTTATACTACTAAGCAACCTAAATAATGACTTACCCAGGCGAGCTAATTGAAATAATTTAAATATTACGTAATACAAATACTATAATAGAGAAATTAAAAACTATATTAGTGTAAATTAGCATAAATATGTAAAAGCAGTAGCATAACTGTAACAAGTAAAAATTCTATTAGACTAAATTAGCATTAACATCAAGTAGAATAATTATGGTAAACCAAGCTAATTAAGATAAGTTAGGTTAGGTTAGGGCATAAGTATAGATATCTGGTATGAATCAATTTATTAGTGTAATCATTTGTTATTGTAATTGTAAACAAAGTAAGTATACCAGGATAATTAGTATAGGTTAGGTTAGATTAGTAAGTAGGCATATTAATTTACTGGAAAAGAATATTTATAAGTGTATATTAAGCTAGTTATGATAGGAGATATAGGTTAGATTAGGTTAGGTTAGGAAGTCAATGCATCTACTTAACGTAAAAGTTATAATAGTTAATAAAAGTATAATAGGTAATAGATAATATAAGTCAGAATTATAAACACATTATTGTTAGTTACCCACTGAAAAGGCACTAGCCTTAGTGGGGAACTGTGACATGTAATTTGTATCTTTTTTTATGAATAAAGACTACTACCAAAAAAAAAAAAAAAAAAAAAACGAAACGGCCCATAGCCACGCGACTGACAGAACACATCAAAGCTGTTAAAAACGTTCAGCGAGAAAAATCGGCGATCTGCGAACATATATTGGATAGCGGAAGTAACCACTGGATGCAGTTTCAAAATCCCATTGTGCTATCCTAAGAACAATTCTACTTTCCTCGCATGATCCGGGAAGCCATTGAAATAAGAAGAACCCCGAACTTCAATAGAGACAACGGTTACAAACTCTCTTCTACGTGGAACCCTCTTCTTAAAATGTTCCCGCCGCCGAACGCCGAACGCAAAGACGTAAAACAGGATACAGTGAGTGTTGTGCGCAAGACGGATTTTTAAAATTCCCGCGCTCCGAGCCCGGCCCTCCACCACCGTTATAGCCTACGCAGTGGCGGAAGCGATATGCGGCCTACCCGCAAAACAACGGATTGACAGCTCTTCAGTCTACCCTGGACAACGGCGGCTGCAACGTCACAGAAACGTCGGGTGCTACAAATTTCACGCGGCAAATTCGTTTTCTATCCTATTTATAACAAAAGATATTTTGACATCTTTCGTAGTTATATTATTTAAAAAGAATAAACTACAATTGTCAATTCTTTCTCCGTCCCAGAACGCCACAAATCCAAAAGTCATTTTTTTATTTATAGTTTCTAAACTATCAATGTTATCTAATATTTTAACAAGTTCTTCAACTTCATTGTACATTCAGGGTGCAATGTACCAAGCCTGCCTTTGTGCGAATATCGTTCTTACCTCGAGGCATCTCAAAATCTAAACCTTCTTCCGCCCCTGTAGTTTTTATTTGCTGGTTGCGTACTTTGCCATTTCTATAATTATGAAAATGAACGAGCAACTGTTTAACGAATCTTTGCCTTGTAAAAAGTACATGCAATTGGTTAAACAGTTGCTCTGAACTATATCGAGGTGGATTGTTTATTGATGACCCTCAATACAAGTTTCTGATCCTTAAGAAGTGTATCAAGAGCACAGGCACCCCAACCAATTATCCCGTACACCCTTAAACCATGGCTTAATGCCATGTAAACCATACTCAAAACTGCTTTTGATAGCATATTTTACAGCTCTCGGAAGACATACTAACTGTCTAGTCCTCTTCGTAAGGGACTTGTGAGGGATCACCCCTCACAAGACTCCAAATTATTCGATGTGAGGTGGTGGTGTCAACTTACGAGTTATCTCCGTATTTAAAGGCGGTTTTGATGAAGCAGAAGATATTTATTGATTGAATCGATTGAATATTGCCAGTTATAACGCTTGCCGAATTAACGATTTCCCAGATTACTTTATCGAGACGCGAGGGTTGCGCGACGGCGGTTATCTAGGAGAGTGGATGAGGATTGTATGTGTGCTCCTAGTATCTTGTACTGGGGACGGCTCGAGTCTGTGGGATTACAGACTGATGCTTCGAGACTCAGGGAAAATGAAGAAAGGAAACCAAGCAGCCGGATCCGTTGAGCGACCTCGTAGAGGGGTACCGGATATGCCGTCGCAACCTTGGGGGAAGGTGATCAATCGGGGACTGATTATTTGGTTGCTTTTGGGCCGGTGTATATAGGCCGTGCAATGATGCAATTTGAAATATTCTGAGTAAAAGTATTGTTTCATCGTGCTGTTTCATAGCTGCACGAGTCAAAATAATAGCTGAATTGTGTCAGTGGATTTCACTGAAAATCGATGCATTTGTTGATCGTATGTAGTGGACTTAAGGTCCGTTACAGACTATTTGTAGCTGTTTGGACATTTAGATAATTACTTGTGTGACATTTGGACGACATATGATTCTTTCATGACCACACACTTTTAAATCGGTTCAATGGTGGAATAAAGAAACGTAAAACATAAATACATGAATCCTAAACACATTACACCCCTTTTTGTTGGGCAGTCGTGTAAAAAAAGCGATAGATGGCAATAATAATTGAATTTTATTATTGTTATCATCGGTTTAATTATTAGGTTTTTATAATCAATCAGTCCTGCATAAAAAATATTGATTATCAAGGTTAGAGATAGATAGATAGATTTTAGATAGATAGATTTTTATTCGAAGTAGACTTACAGTACTTTCCGAACGTCTTATGTTTCTAGACATTTATGCCTCGCTTGTAGGCTTTACCATTGATTACTACACTATATAATCAATGGCTTTATGTAATATTATTAATAATAATAATAATAACACTTTACAAATGGTTTTCATAGCTATGTTACACAAAAACGACTTGACCAGACCAATGTATCGCTTAAAAAATCTTCAATTTTATCCTCCTTTAGAGCACAAATTAACATTTTTTCTAAATTTAGTGTCTGGTAAAAGGGTTAGTTCCTCAGGCAAAGTGTTATAAAAGCGAACACCGTCTCCAATGAAAGATTTACTCACTTTTGCTAACCTAGAGCCCGTAATGGCTAGTTTATTTTTCTGGTGTTCCTATTGTGAATGTCACTTAACCTACGGAACCTGTGCAAGTTTTTACGAACATACATTATGTTATCGAATATATAATGACTAGCTGACCCGTGCCCACTTCGTTGGGCGGTAAAACTTTTTACTTGTGATGAAATTATGAGTATGGTTTGGTCAGTACTGAGTGCTATGATTTATTTCCTGACTGCCAAAAGAAGGGATATATTTTTACTGCATATGTATGTATGTATTTGGATGCCAATTTGACTATATTACCGTTATTCGTGAGTGTCTTCTTTTGAGTGCCTTATTTGTGAGTGTCTTATCTCTTTAACCATTTATGCAGTAAAATTTAAATTATATGCAGTAAAAGGGAAAAGTCTTATGCTTTAAACACTTAAGACGATAAATTTACTTATTTTGACAATAATTCATAATTGTTGATAATATGACCAATAAACATGACCTAACTATTTAAATTATTTTTTTAATTTAAAAAACTACTTTTTGTGACTTAAATATAAAAGTTAGACATATGCTGTCGCTGACTTTTTTGTAGGCATTATCAAGCTCTAGAACTTAATCATATATCTCTCATCGTTAAGGCAGCGTTAGTTAGAAACGTTTTCGTTCGACCGTTTTTTCCGACTTACTTTGGAAATCCGACTACACGAAAAAGTCTCTTCATTTTTCGGATTAATATATTACACTCACAAATAACGCGGCTTTCTATTGATAAAAGAATTTTCAAAATCGGTTTAGTAGATCCAGAGAATACTTCCTACAACGTCACAAACTTTACCTCTTTATAATGTTAGTATAGACGATAAACGTTATTATAGATGGTCAAACAAATTGCTATTAGTTTTGCTTTCAATGCCATCATCGCCACCTACATTTCGCCGTCGCAGAAGGGTTGTCATAACGTAAGATGAGTTGAGCAATCTAATAACCATATTTAATCAATGGTTGGAGTATAAGGTAGCACTGGGCCCTTGCTGAGTTGGCCATGAAGACCCATTCTGTTCAGGGTTGGTCACACTCACGGGTCAACACCTATCCGACGGCCTCCACGCATGAAGTGCGAGCCTGGGTAGGACTCTGGCCTTATGGTCAGTTTCCCCTGGGAATCAACCTTCTGGCGCTCCTGGACGGTCTGCGCACCGTGCGGCGTAAGCCAATCGACTGTGCACTCTGACTAACATCTTGAGTTGTCGACTACAACGGGCGAGCCCGTCACCACAGGACGTTTTAACGATTAGTCGTTCTATCGACCTGCAGTGAACGTAGAAGACTTTGGACAAAACAATCCAACGTCTAGCTACGCCACAACCCGTAAGAGACCAACGCCTTACCGCGAGATCAGACCACTCTGACTAACAGTCGGGGTAGTCTGGAAGCAGTACTGTTTCCTATAGAGCGGGGGTGGTTGCGGACCTTACGGCGACTGCCCTTGAAACGACCATCGGCTACCCGATCCTGGGTGAACAGCCGGGCAAAGGACGCTGTGGTCCGCGATAGATTCGGTAAACACCGTTTCACCGCTTCGTAAGGGAGAGGACCGCGCAAGCGACCTCGAACTCGTAACCAATCGAGAGACTGGAGTAATCTGGTCACAATTGGAAGTAAGGGCGTGAGTGTAGGCCCGCCGGGTAACACTCCTGGCTATCTCGCGGTTAAGGCGTTGGCCTCTTACGGGCTTGTGGCGTAGCTAGACGGTGGACTGTTTTGTCCTTAAGTCTTCTGCGCTCACTCCAGGGAGATAGAACGATTAATCGGTAAAACTTTCTGAGGTGACGGGCTCGCCCGTTATAGTCGACTACCCTAGTTGTGTTCAATCATGAAATGTCCATTAGTAGCGTTGGAGTTAAATTTACTGCCAATTCCGTCGCAAACGTGGACGCTGCGGCTGGATTGACCAGCAAGTATGGCCGTTCGCGCAAGAGATTGAAATAGATGTGATTTATGGGTCTCACCCCCCCCCCTCGCTGCCGACCCCCCACCTTCTGTCCCCGTTGCTATTCAAATTCAAATTCAAATTCAAATTCTTTATTTACAAAAAATCATAGTGTTAGTTACAAATGAATTAAACCTAACCTAACTGGATCGCACGAGACGTCCGCACTAAGGTAGGCTCAGAATCATATAATTAAGTACGTACTGCCTAATGCTAAATAAAAAATTTCGTTGAAGAATGCCGTGAAAAATAAAATCGAGTACTTAAAGTAAAATTTTAGTAAAAAATAAAATTTCAAATTATCTAAAAAGGTATGTGATAATAATAATAATGATATATAATAATCATAAATAATAATAATCATAAATATATGGTAGGTTAATAATATTGTGTTAGGAATGTTAAGTTAGATAGGAATAAAGCAAATTAATTTTTCGGTTTCTTTCCTTCCCTGGGTGATCAACCAGTGGGTTAGTCTTTTTTTGTTTATATTTATTTTTATATTAATACCTTGAGTATAAATGCCGGGTATATCTTTTGTTTTATTGAACAACGACGGTGCCAAGTAAAGAAAATGTCTTTGTGCATGGGAACTATTCAGTTTGGGCACTATGTATATAATACTCAGGGCCATATTACTTTAACAGGCTACCAGAAAGTTTAAAAACTATTCAAGTGGAAAGCTTATTCAAAAAGTTACTTAAAGAATTCTTATTAGACAAAGCTTTTTACTCGATCGATGAGTTTGTTAATTTTAAATAATTTTTCAAATTTTTTGGTCATTTTTTTGACAATTTTAAGTAGTATTTTTTAATTATTCTGACTTTTTCTGATTTTAATTTCTTGATTATTTTTATCAATTATTTTAATTTGTGGTTTTAGTAAATAAATCTTAAAAATGATTTGGATGCCCTAAAAGCAATAAAGAACTAACTGTATGTACGTGGTGATAAATTTAAATATTGTAAAAACGAACTAATATACTGTATTAATTACTGAACTAATATACTAAAAGCAATAAAGAAGTAACTGTATGTACGTGGTGATAAATTTAAATATTGTAAAAACGAACTAATATACTGTAATTTAAATGAACCTAAATATTAAGTTTCTACAATCTGTTAAGATTTTTTGGAAATAAATTGAAATTGTAAAAAAAATTGTAAATTGTAAATTGTATGTGATTACTATTAGTTATCGCTCGTGTAATAATTTTATGGGTTGTGTGCTGGTGCAATTCTTTATGTTTATGATAATATAGTATTATCGTTTTAGCAAATGTTTGCTGTACGTCAAGAACAGAGAACTCACGAAAAAGTTTATGGTCTATTGTACTTTATGGGATTGTTGAACCCGACCTGACTAACCAGTCATTTTGCATAACTCCACAAAAAAAAGCTTGTTTTATCCTGTTCAGTAGACCGGTTTTAGGTGAAGGGAGCGGAATGGAGGGTTGTCTGTGATAATGGTGTAGAATCCATACGAATACGCAACTCTCCCAAAGAACGGAAACTATAACTTTAAGGCCCAGTGACGTAAATGTCGACTACAACGGGCGAACCAGTCACCTCAGGAAGTTTCAACGATAATTATCGTTCTGTCTCCCGTGAGGTGAGCGTAGAAGACTATGGGACGAAACAAATCTGCCCCAAACCCGCCAGAGGCCAACGCCTTACGAGGCACTAGGAACGTAACCCAAGAGGGCTACCCGCTTAGGGCCTCCTGGCTACCGGTTTCGGCTGGATTTCCCCGGCCTACCGACTGGTTACGGGTTCGAGGTAGCTTGCGCAGTCCTCTTCCCTGCGTAGCGGCAATCTACCGCGGACCACGGCATTCTTGGCCCGGCTGTTCACCCGGTGTCGGGTAGCCGATTGGTCGTTTCAAGAGCAGTTGCCGTAAGGTTAACAACCAACCTCGCTCTATAGGAAACAAAGCCATTTCCAGACGCCCCCGGTTATTAGTCGGAATGCACAGTCAATTGGCTGACACCGCAGGGTGCACAAACCGTCCAGGAGCGCCCGAAGGACGATTCCCAGGGGAACTGGCCGGCAGGCACAGAGTCCTATCCGGGCTCGCTCTTCTGCGTGGAGCCATTAGCACTGGGCCCATTAGCTCCCAAGGCCCAGCGAGAGGCAAAATGCACTTCTCGTAATGGTCATATTGGCATTTTTACAAACGATATTCCTCATTTAGGGAAAGGTATCCGAAGGCTAAAGGTATTTGAAAAGTGTCGTTGTGTATTAGAAGTGTGTGTTTTGTCCTCCCGAGTGTCATAAGGTTAGTGCCGCAACCCCTTGCTCACATATAAGGAGAAAGCAGAGTTTGTAATATAATTCGTCGTGTTACGCGGTTACATTTATTGACGTGTTAGAGACCTTAGAAAAGCCCCCCACACAACAAATAAAAAAAAAATACGATGAATAGGTACTCAAGGCTAAATTGGTGCTCGAGTCTCTCTAGCTCTAAACGCAAATAAAAGCGAGAGTGTGGCACACGCATGCGCACAATCACGAGCAATATTTGTGAATTAGTGGCACGCGTTTCATCGCCTCTCCTATAAGTAACAGAGAGGCCGGGACGACACTCTATTGCGCCTCTAATCATACTATTACGTCCAATTGCCATATCCAGATAGATGATCCTGCATATACTGATAGTCCGGGCGGCGGCTGCATGATTACTTACCTCATCGAGTTGCAGAATAATACCGCTTTCCCCGAAAAGTAGACGAAATTAGGTAAAATAAAATTGGTCTTCCGGGGCCCTAATTGGCCCTGTTGCAACTTGGGTTGTCGACTACAGCGGGCGAGCCCGTCACCTCAGGAAGTTTTAACGATTAGTCGTGCTATCTCCCTGGAGTGAGCGCAGAAGACTTGAGGACAAAACAGTCCACCGTCTAGCTCCGCTACAAGCCTGTAAGAGGCCAACGCCTTAACCGCGGAATGTTACCCGGCGGGACGACACTCACGCCCTTACTTCTAATTGTGACCAGATTACTCCGGCCTCTCGATTGGTTACGAGTTCGAGGTCGCTTGCGCGTTCCTCTCCCTTACGAAGCGGTGAAACGGTGTTTACCGAATCTATCGCGGACCACAGCGTCCTTTGCCCGGCTGTTCACCAGGATCGGGTAGCCGATGGTCGTTTCAAGAGCAGTCGCCGTAAGGTCCGCAACCACCCCCGCTCTGTTCACCCAGGATCGGATGGCCGACTGTCATTTCAAGAGCAGTCGCCGTAAGGTCCGCAACCCCCGCTCTATAGGAAACAGTACTGCTTCCAGACTCCCCCGACTGTTAGTCAGAGTGCACAGTCGATTGGCTTACGCCGCACGGTGCGCAGACCGTCCAGGAGCGCCAGAAGGTTGATTCCCAGGGAAAACTAACCATAAGGCCAGAGCACTTCATGCGTGGAGACCGTCGGATAGGTGTTGACCCGTGAGTGTGACCAACCCTGAACAGAATGGGTCTTCGTGGCCAACTCAGCAAGGGCCCGTTAGCTCTCTGGCCCTGTTGCAGTTATGCCACTATGATCCACGTGTGTAAGGGTCGACCAAACTCACGGAACTCCGGACTCGGGCCAGTTTTCCCTATGAATCAACTTTCGGGCGCTTCTGGACGGTTTGCAAATCGACTGTGCATCCCAAACGGCGTTGTTTCTATATAGCGGGTATAGTTGTTAACCTTACGGCAACTTATAGCGGTATTTTCTGTGCTGTAAATTATATTTCTTCTGTGCGCTTGCATTTGAATATATGTAATTAACCAGGTGAACGAACGGACAAAGGATGCAGTGGTCCGAGATAGATTCGGTAGACACCGAATCACCGCTACGTAAGGGAGAGGACCGCGCTGGCGACCTCGATCCTATAACCAGTCGAGAGACCGGAGTAATCTGGTTGCAACTGAAAGTAAAGGCGCGAGTGTCGGCCCGCTGTTTGATTAACCTGGTTATCTTGCGGTAAGGCGTTAGCTTCTTATGGGCGAGTGGCGTAACTAGACAGCGGACTGTTTTCGTCCCAAGTCTTCTACGTTCACCTCACGGGAGACAGAACTATCTAATATCGTTAAAACTTAGCCAGTTTTTATTCCGGGGCTAAATTTAGGGGTTCTTCGCAGCGACCATCATCTCACCTCGGATTTTTAAATATTCGACAACCAGAGTGCGCACGAAATACGTTCGGCATATGTTCCATCTGTCAAATACCCACCTACGAATTGACTCATTTCAATGTCCAAAATGAGAAGTTGCTTTTGCAATTAGTCACCGAAAAGTTGCCGCGTCCTTGCCGTTGCTACGACGACCAACGTAACAAGTCAATAATTACGTTACTTTTTTAAAACGTTCGAATTTTAACGTTCTTTTAGGTTGTCGTGAACCTGTAACGTTCCTCCACCGTTTTTACCACGCTTTTATTAGATCGACCTGTATGTAACTAACTATGTAATGGAATCTAAGGTAACTAATTTAACCATCTTCCAAGGATCGTAGCGTCATGAAAATTGGCAGCTGTATGTAGTTCTGATGACAATACAATAATATGGTACTGTCGAACTGATCTGACGATGGAGTCAGAAGATATGATCTGGAACTTCATGATGGAACATCGTATCATAGCTGTGTTTGGATTTGTTAGAAAAGTCTTGGAATGAACTTTGACCACGATTAAGTTCCAAGGTCTGATGATGAAGCCGGAAGATAGGCACTGGCATTCCATGATGGAATATCGTATCATAGCAGTGTTTGGACTTGTTATAAAGGTCTTGTAATGAACTTTGACCACGATTAAGTTTCAAGGTCTGATGATGAAGCCGGAAGACAGGAACTGGCATTCCACGGTGGAATATCGTATCGTAGTCGTGTTTGCATTTGTAAGAAAGGTCACGTAATGGACTTTGAACTCGATCGGGTTTCAATGTTATAACAAACCTTTTTTGGTTTTTACGTGCATTATAAAAGCGTGTTTTTAGTGTTTTTTTTAAACTATTAATTTATTTGAAATTAGAACTTTATTTCATGTCCTCAGCCACGGTATTCGAGGATGCCGGTAACTAAAATCTCATCATTAGATGGAAATATTTATTTTTAGCCAAAAAAATGGTTGGACTGCAAAAACTCCCAAGCTGCCAGCTGTTACCGTTACAGCTGCTACTGTTAACTACTGCGACAACTTAATTTCATCCTGCAACTCGATTAGGTAAGTAATCGTACAGCCGCCGCCCGGACTATAATATATTATGCTACCAGAGTATTCGCAACAACACTTTGCTTTAGCCCGCGTTTACATTCTTCATTTTTTTTAATCTGGCTGATACACGTTGGGGGTTAATGGGCCCTTGCTGAGTTGGCCACGAAGACCCATTCTGTTCAGGGTTGGTCACACTCCGGGCAAAGGACGCTGTGGTCCGCGATAGATTCGGTAAACACCATTTCACCGCTTCGTAAGGGTGAGGACCGCGCAAGCGACCTCGAACTCGTAACCAATCGGGAGACCGGAGTAATCTGGTCGCAATTGGAAGTAAGGGCGTGAGTGTAAGCCCGCCGGGTAACATTCCTGGCTATCTCTTGGTTAAGGCGTTGGCCTCTTACGGGCTTGTGGCGTAGCTAGATGGTGGACTGTTTTGTCCTCAAGTCTTCTGCGCTCACTCCAGGGAGATAGAACGACTTGGGTTGTCGCCCGCTGTAGTCGACAACCCAAGTTGTAACTATAGCTATTACCCCCATGAAAATACTCCAAGAAAATTGTGACAAACAAGAATCATTTCTGTCTCGTCTAGAATGCTACGTAAGATTCGTAGAGTAGCAATTCCTACTTAATTTCTCGTAACGCTAAGTGTTGACAATGATCGTCCCACTTGAAGAGGTGTTATGTCTTGTAAACGTATGAGGCAGAATAACACATTTTCTTTGTGAGTTTTTGAATAATATGTGTTTTTGAAACGTTAAGTCCTATGTAGCTTATTAGTATCATACCAGTCTTTTAAATTGTTATATGTCGTATTGCATTATCGGGCACTGTTTTTTTTACATACTTTGAGACTAGAGACATAATACTTGCCATTTGTAATATTATTTGCATCATTGCCATTAGTAATGTCATTGATTATATAGGGTATTGGATTGCTCTATCCCATAGTACGTTTTGACAACCCTTCTGCACCGGCGACATGCAGGCTGCGACATAACATTGGCGGCGAAACTAATAGCAATTCATTTGGCAACCTGTAATAACATTGATAATGATCGGCTTACCATAAAAAACTGATTGACTATAAAAACCAATCATAACAATGATAACTTCTATTGGACTGTCAAATCGCTTCCGGAATCGCAAATATTGTCGAGTGACGACAATCATGTGTCGTATCGTCGCTTTAGCATCCGTGGGCTGCTATTTGTGCAATCCGGCACTGATGTAGGTAAGTAATGTACTGTTGTTTATATTATGCAGAAACATTTCCGTTATTATCGAAGCTTGATAAGCTATGTTGTTATTTCTCATAACGTTAAAACCTAACAAAGGATGCGATAGGTAGCTGTTAACATGAATCATTCACTTATTTATTTAAAAAATATATTTAGGAATTATTTATACACAATGATTTTGCGTCACTCCTAACTAGGCAGTGCCTATTTCAAGGCAAACGCCAATTTTATATAATATTATTTTAATTTAATATTTTAAAAATTTAGTTTTATGAAAAAGATGGTAAAAATTGTTGAAAGTCTCTTTATTTTAGTTATTAGTCTATTCTATTTATCACACTTAATTTGACAGAATCACTTTAACTTGACAAGCATGCTTGATCGTCTAGAGAACCCCTAAAAATTCAAGGACATTCCAACCACTGGTAAATGGCTCTCTAGACGATCAAGCATGCTTGTCAAGCATCGCGTCACGGGCTGGGCAGGGATCGTAAACCGCAGGAAATATGAAAATATATATTTTTTAATATTTGCCAAAAATGCCTAATTTTGTAGTTTTATACCAGGAAGTCACGTCTTTTGTCAATCAATTACGTCTAATTAACGTGACTTCCTTGTATAAACTACAAAATTAGGCATTTTTGGTAAATATTCAAAAAAATATTTTCATAATTCCTGAGGTTTACTATCCCGCGACGCGATGCTTGACAAGCATGCTTGATCGTCTAGAGATCCCCTAAGATCATGGGGTGTCTTTTCTGGGACAGTCGATGGGTCGTAATGATTAAATATGGATCTACAATAGCGGGGCTGTATATGATGAACAAATCGCTAACATTTGCAATTATTTTAAACACGATCTCCAAAATCTGCGAGAAAGTTGCAAAGGCGAGACTCTATAAATTTTTAATTGAAAATAAAATACTCTCAATCAGTTCGGTTTTAGGGAAGATTATCTATTAATATTTTTTATTATTATTTTGAAGACCACATGTGCAGTTTAGGGCAATTTAGTGTTATTAGCTTTTTGCTAAGACTTGTACATCTGTAAGCAATCAAGCTCAAGCAAACTTGATTGTAATATTAGAGTCCTGTCCACCCTAGAACGGGCTAGTCCCAGTTGGGTGACAGAATCAAATAAGCAAAAGGTTAAGGTTTTGCCATTCGGTTCCTGTTATTTTTGTAAGCAAATCAATGTTTTATAGTAATTAATTCCTAAATAAATAAATAAATAAATTGCAAGATAACGCACCAGCATACAAGTCGAGAGTTGCGATAACTGCCTTTGAAGAAGCTGGCTTTGATGTAATGCAACGACGGGCCTTTCAATTTGAATTAAATAAAATGGCGTTTCATGATGGAAGTCGCCTGTTAAAAAAAGTTATCATAAAGGCGAATGAGCGATTCCTCCTCCTACGTGATGTTGGATAAAAAAATCATTACAAAATTAATGTCACGTCCATTAGGGAATGTCGCAATGCAGGATGAAGCGTTTCGGGCGTATTATGGCAATCGCGTCTGCTTAGCGAGAGTATGTATGTATGTAGATCAGATGTGACGTGCGTCGCGCACCGAATATTTCGGAGCAGACGCCGCTTGAAGGTCGTCTGGAGGATGCCATGGTTAGGTGGCCGCCAGATAACCCTTCAGATTATCTCTCAGTCCATACACCCACGCGTCCAACTTAGCAGACTGCTAGCGATCGTTGCCATTCATCATGAAAGCGTAATTAGCACAATTAACTTACCTAAACTTGCAGATGTCAAAATAGAGTATGTAGTGAAAACGTTAAGGCGACATGATACCTGGGAACGACTATATCTGAAGAATTTTAGTTTTATGAGTTTTTTGAAAAAATATAAGCATTCATTTTAAAAAGTTTCTAAGTGAATCCCTCGATAAGGAACCAATTTAAAATTTGGACCCAAAAAAGTTGCCCATTGCCTTGGACATTAAGGCTTTAAACTGACTTCGAAAACTTTCAGGTGCGTTTACTCCTACAATGTAAGCGGCGAGTGTGTCTTATTATAATTTCATTATATTGACTGGTTAATTCTCTAGGGCAGCACTTAGCCACATTTTTTATTTAGGCCATAAATTATTTACAATTAATTAAAACGTGGCAGCGCTCTGAGAGTTACGCTAAATATGCTTTGCCATTAATACCCTTATACCAACACTGTGCAAAGATAGTTATTCTGTGCTAGCGCTGCGATAGAGCATTTAGTATGCGCCTATTAGCCGGCGCGAGCGGACGTAGAATCTGCGCTTGACGCTTCGTCAACGCTGGATTTCTATTGGTCAAACCCTACAAAATTGGCCCCGCCTGTTTTTTCACGTGTACGCCCATTTCGGATATTTTTCTGAGGTCTCATGGTTCCAGTAGAATAATCAGTCTTTTACCAGCTATCGGATCTCGTGCATTCGGCCATTACGACGTGCTCGTTATCTTAAGTCTCAAGGCAAGTTTCAACTTTTATCCGGTAACGTCCTCGAAAAGGATCGAATCTCTGTTTGGGGAAACAGAGTCTTTTTCGTGTTCGATCCTCATCGAGGACTCTGCCGGATAGGAGTTGAACCGTGCGTTAGGCCGACTTAAGTTAATGAGCGCGTCTTAATGGCCGAATGCACGAGATTAATTTTCTAGAAACAAGTATTTGCCGTGACATGGGTGTCACAGCAGGTGGATCAGATCCTCTGGGGGTTGTCCTTCGGGCGCGTCTGGGCAGTTTGTGCATTGTGCATGGTCAGCCAATCGACTGTGCACTCCGGCGAATAACCAGTAGGGGCTGGATATGATCTTATACGTATCCTAAAAAAGCGGGGTTGGTCGTTGACTCGATGTGAGCTAGTCTTGAAACGACTCATTGGACACCCGATCCCGTGTGAAGAGAGGGGCAGAGGGCGCCACGGATCGCGATAAATTCACACCGAGTTAACGCTGAACTAACAACAAAATAGAGTTGTCAACTACAACCGCGAACTCGTCACCTCAGGAGGTTTTAACGACTGGAAGTAAGCGCAGGAGACTAGGACAAAACAGTCCACCGTCAAGCTCCGCCACATGCCCGTAAGAGGCCAACGCCTTATCCGCGAGATAACCAGGTATGTTACCCAGCGATCTCACACTCACGCCCTTACTTCCAATTGCGACCAGATTACTCCGGTTTCTCGACTGGTTACGAGTCGAGGTCGCTTGCGAGGCCCTCTCCCTTACGAAGCGGTGAAACGGCGTAAACAAAATCTATCGCGGACCACGGCATCCTTTGCTCGGCTGTTCACCCAGGATCGGGTAGCCGATGGTCGTTTCAAGAGCAGTCGCCGTAAGGTCCGCAACCACCCCCGCTCTATAGGAAACAGTACTGCTTCCAGGCTCCCCCGACTGTTAGTCAGAGTGCACAATCGATTGGCTCACGCCGCACGGTGCGCAGACCGCCTAGGAGCGCCAGAAGGTTGACTCCTAGGGGAAACTAGCCCTAAGGCCTGCCCGGGCTCGCACTTCATGCGTGGAGGTCGCCGGATGGGTGTTGACCCGTGAGTGTGACCAATGAACAGAATGGGTCTTCGTGGCCAACTCAGCAAGAGCCCAGCTCCCTAAAGGAACGCGCACTGTGCTCAGAGCGCCAGTGTGGACAGCGGACGAATCGTGGTGTAAAGAAAAAGCCATACAGTTAATCGAGGCGTACAGAACAAGACAAATTTAATGCAATCCACAAAATTGGTCGTCACACTTCATTCTATTCGCGTGTTCTCAGCAGACTGATGCTACTACGTTCGCGCGCACGCCGGAAACAGATGCGAGTTCGCGCGTGTTCGGTTCGTGCGCGCGCTGCGTCGACACTGATGAAATGCTCTTTTCATCTTACATCGCATGTTACCTTTCGTCAGTCTGTACGCAGCATTTGGTTGCAGGTTATTTCTGACTGGCAAAAAAATAATAAAGGAAAAGTGTAATCATGCGAAAAACATATAATTGTACTGGCAACAGCAAGTCAAGATCACGCGCCGTTTTTCGGTTTAGAAATAGTGCGTTCAACAAAAAATATCTCGCTACACCCCTCTTTCCCCCTTGTGATATATCGTGTTTTTTTCCGAACCCCCTCCCCCCTTTCGAGCCACACGTGATTAATGGACGATCCCTTACTAACAATTTCCATTTTGATTTTCCTTATTTAACTTGACAATTTTACCATTTTATTGACTATTATATTTATTTATTTATTTATTTAGGTACATAGGATTAAGTATACAGTTCATTCATAGGTCATGTAATCTTATAATAATTATATAAATTATTTAATAATTAATAAAGGGAGGTTTAACACATCTTACTGACCTTTACTGCCAATAGCACATCTAACTAGGCGATAATTTGGCCCGCCTCTAGATGTGCATATTTTTGTGCAATTTTAAGAAATGAAGTGTTTTTTTTAAAATAAATTATTTGGACCTACCACCTGTATATATACATAAATATACCAATTTTATAAAAAATATAGCTATGTAATAAATATATATATATATATATTTATAGTTGTAATTTAATAAAATTTAATTAAGAAAAATAGATAAGTGATACTAAATAAATTGTCGTGCGTTGCAAAGTTGATCAGATTTTACATATCCCTTGTTAAGTAGCCATCTATTAAGGTTTGCTTTAAATATTTTTATGTTAGGATAATTTTTCATGTCTTCACTAAGGGAATTATATAATTTTGGGGCTATGTAGAATATATGTCTCTGGGCAAATGTTGTCCTGACTGACGGAATTATATAATTGATACTCGCGGACATTCTTGTGTTCAGATTGTTTTGAGTCCGGGCGTGGTCATCTCTAAATTTGTAGAATGCAAGAAGCGCTTGCTTAATGAATAACTGTTTAGCTGATAGCACATGGGATTGTTACGACTATTTTATTTTCTCTCCGATAATCCATTGTAATTTGTATTTGTAGGACGATATAATTTTATACTCGTATTTCACGACAACTTGATTGATAATTCTCACGTCAAAATGTTCTATAATATTGCTCGTGGGATATTGCCGAGCTTTTCTCATTGCAACAATACAATACAATCAACTACTCCAGTAGATAGGCATTCCTACACTTGGATGCGTCACAAAATTAAATGCTTAAAATTTATTTATTAAAAACATAATTATCATGATAGTTGTCATGGCTGTAATATTAAATTCAATAATACCTACTTACAAATAATCAAATTATTCTAATGTCATTAAAAGTAAGAGAGAATAATATAAAAATAGAAATGCAAATTCTATGTAGAATAATCAACGTAAAATAATTTTATTGTCAATCCAGCAATATGCCTTCGTATTTTTTAAACATAAATAGATGTATACTAAATTATATGAGAATTAGAATGTCAGCTATCATTTTTTTTTAAATTTTATTTTATTAGTTTCAAATAGTATTCAAGGGCATTACAAATGAATCCAATTCGCCCTTGAATATTAAAGCTAGAGTGTAAGTCTAAAAATAAATGACTACATAACTAATTTAATGCTAACATTGAACAAGAAAGAAACATAAAAATATAAAACTAAATAAAAGACAGATTATGATAAACATGAGATAGCAGGGAGTTGCCTTTTTAGCTGCCAAAGGGATGTACAAAAGATATCTATTTCTGTGGGTAAGGAATTAAGAAGAGCTATAACCCTTCCCACTGGCCTGTCTACAAAAATATTTGTACGGTGGTACGGCACCTTAAACAATAGATGCGATCTCCTCGCTGTGTAATTTACCGGTACGTACAATTCAAACTTACATAGTATCTCTGGCAAATAAATCGTTCCTTGAATTAGTTTATATGCAAATATAATTAGTGAAATATATCGACGAGTTTCAAGACTGTTGTATCCTACCATTCCTAGCACAAAATCGGACGGAAATAAGTATGGATAAATATTGTATTTTCTGTAATAAATATATCTTAAAAATTTTCTTTGAATACGCTCTACCATCTGAATGTATTTGTTTTCACTTGTACACCAGATGACCGAGTTATATTCAAGTATGCTACGGACTAAACAATTATATAGTAGAAACATTACATGAATATTATTAAACTGTTTGCATATGCGAATAACAAAACCGACCATTTTGCTAGCATGATTGCAAATATTTGTAATGTGTGCACGGAAGTTCAACTGCGTATCAAATGTAATTCCCAGGTCCCTCACCTCGGTTGACCTTTTTAAAATTGACCCGTTTATTGTGTATGGGAAAAAGCAAGGTGTTTTCTTCTTAGTGATGGTTAATACCGTTATCATAATACCGTTATGTTAAAATTTTACAAATTTTGCTAATTATAAACATGGAAAATCAACTCGGAATTTTCAAACTCTCTTATACTATAAATTGGGTTTCTTACCAAATTATTTATAATTATCTTTTTAAATTGGTCCTCTCCAAGGCTTTTCATTTGCTCTGGAATCTTATTATAGAAGGACAAATTTTAATTAATAAAACCGTACCGCACTTTGCCGTCGCTGCAAGTCGACTTTGCAAGTCGCTGTCGGTTTATGTGGAGATTGGATTTATTCCTCGTATCGTGATGATGAAAATCACTATTCACCGGAACTTCTGCTAAGCGTCTACGAGCGTACATAATTCTCAAAGAACTTCACGAGCAAAAATGGCATATACGGTCAATATTCATAGTTTTTGGAAACCCAACGATTGTTTGAGGTATGTTGGTGTCATAATCAGCTTTGTGGCATGCCAATGCTGCAGTAGCTGCGGCGGGAGTTCGCGCTTACAAGCAAGCCAGACGGGTACGACACGGAACGCCACTTAGTGCGCAGTGTTCGTCTGGACGGCTTATAGCTCCTTTCATACAAATTCCCACATCCATCACACTCACAAGGACACGAGGGCTGATTAATAAGTGCGCGAAACGAATTTATTTTATTTTATTTATTTATTTATTTATTTACATACCTATACATATACATTCAAATTCATGAGCACAACAGAAAATGAAATGACAATTTAGACAATGCCGTCGTATGCTTTTAAAGTTATATACACATGATACATCTGTCTGAGCCCAGGTTACATAGCGCATACATTAAACGCAAATGATAATCATTCTATTATGCTAAGCAAAGAGCAGCCGAGCCCGCCTTGCTAGGCACCCCTGTGTTAAGGCGAGCTCACTTCGGGAGTCACAAAAACGAGCCATAAGAATATTGATAAACCTTAAACATAATGAATCATGTCGTGGTCACTTCAAAAATCTCAGTATTCTAACGCTACCATCACTATACATATTTGAATGCATAAAATTAATATTAAAAAACATAGGAAAAATGAAGACCCAAAAAGAAATTCACTCGCATTTCACCAGATGTAGGCACAATTTAGCATTACCCCGTCCATCTCTGGAATTATTCAAAAGGGATCCAAATTACGTTGGAATGGCGTGTTACAATAAACTGCCTGAGAATATCAAAAGTATATGTAGAAACGGAAATATCACCCAATTTAAATCGAAATTAAAAGGCTACCTTATTGAGAGAGAATTATATAATATTAACGAATTATAATTAGATTACTGACAATTTCCATCTCGATTTTTTTTATTTAACTTGACATTTGTACCATTTTATTGAGTATTATATTATTACTATTATTTCTAATTGTCTCCCATAATCAATTATAATTCTTACTTACAGGACCATTTAATTTTAATATTATAATTTCATGACTATCTGTAGTTATAAATATCTAATATAACTCAATTATGTGGTGAGTCTCTAATGAAATATTTAGTATACATTTTAAAGTTATTTTAACATTAAGCGGCTATATAAAATGTCTAAACAACTATGTAAAGTTTTTTGAAGACAATAAATGCGATTTGATTTGATTTGTTACTAGAGTGCCACGGTTGTGTCAAAGAAAGATCTACAATCTATTTTTTTTATTAAGCTATTGCATAGCTTTTATCGCGGGCCTAGGCCAGCGCGGCGACCGAATGAAGAAATTTCTTAACGAAAATTAATGATTTTAAACTGATAATTACGTCTAAACGAGTACTGCTTACGATTCGAAAAAAATATAAGTTAAACAAGACCATTTTCTTAATATTCTTAGCTTTGAACATTTTAGATTTTTTTTATATTACATAGTGTAATTAATTTGTGAAATTAGGTCTAACCGAACACAAAAACGACTACTACGCAAATACTATCTGGCGTATTATTATGAAACCTGCACCATTTTAAAGATAATTTAATTATCTATCTTTTTGTCTACGATTTTTTTCGAATAATCCGTTTTTTTGCTTTATCGAATAAAAAATTCGTGCGCAGCGCTCTATCGGAAGACGTTTAAATTATTCCGAATCATTTGCTACCGCAGTCGCAAATGATTCAGAATAATTTCAACGTTTTCCGATATAGCGCAGTTATCTGATATCAGAAAAAATAAAATAAAATAAATAAATAAATAATTATAATTGAATAAGTTGTTAAAAATGCTATGCAATAGCTTTACCGCGGCAGTCCCCGAGTGCCACACGTATTTTTTTTTAAATGATATAACAAGATTCCTTGAATATAATGAATATAACAACATTCCTTGTGAATCCCAAAAAATGTCACTAATGGAGTAGTTTTTGCCTTCTTACATTAAATTAATAACATTTCTATTTAATCGGCGAATTTGTCGCTCTTGGACATGTCACATTATACTAAAGGTAGTAATATACAACTTACAAGCTTCTGCAGTAGCAGATATTTATTATAAGCTTTTTGCATGATACTAGTTTGAGTATCTTACCTATTTTAAAGACAAAGAGAACGTCTAATGAGTTCAGTATCACAAAGTGATTAAAATATTAAAAAATATTCGTCAATTGTTAGAATCAGATCATATAAACATTAAAAATAATTAAACAAGTAAATTCATAGAAAACAATAAAAAACACTATTCTACTATTGTATTTATGATTACACAAATGTGTAAATTGTGTCTATTGAAGTAACGTTTCAGAAGCGTTGAGCGCGCTGCGCCATCTAGCGATAGGTAATAAACGGCAAATAAACAATATTAGCGATATTCATCTACCGCTAGATAGCGCATCGTACTCATAACTTTTTATACTATTTACAAGAAAATAATAGCTAAATATTTGTTTTTTTTTTAAATTTAAAAAAATTATCAAAATTTTCTTTTTTTGTCGTACTGATTCATTCATTACAAGAAATGCCCGTGCTGTAGTTACACCCCGTATATATATATACATGTATATTTCCGGAATGTACTTAATCAGACCATTCATTTACACTAAACACGGTATATTTATGTTAATTTACTGTCATTTGGCCATTTGGACATTTATACAAACACTTACTTTATGTTTATTTTATTTTATTTTATTTTATTTTTATTCCAACAAAAGAGAAAAACAGCGCTCAGGTCTTGAGTTAATAAATAATAATAACAATATTACGGCCAAAATAGTCTCCTGGTAATATACAGTTAATGTGCGTGATGTTGTGTAATAATATTTATATATTATGTTATATTATCATGTTCTCTCGATTTGTGAGTGTGTATGATATAGTAGGAAGGGTGTGTTTATGTGTGTGATTGTGATGTGTGTTTAATGGGTGTGTGTAAGTACATCTACGTGTATGTGTCATAGTTGTGTATATATGAGACACTTCTAAATCGGTTCACACACACACTTCTAAATCGGTTCCAGGGTTTAGAAGTTATGGCGGAATAAAGATACCGTGAAGCCGTGACCAGACCGGAGGACGGAGAAGTCTGGCCAATTCTGGTAGTAAGGGCGTGAGGTTGGCGCGTTTTGTTCACATTCCAGTGCCTCGCGGTAAGGCGCCGGTTTCTCACGGGCATGTTGGCAAAGACTGTGGACTGTGTTGTTCCCGAGTCTCTGTGTAATCACCTCACGGTTGAAAGAACGATCTATATCGTTATAACAGCCTGAGATTTCGGGTTCGCCCGTTGCAGATGACAGCTCCAAGTGCCCAAGTACGGTATTGAGCAATCTATCTATAATACATTATATAATCAACGATCGCTACTGTTATTTTATGATGCTACACTCGGATGGCTTCTACTATGTGTACAGTGTGGTCATCCGCAGGTGCGATAGTGATCAGTTTTGGCGCGAAAAGCGGTAATTTTGGCGCGGTGACATCACGATAGTGGCTTCGGCTTTGTTCCGCCTTCCCGTGCACATTTCCGTCATTGTTTTCGTTCAGCGGACGCTTTTAACACTTTTAATCAACATCAACGGCGTGTTAATATTAACTAACACCATCACACCGGTCGGTCGCTCGATCCACACATTCATTAATTGACTTGCACTCCGCACTCAACTGTGTACCTATGCAGATACGATATGTATACCTTAGATCGTGTACACGCTTGCTTCTCGTGCATAGATAACTATATTCATATTATTCATATTCATTTTATTAGTATACTGGTATACAAGTCAGATACAGATTAGCAAACATTCATATATATTAGCAAACAAACATATTTTTTTATCGTAAAAATAAAATAAACAAAACAAAACGAAGAAAAAATACGTGTGGCACTCGGGGACTGCCGCAGTAAAGCTATTGCATAGCATTATTAACAACTTATGCAATTATAATTATTTATTTATTTTATTTTTTCTGATATCAGATAACTGCCCTCTATCGGAAAACGTTGAAATAATTCCGAATCATTTGCGGCTGCGGAAGCAAATGATTCGTAATAATTTAAACGTCTTCCGATAGAGCGCCGCGCACGAATTTTTTATTCGATAAAGTAAAATAACCGGAGTATTCGAAAAAAATCGTAGATAAAAAGATAGATAATTAAATTATCCTTAAAATGGTGCAGGTTTCAAATAATACGCCAGATAATATTTGCGTAGTAGTCGTTTTTGTGTTCGGTTAGACCTAATTTCACAAATTAATTACACTATGTAATATAAACAAAATCTAAAATATTCAAAGCTAAGAATATTATGACAATGTTCTTGTTTAACATTATTTTTTTTCGAATCGTAAGCAGTACTCGTTTAGACGTAATTATCAGTTTAAAATCATTAATTTTCGTTAAGAAATTTCTTCATTCGGTCGCCGCGCTGGCCTAGGCCCGCGATAAAAGCTATGCAATAGCTTAAAAACACAAGAATAATGTAAAAGAAGAAATACAAGACAAAATGCAAAGAGATCATTAAATACTTTAGCCACCAAATCATTTTACACTTCACTCGAGTAATATTCCTCCAGTGAGTAAAACGCCTTATCTGTAAGGTATATCTTAAGGCGTCTCTTAAACACGTCAAGAGATTGCGCCTGCCTAATGTGCTGCGGTTTCTTGTAAACCGCTGGGCCGGCGATATAGGCTAGCCTCTCCGACTTGGATAATGCATGACTTACCAAACGTAGCATGCTACGGGATCTTCTTGGATAGTCATCACTATCCAACAAGTGAATGTCATCAAGTCAAGTGAATGTCAACAAGTCATCACTATCACGATTTTGAAGTGAATGGTGTGCATCATGCATCATGATGCACACCATTCTCTTCAAAATCGGCTAGATTTCTGCGAACGAACAGCGCTACTTCTATTATATAAATAGTACACAGATTATAGGATATATAGATGTAAATTATGGATATGTATACAGATATACAGATTATAATATGTTATATTTTATTATGTTATACTATTATACTATTATATATAAATATGCTACATTATTTTATATGTTATAACATATGATATTATATTATATTGTAATATGTTATATTATATTATTTATATTATATTATGCTAAATTATATTACGTATTGTTTGTTTTTTTTTTTTTAAGACAGAAGAAGGACAGTAGGCAAGGCTACAGGCTCAGCAAATAATACCACAGAACTATATATCCATCACCCCAACACAGGCGTATACCTAGTGGGGTGATGTAATCCTGACAAGTTAATGCCCTTTCGCGATTTTCTTCATATGTATTCTTTTAAAATGTGTTAAAAAAATGAACACAATCTTTTTTATGTAACTATAAAAAAATAGGATAAATAAATAAATAAATAAATAAAAGTTTTTGGATATTTCCATGGATATTTCCGTCTTCATTTTTTTTCCTACCATAACTTTATTCCACTATAATTTCTAAACGCTCGAACTGATTTAGAAGTATGTGGTATTGTTGGAATCGTGAGGCCTTAACTATCTAAATATGAAGTAAACATTTGTCTAAATGTCCAAATCTCCAAATCTCCATAAATTAACATAAATATCTCGGGTTTAGTGTCAAATGAAAGGTCTGATTGAGTACATTTCGAAAATATATATGTATCTACATGAATAAATACATAATACAGAAATATTTCATGAAAAACCCTAATAAAAATATTAATTAATACAGTAGGTAGTTCACTTTTTGTACAGGCAGTCGTGTTTTTAACACGCTTTTATTAGGTCGATCTAAATGTAATCTGATCGTAACTATGTAATGGAATCTAAGGTAACTAATTTAACCATCTTCCAAGGATCGTAGCGTCATGAAAATTGGCAGCTGTATGTAGTTCTGATGACAATACTATAATATGGTACTGTCGAACTGATCTGGTGATGGAGTCGGAAGATATGAACTGGAACTTCATGACGGAACATCGTATCATAGCTGTGTTTGGACTTGTTAGAAAAGTCTTGGAATGAACTTTGACCACGATTAGGTTTCAAGGTCTGATGATGAAGCCGGAAGATAGGCACTGGATTCGATGATGGAATATCGTATCATAGCCGTGTTTGGACTTGTTAGAAAGGTCTTGTAATGAACTTTTACCACGATTAAGTTTCAAGGTCTGATGATGAAGCCGGAAGACAGGAATTGGCATTTCATGATGGAATATCGTATCATAGTCGTGTTTGCACTTGTGAGAAAGGTCACGTAATGGACGTTGAACACGATCAGGTTTCAAGGTTATAACAAACCTATTATATATTGACTTGTAAATATTGAGTGTAAATAGTGTAAATATTGACATAAGTGCATGTATAAAATGTATGTAGACCTGTACATAGAGAGTGTAAATAGAATATTTTTTTGGTTTTTACGTGCATTTATAAAAGCGTGTTTTTAGTGTTTTTTTAAAACTATTAATTTATTTATTCCTTTTAATAAATTTACTTATTCAAAAGCTATTATTCATTTGTTTTTCTGTCGTTTGTTATTGCTCAGATGTTTTAGTGTGTAGGGGAGAGGGCCCCATTATGGGATAGCTTTCGTTGAAGTGCTATATAAAAAGAAGCTTTAATGTAATACATACTAAACCAAGTAGATTTCATTACAAATTCCATGTTCTTATAGTCCTATGAAAAGTATGTCCCTAGTTCTTTAATATTTTCCACCACATTAAAAAGAACAAAAAATTTACTTTTTGTACAACAAAAAAAAGGTGTCCTAATATGGGACGTCATATACTCCTAATATGGGATGGTATCCCATATTAGGTTTACATATTTGTTTAATTGTGAGATTTAAATTCCATGTTTACAAAACACACTTTTATTCAAAATAAATTATAACAATTCAAGAAGAGAGACAAAATTCACATATAAAGTTAACAATAAGTGCGTCCACGCCAGCACACATTTCATGAGACCAACGAAAGCATTTGGTACTCCTGATCCATTTTTCTCCTGCAATATCGTTTGAGTATGGATTCAAGCAGTAAATGCAGTCCACATCCTCGTTTGCCTCGCTGTCATCAGATTCCATCAGTGGTGGCTCCTCGCTGTCAGATGAAGATGAACTTTCTTCAACTATCTTCCTTTTATAAGGCATCTTCTTTGGTCCTTTTTTGTTATTCCTACTTTCTTTACCTTTGGATTTTACTTTTGGGCCTGTTGTGTTTTTGTGTGTTAGCTGTTTTTGGAGCTCTTCTTTGTATGGTGAACTAGTCACTAATAGAGCCTTTCCTGTTCTACCCTGAGCTTTCTGTGCATCAGGTGGCTTGTTTTTTAATTGAGGTACAGGGCTGATATCAGTGGGCTTAATAAGGAAACACGGCGTTATCTTAACACCACAAGTCGATGTTGATGGCTGTGGAGATAGATTTGATGCAGCTGTAAACGTTGGTGTGGGTTTAGATGTGGTTGATCTAGCACTTAAAGTCAAGGGGGGTGTTTTTGGTTCAGCGCTTAAAATTGGTAGAGGCGTGGTCGGCGAAGCATTTACGACTAGCGGTATAGATGTGTCCACATCTACTCCATCACCATCATGCACGGCAAATTCGTGGTCTCTGAAATGATCGCGGTCGAATGGAAATATGCCGCTTCTTCTAAATCCATTTACAGCGACCTCCACTGTAGCAGACCTTAGGTATGCTTTCCCAACAAGCTCTGCGACTTGAAACGCCGTCACAACACGCCCTGGGTGGTGCTTCAGCCATGTATCAATTTCTTTAGCGTAGTAGGTTTTAAAAGGACTCATGAACGAAACGTCTAATGGTTGCATCCTGTGAGACGAATGCGGTGGGAGGCATATAAGTATAACCCCATTATCTCGACATAAGTCAATAACATCCATATTCCTGGTGTGAGAAAAGTGGCCATCGAGAATCATTATAACTGGATTTTCCTTGGTTGGCCTGACAGTTGCAATGAAATGCACCACCCACTGTGTGAAAATATAACTCTGTATCTATCCAGATTTATGGCATGCAAACTGAGAGCCTGGTGGGGCACCAGTCTTCAACTCCTCCTTCATATGCACTCGGGGGAAAACGAATAATGGAGGAACGAAATGTCCTGATGCGCTCATACAAGTAACTAATGTTATAAGAGCCCCCCGTTCTGCTGATGAAATCCCGCCAACTTGTTTTTGGCCCTTTAAACTTAACACTTTTTCCATTTTATGTTGTACTACAGTTACTCCGGTCTCATCTACGTTGTAGATTTTGGTTGCATCGAAGTTGATTTTTGGAAGTTCGACTTCGAGGATGTCGTTAAATGCGTCAACTTTTGCTTTTGTAAATCCTTTTGCGCGATTTGCTGATGTCGCTTGAGGTGTCCTAAAGGACAAAGTAGGATTTCGTTTTAAAAAATTTTTCATCCACTTTTTGCCAGCGGTATTTGTTTTCGCATTAAACTGATGTGGTATATTATTCTTTAAAGCAAGTTGGAACGCTAAAGTGCGAATGTCCGAAGCTCTTAGCCCATAAAATTTATTCACCATTAGTAAACTATATTCTACCAGTTCCCGTTCCAAATCCTCAGAGAAAATCGGCTTTCTACCCAATTTCAGTGCATTCAGATCTTCTATTGTACGCGTTTCATTTTTGCAATAACGCTCAAGAGTCGACTTTGGGATAGAAAATAATTTAGAAGCTCTAAGGTATCCTATTTCCTTGTTTTTTACTGCATTGTATGCACGTATCATTTGCTCGGGATCCCATTTCTTCAGCTTTTTATTTTCATCTTTATCCATCTTAAAAAAAAACATTTAAAATTACATTATAAAAGTAGTTATCCTAATATGGGATATCCCATATATGGCACCCCACGCTATCCCATATTAGGGCAAGGTCATGTTGTGCAAACACGTGTTCAAAACAAAAATACTATGTGATATTAGCAACAAATAACACATGAAAGTCAAAATAAATGTTTTTAGTTTAAGCAAAAACACATTATAAAGATGAATTAGCAAACCTACCTTAGCAAAAGTAAACTTCCAATACATGCACGTAACAATCTCCGGAGCAAAAATTTTGCGTGGACTGCACTCGTTCGTTGGTACGAGCAGACTGGCGTCCAGGCGGTTCAACATAGCCGTGCGACCATACGGGCTACTGATAGTGCGATAGATGGCAGTGCCTCAGATTCGAAATAACCCACTATCCCATATTAGGCACCTATCCCATAATGGGTTCCGCTCCCCTATATTCATGGAAAAGACGAACGCAGCCTAAGTTGCTGAATTAAGGGCGATAGTACTAGTACTCCGTACTACGTTTTGGCAGCTAGGATTTTACTGTGAAAAGCATTTTATAGATGGCAATTATAGTTCCAAACATTGATTAATCTTCTCCAGTGGCGTAACTAAGCCGGTGCAGTCGGTGCGGCGCATCGGGACCCACAATGTTTAGGGGGCCCAAATGAACCTTCAATCTACGGACGATAAGGAAGCCGAAAAAATGGATGTCTCAAAACTGATCGATGATTTTGCACAGCATAATTCAATTAACAATAAAGCGCCATATTAATATACATAGAAACAAATCTTATAAACGTATACAATAATTCTAACATATATACCGTAATGAATGTAACCAAGTAGGGGGAGGGGCTTTTGTTTAATATTGCACCGGGGTCCATTTTTTTAAGTTACGTCACTGATCTTCTCATATGTTCAGCAGCCCAATAGATAACGTTTTAAACATGCCTAACCGAAATTCTATCTCAAAATTCACGAGTAATGTAATAACAACCTAATTTTTAAGTCAAAGCTCTCATCTATACTAATCTATACTAATATTATAAAGAGGTAAAGTTTGTGAGGTTGTAGGAAGCAATCTCTGGATCTACTGAACCGATTTTGAAAATTCTATTACCAATTTTTGTGAGTGTCCTAGGCTATATATTAATCGAAAAATGAAAAGACTTTATTGTAGTAGTCGGATTTGCAAAGTAAGTCGGAGAAAAAACGGTCGAATGAAAACGTTTCTTACGAACGCTGCTTTAACGATGAGAGATATATGATTAGGTTCTAGATAAAAGTTGAAGAGCTTGGTAATGCCTACAAAAAAGTCGGCGACAGCATATATATAACTTTAATATTTCAGTAACAAACAGTAGTATTTTATATTAAAAGAATAATTTAAATCGTTAGGTCATTTTTATTGGTCATATTATCAACAATTATGAATTCATATCAACATAAGTAAATTTATCGTCTCGAGTGTTTAAAACAAAAGACTTTTCCCTTTTACTGCATGTAATTTCCCTTTTACTGCATAAACGGTTAAAGAGATAAGACACTCACAAGAAGACACTCACAAATAACGGTAATATAGTCAAATTGGCATGCAAATACATACATACATATGCAGTAAAAATATATAACCCTTCTTTTGGCAGTCAGGAAATAAATCATAGCACTCAGTACTAACCGAACCACACTCATAATTTAATCACAAGTAAAAAGTTTTACCGCCCAACGAAGTGGGCACGGGTCAGCTAGTTATTTTAATATCATTCATATACTGATTTCAATTTTAATTTGCTAAACAGGTTTCAATTCATAATAATTAGGTACTTTTATGTTAAAATAGTCTAATCACTTGTATTCTAATATCTCCGTATTATTTCCGTGATGTAATCAGCCTATATAAAATTGCGATAGATAGCACTAGAGCTGTCAACTACAACGTGCCAACCCCCAGGAAGTTTTAACGATAATAGATCGACAACGCCATAGTACGTTTTGGCAACCCTTTTACGACGGCGAAATGCAGGTGGCGCTAATAGCATTTCCGGCGAAACTAATAGCAATGTATTTGGCCATCTATAATAACATTGATAATGAATGGTTTTTATGAAGGACTGATTGATTATGAGGGCTAACGGGCCCATGATGAGTTGGCCACGATGACCCATGTGTTCAGGGTCGGTCACACTCACGGGTCAACACCCATCCGACGGCCTCCCCGCAAGGGGTGCGAATCCTGGGTAGGACACTGGTCCTACCCAGGATCAACCAGTCTCCCCTGGGAATCAAACCTCTGGCGCCCCTGGACGGTCTGCACACCGTGCGGCGCAAGCCAATCGATTGTGCTCTCCGACTAACAGTCGGGGGAGTCTGGGAACTGTATTGTTTCCTATAGAGCGGGGGTGGTTGCGTACCTTATGGCGACTGCTCTTGAATTGACCATTGGCCATCCGATCCCGGGTAAGAGGCGGCAAAGGACGCCTTGGTCCACGATAGATTCGGTGCCACTCGAGAGACCGGAGAAATCTGGTCACAATTGGAAGTGAGGGCGCGAGTATCTCGAGCCCGCCGGGTTTATTCCTGGCTCACTCGCGGTAAGGCGTTGGACTCTCACGGGTTGTGACATAGCTGGACGTAGGATTGTACTGTCCAAAGTCTTCTACGTTCACTGCAGGGCGACAGAACGACTAATCGTTAAAACGTCCTGTGGTGACGGGCTCGCCCGTTGTAGTCGACACCGCAAGATGATTGATTATGAAAACCCAACAATTTACCAATGACACCAATGATAACATTGAATTATTAGTGCCATCTATCGCATTTCTTCATAGGCTGATTACATCCCAGAAATAACACAGAGATAGAATGCCATCTATTAGTATATTTAAAATTATATATTGCGGCGAAATGCAGCAAGTTATCCTTTACTCGTAACCGATCAAAGTATGATTTCGACTACAGGATAGGCGGAGAGATTATAGCAGAGAAGAGTGTAGTGCGGGATTTGGGGATAATGCTGGACAACAAATTAATGCTGGATACACACATTGAACACTTGGTGGGAAAAGCTTACAGAGCTCTCGGTTTCGTACTGAGAGCATGCAAACCATTCTCCGACATTAATGTGCTCTTCACTCTTTATAACGCCTACGTTCGCAGTATAGTGGAGTTTGCGTCACCTATATGGTCACCGCAGTATAATGTACACATTGACCGTATAGAGCGTATTCAGAAAACCTTCGTAAGGCACTTGTGTCATCGAACCCTCGCTGAATATACCTCATATTCTGACGGATTGGCAAGGTTCGAAATGCTGAGTCTTCAGCAGCGACGTAAAGTGACTGATATGACGTTCTTCCACAATATACTTTCGCATCATATCGACAGCCCACAAATTCTAAGCAGAATAGCCTTAAACGTCCCATCGCGCCGAACTCGTCACCCAAGGGTATTCAATGTACCCAGACTCCATACAAATCAAGCAAGGAATTCAACTCTGTATCGAATTATGGAAGCCTACGACGAATCGTTTCAGGAGCTTGACATTTTCTCAATGAGCAAAAACGAGTTTATCAGAGCGGTAATAGACCACACCTTAAAAGCTTGAACAGACACATACCTGTGCAGAATCACACACTCTCATATATACACAACTGACACATACACGTAGATGTACTTACACACACCCATTAAACACACATTACAATCACACACATAAACACACTCATCCTACTCTATCGTACACACTCAGAAATCGAGAGAACATGATAATATAACATAATATATAAATATTATTACACATCACGCACATTAACGGTATATTACCAGGAGACTATTTTGGCCGTAATATTGTTATTATTATTTATTAACCTAAGACCTGTGCGCTGTTTTTCTCTTTTGTTGGAATAAAAAATAAAATAAAAATAAAATAAACGTTAAAGTGCGTAATTATTACGTATTTAAACTTGCATACCAAATAAAAAATAAACAACATTATTTATTTATTTAGTTCGGGAAACATACAGCGCAAAATATCTCGGAATAATAATTGATAATATGCTGCGTTGGCAAATGCACATTGAGATGTTGACAAGCAAGGTTCGAAAACTTTCCTACGTATTCCGCGAAGTGAGAAATATTTTAGACCCGGGAACACTAAAAAATACGTTATGCCAAAGCATTCTTTGTTATGGCATAATCGGGTGGGGTGGTTGTGCATCAACTATCCTCCAGCCTCTTGAAGTAGCGCAAAAGTGTATACTAAAAATTATCGAGCGTAAACCGTATCGATATCCTACGAACCAGTTATATAAAGAAAGTAATATTTTGGACCCAAGACTGTTGTACATTAAGATAGCCTTGATACACGCAAAATTCAAAATACCACTTATTAACGCACGAGTGAGACTCACCAGAGCTGCAAAGAATGACGATATGATAGTGCCAAGAACTCGTACGACTTTCGGACAGAGACATTTCAACTTCATAGCACCGAGAATGTACAACTACCTGACCCATTGAAACCAAAAACAAATTTAAAAAATCGGTTTCTAGGTGGCTTATTACAGAAGGCAGGGAAAACATCAATGGAATGTTGAATATTGTATATTAATTTTTTGTATATTAATTTTTCGCATTATTCTTCAATTTTAGACATATATTTTTACTTTCAAACATATATTTTTACTTTTACTCTACACGTTATTACTTCGTTCAACTTCGTTAAACTTCGTTCGTTATTATATTAATTATTTATTTCGGGATACGTCCATCTATATTCCGCCGCCATACTGCCATACCCGAACACCGCTATATTAAAGCATAAGAGAAGATTCAATATTTGAAAATATGGGTGCAATCTGCACGTTACAATCTAATAACCTGTATAATCAATGCTAACACTTAAGCATATGTAATGCCCCCTCTACAAGTTGGCAAATACTTGGAGGCATCGTTAGGGTGGAAGAGAGTCGGAACCACTAAGACTTGTGAAAAATGTATGGTAAAGAGCGAGAGAGACGTAGGCAGTGGCCAAAGCATTGTCCAACGTTTAGAGCGGGCGTAAGTCGAACTCAAACACGCCGGTCAGTGCGTGAGTTGAGTGGTATCGCATAAGCATATTTTTGAAGAAGGAATGTTCCTAAGTGGACGAGCAAATAGGGCACTCGAGTTCGTATGAGGCTATAATAACCAAACTTTTATCGGAGACTGCGAGGCATTTTTTCTTTCTAGGGTTCCGCATCAAAACTATACACCGGCGTTGGCGACGTAACTGTCGAAGGAATCGTTTACTTTTTGATAAGCTTCTAGACGTGTACTATGGCAGAACGTAGGTATGCTCCCAATAATAACAAATACAACTAAACTAGAGCTGTGACTACAACGTGCGAACCCGTCACCTCAGGAAGTTTTAACGATATTAGATCCTTCTGTCTCCTGTGAGGTGATCGTAGAAGACTTGGGACGAAAACAGTCCACCGTCTAGTTACGCCACACGTCCGTAAGGTACCAACGCCTTACCGCGCGATAACCAGGTTAATTACTCGGCGAGCCGATACTCGCGCACAGATTACTCTGGTTACGACTGGTTACGGGTTCGAGGTCGCTTGCGCGGTCCTCTCCCTTACGTAGCGGTGAAACGGTGTATACCGAATCTACCGCGGACCGCAGCATCCTTTGCCCGGCTGTTCACCCGGCATCATGTTTTTTGACATTGTTTAAAAAGAACTATGTTTCTTATAATCTCTATACCATCCCTCTGACCATCTTTTCCGCATAAGGAGGTTTCTATAAAACAACATATTTTTATATCCATACAAATGCGATCCACCCTAATTCTCCTCCACCTCTGTCTAGAAGGCAAACAACGATCGTACAAACGAAAATAAAACTGATGATAGGAGTGAGTTTCATTCGCGCGCCGAGGGTTTTGTACTGAAGGGTTCTTACTATGAAACATTTTCACACAAAATATTGCCTAGAATAAGTAAATATATTAAAAAGAATAAAAAACACTACTGCCGTTACAGTAGGTACGTGAACTATTGTATTTATAACAAGGAAAAGAGGACGAGTAAAGTATTGAACATAACAACAAAATAAGACTGATTTTATTAAATATCTTCTTTATATTTGATACATTGATGCAATGCATCTTTCATTATCTTAATGACATTTGATTGAAACCTCAAATAATTATATAAAATTTAACGCCCTCTATACTCATTTGTATGTACTCTTTCGAACTATCTTTTTACATTAGTACCATTTCTGGTCGCTTGATGTAATTTAGTGTTTATTAGCGTAAACAAAATTGATGAGAGCGATTTGACCCCCTTCCCATGTATTTAGCGATTTGACCCCCTTCTCATGTATTAAGCGATTTTTGCCCTTAATCAACCATTATCCTGAAGGTCTAAGCCAGGGGTCTCCAAACTACGGCCCGAGGGCCAAATCCGGCCCGTCGGGGTCATCAATTCGGCCCGCGACAGCTAATGACCAGTGCCATCAATCCGGCACGCGACAGATAATGGCTTATTGTTGTTTGCTGCTGTTACGATGACACTTTACGGGAGACAGAACGATCATATTTCGTTAAAACTTCCTGAGGTGACGGGTTCGCCCGTTGTAGTTGACAGTTCTAGTTGTTGTTACAATAAGTAGGATAAAAAGACACAGAAATATAATAGCTCGGTTGTATTTACTTGCTAGGTAAACCTTAATGACAAATATAATACGCAGAAAATTTAACAAGTTCAATACCTAACGAATAATTGAAATGAATACCACTAACATCATAAACAGATCAACATACAACATAGAAACAATATAACATATAAAATAGTAATGAAATTTATGTAATTGTAATTTTCCACTGACAACAGTTTGTAGTTTGGACAAAATTATGTATTAGTCAATGGAGGAAAGTGGGGGGGGGGGGGGGGTTCTGGGCTGCCGACTGCATTGCTGGGAGACAGATTCACGTTTTTGGCCCTTGGAACTTACGGGAGGAATCAGCATGGCCCTAAGGTTGGAAAGTTTGGAGACCCATGGTCTAAGCTATTAAAAAATATATAAATTTCATTGAGGCAAGTACCCGCTTTTCCGTTAGCTTCTGGAATCATTTGTAGTACTTTACCTGTAATTATTTTTATAACGTTTTTTAATGAAATATTTATGGTTCATGCATTTATTCATATACCATTGACCTTTCATTTGACACTAAACACAATATATTTACCTTTAGACAACTACTTACTTGCTATTTATACAGGTGCCCTATGACACTCGAAATTACATATCGATTCTAACAATACCACACACATCTACCTATATCGGTTCAAGCGTTTAGAAGTTAGTAGAATACTGAAACGGAAAATATACATAGATGAACCCTGAACACATTACAATCTTTTTAGTTAGGAAGTCGTGAAAAAATTAAAACTGATCAGGAGTGAGTTTCATTCGCGCGCCGAGAGTTTTGTACTGCAGGGTTTTTGTCATGAAACTTTTACACACAAAATATTTTCTAAAAATAAAAAAATACGTGTGGCACTCGGAGACTGCCGCGGTAAAGTGCTATTGCATAGCATTTTTAACAACTTATGCAATTATAATTATTTATTTATTTTATTTTTTCTGATATCAGATAACTGCGCTCTATCGGAAAACGTTGAAATTATTCCGAATCATTTGCGGCTGCGGTAGCAAATGATTCGGAATAATTTAAACATCTTCCGATAGAGCGCCGCGCACGAATTTTTTATTCGATAAAGCAAAAAAACCGGATTATTCGAAAAAAATCGTAGATAAAAAGATAAATATTTAAATTATCTTGAAAATGGTGCAGGTTTCATCATAATACGCCAGATAGTATTTGCGTAGTAGTCGTTTTTGTGTTCGGTTAGACCTAATTTCACAAATTAATTACACTATGTAATATAAACAAAATCTAAAATATTCAAAGCTAAGAATATTAGGAAAATGTTCTTGTTTAACATAATTTTTTTTCGAATCGTAAGCAATACTCGTTTAGACGTAATTATCAGTTTAAAATCATTAATTTTCGTTAAGAAATTTCTTCATTCGGTCGCCGCGCTGGCCTAGGCCCGCGATAAAAGCTATGCAATAGCTTAAAAGGTCCTTATTAATATGTTTAAGGCGACATAATACCTGGGAACGACCATTACTGAAGAATTTTAGTTTTATGATTTTTTAAAATATAGGCATTAATTTAAAAAAAGTTTGTAAGTCAATCCCTCGATAAGTAACCAATTCTAAAATTTGGACTCAAAGAAGTTACTCATTGCCTTGGACAACTGACTTCGAAAACTTTCAGGCGCGATTACTCCTACAATGTAATCGGTAAGTGTGTTTAATTATAATATCATTATATTGACTGGTTAATCTCCGTGTGTACGCTTTGGTACGGTGAAAAAAAAAAGGTGAAATCTTGTCGGATCGGTTCAAACGTATAACCGACTGGGTAAAGTTGACGGTTACGTGTGAAAAAGCTCTTATCCCGGATTATTATCCGATAGCGGCAGGTGTCGACTGTCGGCACTTTATGAACGCCTTCTCCACTCAAAAAGGGAGCACTTAGGTACCTACTATATAAAGGAAGGACCCTTCTCGGCAACTCGCCCTTTTTGCAGACCTTGGCGCCTGCTCGTAAACTTCACACCTCATCACGAGCGTAACTGCTGGAGCTGTAAAACGTTTGACAGAACGCGAAAGTGAGCAGTTCGTTAGAACTGTTGTAGCTACTTACCTACTTACGACAAGATTTATTACCTTTTCAGGGGTTATTATTACCTTTTCAAGATTTATTACTTTTCAAGAGGTTTTGGTAATATATTTTAAAAGAATTCTTTTCTTGTAGAAATAAATATAATAACAAGTAAATATATTAAAAGGAATAAAAAACACGCCGGCCGTTACAAAAAGTGTACAAGAAGTGTATTTGTGGTATATGTATTTATTTTATTTATTATTTATTTGTTTATTTGTTTATTATTCGCTTATTACTAATCAACATTACAGTAAAACAAATGCATTGAACAGTAAAATTGATAAAAATATCACCGTAAGTATACAAATAGAATAACACTTAGAATACTAACTATCATATAAGACTGCAATTTAAACGAGTGAGGGTTGGCGGTAAAAATATCAAAATCTGATGCAATCGAGTGAATTTCATTCAAGCGCCGCAACAAGTTAGTGCGCGAGAACGGCTCCGCGAAAAGATGGTGCGATTGAGCACGAAGATAATTATTTGGTACGAAAAGACTCACTTTGGCTAGTAAGCTAGGGTTATCACTTTTACCACGACGGCATATTCGGCACTCTCTCTCATGAGTTAGGTCAACGAATCCGGCTCCTTGGTTTCCTTTCCTCATTCTCCCTGAGTCTCGAAGCATCAGTCTGTAATCCCGCAGACTCGAGCCGTGCCCAGTACAAGATACTAGGAGCACACATACAATCCTCATCCACTCTCCTACATAACCGCCGTCGGGCAACCCTCGCGTCTCGATAAAGTAATCCGGGCACTCGTTAATTCGGCAAGCGTTATAACTGGCAACATTCAATCGATTCAATCAATAAATATCTTCTGCTTCATCAAAACCGCCTTTAAATACGGAGATAACTCGTAAGTTGACACCACCACCTCACATCGAATAATTTGGAGTCTTGTGAGGGGTGGTCCCTCACAAGAGAATGGCCCGAAGGCCAGAGTCCTACCTTGGCTCGCGTGGAGGCCGCCGGATTGGTGTTGACCCGTGAGTTTGACCGACCCTAAACATATGGGTCTTAGTGGCCTAACTGCAACAGATCTTATTAGCTCCCTAACTTAGCATACAGATTTAAGTGTGTAATACATTAATCTGACATTTACTGTTACAGCATTGCGACTGCTGGACGCTTTTTTCTCTTATGATGGTGCCACACTAACAGGAAACGTCAATGCCCATCATCGCGATAAATATTGCGGTATTTATTAACGCGTTAAATTGACTGGCCACACTTGGACGTTCAACGCCAATTGCCCATTCGTGGCAATAAAATTGGCGTTAACCCGTCGGACGTCGGAGGCATTTTGCGTCGTTTGACAGATCAATGTTTTTTTAAATCAATGTTTTTTTTAATTCGTAAATCATTCTCAAATGTTTTTATAATGATTTAATTAGCATCAGCAATGGTCACGTCGACTTCTACACCCGGTTCGATGCTGATGGAAGTGATTTGCTTCACGATTTAAGGTGCAAATCGATGAATTCTCATTTGGAAGCGATTGCAGGTCTTGGAACCCTCACCGCACGGAGTCTTGCGGGTGGGGATGCGAAGGATCTTCGTTGGCATACGCACCAGTTTGACTCTCAGTTTCTGTTTCTTGGCTTCGGTGATGGATGAGGTCCGTGCACACTTTCTCAGCGATCGAACATTGCGAGAAGTCAGCGTAATGCGGATACGATGGACGGGCAAAGCGTCCGCCGACGGCTTCTCGATATCCTTACCCAAACCTGCTGATGCCATTTTATTTTCCAGTTTCCGGTCGAGTTAATCAATCAAGGATTGACCAGCGCTGAACCAGAAAAGGAACCGGAAGAAAAGGAACCAGTTAAGTAATCTGGGTTATGTAGAATCATGCCGTGGTCATTTCAGAAGGCTTAAAATCCTCACCCTTCCATCTCTATACGTTTTAGAATGCGTTAAATTGATCACAAAAAACCTAGCTCAGCTGCCGATACATTCAGATACCCATAAACACTTTACCAGGGGGAGAAATAATCTGATTCTTCGGAATTATATGCTACAATAAGCTACCCTCTAGTATTAATAAAATATGCCGCGAAGGAAAAATGCTCCAATTTAAAAACAAACTCAAATTATATCTCATTGAAAGAGAATTGTACGACATTAACGATCTCTAAAAACTGTATGCATCTCGATTATATCTCTTTCTGTAATAGGTTTTAAAACGATTTTCAATTTGACTAAAATGTATTGAGTATTTCTATTATTAGGTAGGCACATATTAATTATACCTTGACTATTTTTATTTGCAATATAATCACTAAGACATTTTATTTTAGATAGAGTCGGTATTAACCGTTTCACCGCTTCGTAAGGGAGAGGATCGCGCAAGCGAACTCGAACTTGTAACCAATCGAGAGACCGGAGTAATCTGGTCACAATTGGAAGTAAGGGCGCGAGTGTCGGCCGCCAGGTAACATTACTGGCTATCTCGCGGTAAGGCGTTGATCTCTTACGGGTTGTGGCGTAGCTAGATGGTGGACTGTCTTGTCCCAAGTCTTCTACGCTCACTCCAGGGAGATAGAACGACTAATCGTTAAAACTTCTTGTGGTGACGGGCTTGCCCGCTGTAGTCGACAACCCAAGTTGTTAGTCAGAGTGCACAGTCGATTGGCCTACGCCGCACGGTGCGCAGACCGTCCAGGAGCACCAGAAGTTTGACTCCTAGGGGAAACTGTCCATAAGGCCAGAGTCCTATCCAGGCTCGCACTTCATGCGTGGAGGCCGTCGGATAGGTGTTGACCCGTGAGTGTGACCAACCCTGAACAGAATGGGTCTTCGTGGCCAACTCAGCAAGGGCCCATTAACTCCCAACGTCAAACGGCAGTGTTAATGCCGTTGTAAAATTATCGCGAGAAGTTGTGGCTACACCAGTGTTAAACGTCCATCAACACGATAATTACCAGCATTTCCCGTTAGTGTGGCCCCAGGATTAGTGTAGCGTTCCGGCCGAATGTCTACTCGTTATTCGACAGCCTGCCGTGAGAGACGCGTCACGATCCGGCGTGATAATATTCAGAGTGTGTACGCAGCCGCAGGCGCAAGCAGCCGATCCGCTGCTCATTAAGTCATCACATCGTTTATATGTATACTCACCACTAATTTACTTAAACGGACAATTATTATGCATATTTACTACTCACCTATTTGCTTGGGATGCAGTTGAAACAGCAGAAAGCCTCTAGCTATGCAACACGACTCAGCAGTAGTGCTTAAACACTCTTAGTGCGTGTCTTACGACGTTTGCCTTGCCTAGTCTTTATTGGTTCATATATACATATATTTACAACAATTTCAATTTCCGAATTAGAACAGGCTATTGTCTAGTTAGGTGACATTAAAATAGGACCACTGGCAACAGTTCCTATGTATTCAGTGTATTTACAGTGTATTTCAGAAATAACTAAATATTTATTTATGAAAATAATTCAAAATGTCTTTCATCTATACCTACCTACTAATATTATAAAGAGGTAAAGTTTGTGAGGTTGTAGGAAGTAATCTCTGGATCTAGTGAACCGATTTTGAAAATTATTTTACCAATAGAAAGTTACGTTATTTGTGAGTGTCATAGGCTATATATTAATCCGAAAAATGAAAAGACTTTTTCGTGGTAGTCGGATTTGCAAAGAAAGTCGGAGAAAAACGGTCGAACGAAAACGTTGAGATATATGATTAAGCTCTAGAGAAAAGTTGTAGAGCTTGATAATGCCTACAAAAAAATCAGCGACAGCATACATATGTCTAACTGTTATATTTAAGTAAAAAAAAGTAGTATTTTTAAGCTATTGCATAGCTTTTATCGCGGGCCTAGGCCAGCGCGGCGACCGAATGAAGAAATTTCTTAACGAAAATTAATTATTTTAAACTGATAATTACGTATAAACGAGTACTGCTTACGATTCGAAAAAAATATATGTTAAAGAAGAACATTTTCCTAATATTCTTAGCTTTAAATATTTTAGATTTTGTTTATATTACATAGTGTAATTAATTTGTGAAATTAAGTCTAACCGAACACAAAACCGACTACTACGCAAATACTATCTGGCGTATTATTATGAAACCTGCACTATTTTAAAGATAATTTAATTATCTATCTTTTTATCTACGATTTTTTTCGAATAGTCAAAGAATAATATCCGTTTTTTTTGCTTTATCGAATAAAATTCGTGCGCTCTATCGGAAGACGTTTAAATTATTCCGAATCGATTCAGAATAATTTCAACGTTTTCCGATAGAGCGCAGTTATCTGATATCAGAAAAAAATTTCTTCATACTGCATAAATAAAATAAATAAATAATTATAATTGCATAAGTTGTTAAAAAATGCTATGCAATAGCTTTACCGCGGCAGTCCCCGAGTGCCACACGTATTTTTTATTAAAAAATAATTTAAATGGTTAGGCCATGTTTATCTAACTAACGCTGCCTTAACGATGAGAGAGTATTTTATATTAAAAAAATAATTTAAATCGTTAGGTCACGTCATATTACATCGTTAGGTCACGTTATTGGTCATATTATCAACAATTATGAATTCATATCAAAATAAGTAAATTTATCGTCTTAAGTGTTTAAAACAAAAGACTTTTCCCTTTTACTGCATAAATGGTTAAAGAGATAAGACACTCACAAAAAGACACTCACAAATAACGGTAATATAGTCAAATTGGAATGCAAATGCATATATACATATGCAGTAAAAATATAACCCTTCTTTTGACAGTCGGGAAATAAATGATAGCACTCAGTACTAACCGAACCACACTCATAATTTCATCACAAGTAAAAAGTTTTACCGCCCAACGAAGTGGGCACGGGTCAGCTAGTTTATTGATGCTTGGCATTGGTTCAAAGGATTCTAATGCTATCAGCGGTCTTCTAAAGCTATCAACGCCACCTGCATGTCCTACTATGATTTGGATTTCATAAGATTTTTTTTGTGCATTTTGTATTACCATTTATGATTTTTTGATATTTGTATTATTGCAAGACCATTTTAGTGCTTTTTAAACCAAATTCAAGAAAAGAAAGAGGTTATCTATTCGGCTGCATCTTTTTTAAAAATGTTTATTGCCTCAGAACTTTGCCATTTATAAACCGATTCGAAAAATTCTGTTTTTATTTAAATTGATATACTTGCAGATTGGTCTCATTTTATCAAAATCCTGTTGTGATGATGATATCCATCAGGAATTAAGGGAACTCCTCAAATATTATCAAATGAAGTTGAAAATGTACATGTTGATGCAATTCCAATGACAATATATTTTTTTAAATGGTAAGCATGACCTGATTCTACACCCTGAATTGGCTCCCGACGAGGAGACTCCTTAACGGTCAACAGCAACAGCACAGACACGTTTTTTTTATATGCATTCAATTACGACAGCCCGTTCTAAGTTTTACCAAGATAGGACTGCGGCACCCAGGGTTGACTTCCAACGAGGGAACTCCTCAACGGCCAACAGCACAGACACAAAATTTTGTATACGCATTCAATTATGATGGCCCGTTCTAAGTATCACCATGACATAGCTGCTGTACTTATACAAAAAATCGGTTGTCTGTAAAGTCGGTTTACTGACGATAGTTGAACGTGACAACGTCATAAGAAAATACTGATGGAATGGTTGCGTTTGAAGCAGTTTCATTTAAGATTCTGATACTGTTTATTACAAACACCCAAAAATATATGCTTTTATACTCACCGATTTGACTACAACATGTAAATGTATTATTGTATAGCAGTATAATTGTATAATTGTTTATTAAGCTATTGCATAGCTTTTATCGCGGGCCTAGGCCAGCGCGGCGACCGAATGAAGAAATTTCTTAACGAAAATTAATGATTTTAAACTGATAATTACGTCTAAACGAGTACTGCTTACGATTCGAAAAAAATATATGTTAAACAAGAACATTTTCCTAATATTCTTAGCTTTGAATATTTTAGATTTTGTTTATATTACATAGTGTAATTAATTTGTGAAATTAGGTCTAACCGAACACAAAAACGACTACTAGGCAAATACTATCTGGCGTATTATTATGAAACCTGCACTATTTTAAAGATAATTTAATTATCTATCTTTCCATCTACGATTTTTTTCGAATAATCCGTTTTTTTGCTTTATCGAATAAAAAATTCGTGCGCTCTATCGGAAGACGTTTAAATTATTCCGAATTATTTGCTACCGCAGCCGCAAATGATTCGGGATAATTTCAACGTTTTCCGATAGAGCGCAGTTATCTGATATCAGAAAAAATAAAATAAATAAAATAAATAAATAATTATAATTCCATAAGTTGTTAAAAATGCTATGCAATAGCTTTACCGCGGCAGTCCCGAGTGCCACACGTATTTTTTTTTAGTATATAAACATTTATAGAAGTAGTAAACTGAAAATCTGTAAAACCGAATACTATATTTTTAATATTATTGTTGTTGCTTTTTCCTTGATTGTTTATTGGGTATCAGTGTACCTACTTTGATAACTTTGAAATATTTTTTTATATAGAGTAGTTTTCAACAATCTGTAAAGATTTTAGAAAAATAAATAGATATTGAAATTGAAAGGTTGCCAACAGGCTCTATAGCATTGAGCAATCTAATCTTTACATTTAGCTAATAAAAAAATAAAATAAATAAAATAAAAAATAAAGAGGTAACAACGTTTGTGAGTTTGTGAGGATGTAGGAAGTAATCTCTGGATCTACTGAACCAATTTTGAAAATGCTTTTACCAATAGAAAGCCACGTTAGTTGTGCGTGTCATGGGCTATATATTAATCCGAAAAAATGAAAATATTTTTCGTGGTAGTCGAATTTGCAAAGTAAGTCGGAGAAAAAACGGTCGAAGGAAAACGTTTCTTTGGAACGCTTCCTTAACGATAAGAGATATATGATTGACTTCTAGGGAAAAGTTGTAGAGCTTGATAATGCATACAAAAAAGTCAGCGACAACATATGTCTAACTTTTATATTTAAGTCACAAAAAGTAGTTTTTTATATTAAAAAAATAATTTAAATCGTTAGGTCATGTTTATTGATCATATTATCAACAATTATGAATTCTTATCAAAATAAGTAAATTTATCGTCTCAAGTGTTTAAAACAAAAGACTTTTCCCTTTTACTGCATATAATTTCCCGTTTACTGCATAAATGGTTAAAGATATAATTTAATACGACATAGGTATGGAACCGCGACCGTATCTCGGGTTGGAACTCCTGAAAGACAATATATTTTGGTACCAAATAATAAGATTACATCTAATATAGTATACAGAGAAGTTTTGAATAATTGAAATAAATATGATTTATTCAATCATAATCATTTCATTCACTCATTTGAAACCCGGTAATATAGCCAAATTGGCATGCAAATACATACATACATATGCAGTAAAAATATATCACTCCTTTTGGATGTGAGGAAATAAATCATAGAACTCAGTACTAACCTAACCACTCCCATAATTTCATCACAAGTAAAAATTTTTACCGCCCAACGAAGTGGGCACGGGTCAGCTAGGTTTATATAATTAATGCCACCCAATAGGTACAAAATAGTTTTTCGATAATTTTGTTTCATTAAGAGTAAAGAGCAAGAATGTCTCCAAAAGTTCACCTATAAGAAGAAAAAGCGGCATCTTTATCGTATGCTCAGATTACAAAGAGAGGCCGACGTGTCGTGACGTGAAGTGATGGACTTCCTGACTCCCGACTCCCGAGAAGGACTGCCAAAAGCGTCCCCCTTTCTGGCTAAGTTACTCTTTGTACTGCATGCGGTGTGCCTTTGTCATCCCTTCCCTTTGTCCTGCCGCTTCCAACAAATTCACACCTATTTTACCTTCCTTATAACATCTCTTGTTAAAACTGAACGGTATAAAAAAGGGGGAAATAAGCAAGTTAGCGCCGCAAAATATACATTTGAGCCGATTGGCATAGATTAGGGAGGTGACAGAACAACCCGTTACCGGACAAGATTTATTTTCTTTAATAAAATTGTATAGGTGTTTTTTTAGCAGACAAAAATATTAACAAAGGTTCGGATCGGTTTGGTTACGTTGATATTTTTCATCTGTTAAAAGTGTTTAAGGAAACCATTACAATTATTTTTAGTCCTTAGTCTTCTCTACTTATTTTTATTTATTTATTCGCTTATTACTAATCAATATTACAGTAAAACCAATGCATTGAAACGTTAAATTAATAAAGATATCACCGTAATTATACAAATAGAATGTCACTTATAATACTACCTATCACATAAGAATAAATAATTAATTGCCTGTAATTTAAACGAATGAGGGTTGGCGGCAAAAATATCAAAATCGGGTACCATTGAGTGAATCGGGGGTGGGAAAGGGGGTTGGATGGGAGGGGGGTTAGTGGAGGATTCGGGGGGAAGGGGGAGTTGAGGAGGATTTGGAGGGGGGTGGGTATGGTGGGAAGGCGAAGGGGGGAAGGCGAAGGGGAGGGGGGGGCGAGTCAGATGTCAAAATATCTTTTGTTATAAATAGGATAGAAAACGAATTTACCGCGTGAAATTTGTAGCACCCGACGTTTCGGTGACGTTGCAGCCGCCGTTGTCAAGGAAAGACTGAAGAGCTGTCAATCCGTTGTTTTGAGGGTAGGCCGCATACCGCTGCCGCCGCTGCGTAGGTTATAACGGTGGTGGGGGCCGGGCTCGGAGCGCGCGAATTTTTAAAATCCGTCTTGCACACAACACTCACTGTATCCTGTCTTACGTCTTTGCGTTCGGCGTTCGGCGGCGGGAACATTTTTTTGGCTACCCTTGACAACGAAACGTCGGGTGCTACAAATTTCACGCGGTAAATTCGTTTTCTATCCTATTTATAATGTCAAACAACCGCGATAGTCTTTGATTTTATACAAAATAAAGTGTTGTGAAGTAGTCAAAATGTTAAATTAATTTACCCGACAATAGTATGTCAACTTAAAGGATTTACGAACGGTACAAGATGGCCACCAAGAGACGTCTGAGAGACTGATGATCTGTGCGTTATGAATTCTTACCACCAGGTAGTCCAGTCAATAAAGACTATTATTTGCAAGTTTTGCGCAATTCGCGCGAGGAAATTTGAAGAAAAAGACCAGAACAACAGTTGGAGAGACAACTCATGGAAATTACACCACGTTAACGCTCCAGCATATATAGCTCAAGTAGCTCTTCGGTTGTTGGCCAAGAAGAACATGAATTTGATGCTACATCTTCCCTATTCTCCAGATATGAATCATAGTCCAGAAATAATATTTCGAAGGAAATCACATCAATATGGACTAACAAACCACCACTTCTTAAGAAAAAAATAAATGTTGTTGAAAGTTTTTTATCAAGGTTGATCTTATTTAGTCTCATCTCAAGGTTTATCTTTTCAATTTCTCTTTTTGATCAAGAACTATAGCTACTTTTGGTATTTATGCAGTTTAGCACTCTTCTACATTAAAAAGACGTTTTAATGTCACCTCACTATATTCATCACACTGATTCCGAATTAGAATATTTGCTATATCCCTCTAAATAAGCGAGATATATTCATTTAAAGAAGCGTCAAACACATATCGGTAGATTGTCAGTTTTTCTTTAACAATTCATGGTATTACGGCAGTATAGTAACCTGTTCTACATTGTTGATATTTTAACGTCCACTCCCTACGCTGATTCCTAAACTGCAATAATCCTTATTCGGGCTCAACTAAAAAGCGACATATAGGCATTCAAAGAAGCGTCAAACCCATACATTTCACTGGTTAAGTTAGTTATTTTAAAAAATAATACATAGACACCTATATTGCGGTAGGTTAAGGCGACATGATACCTGGGAACGACCTATCTGACGAACTTTAGTTTTATGAGTTATTGACAAATACAGTAGAGCCTCGATAATCCGTACTCAGGCTAATCCGAACGTCGCTATAATCCGAACTGCATACCCCACCCCACTTTCTCGCCTTCGCCTCGCTGCTATGTTGTTTATTAATTAGTCTGCAGTTACGACTGCCACGTTGCGCGTCCATTCCACGTTTTTCTGCTCTGTACTCGTGCGCGGCGTGTTTTTTGAGGTTATAAAGATGGTTCCAACACCAAAACGCAAACATAAAACTTTGACTATAGCCGAAAAGTGCACCATACTAGACAGTTTAAAGGACGGAGTGTCGGCAACTTCTCTTGCTTGTAAGTATGGCGTTGGAAAATCAACAATTACAGACCTCAAGAAAAATGAGCAAAAATTGAGATCTTTTATAGCTAAAACTGAGAAAGGACCAGGGTTCAGAAAAACTCTAAAATTACCAGAGAATCCAGTGCTAGAAGAAGCACTGTTCACATGGTTTTTAGAACAAAGACGACGCCACATTCCATTGTCTGGTGAGGTCGTAATGGAAAAAGCGAGATTCTTCCATAAAAAACTAACAGGTTCGGATTTTTCTGCAAGTAGAGGATGGCTTGATAATTTTAAAAAACGTCATGGCATACGTCAGCTGAAAGTGTCAGGTGAGAAAGTCTCTAGCAATACGGACGCTGTTCAACCATTCCAAGAAAAATTCCTAAACGAGATAAAAGAAAAGAACCTTTGCCCTGAACAAATTTACAATGCCGACGAATCAGGATTGTTTTGGAAGGTTCTGCCGGACAAAACTTTAGCCTCTTCTGCTGAAACTAGCGCTCCTGGGTCGAAAGTGTCTAAAGAGCGAATAACTTTTATGCCTTGCGCAAACTCTACAGGGAATCACAAATTACCATTGCTAGTTGTGGGGAAGGCAAAAAAGCCAAGATCTTTTGGATCTGTAAAATTACCAGTGCATTATGAAGGGCAGAGGCGTGCTTGGGTAACCAGAGATATTTTTCTCGAGTGGTTTAGAGGCCATTTTGTTCCTGAAGTCAAACGCCATTTAAAAAAAATGGGACTGCCACAAAAAGCAATCCTACTCTTAGACAATGCCCCTGGACATCCAAATGCTGAAGATTTGACAACAGAAGACGGCAACTTCTCTGTACTGTACATGCCTCCAAATTGTACGCCTTTGATCCAACCTATGGATCAAAACGTAATCCAAAATGTCAAGATAAATTACAAAAAGAAACTCCTGATTCAAATGTTCGTGCAGCAAGAAGCCGATGAGGCTTTAACCTTGCATGATGTTATAAAAAGCGTCACAATTAAAGACGCCATTTTTTCGCTAGCGCAATGTTGGGATCATGTATCATCGTCTCTTATCGAAAAATCTTGGAAGCCTCTTTGGCCTGAAAAAATAAATTCAACAGAAGATAGATCAGAAGAAAATGATGACTTCGACGTAGAAGACGATCTCCCGCTCAGTCTTTTACGTAATCGTGGTTATACAGAAGAAACCATTTCCACTTTCTTGTCCATGAGTGAAGAGGAGAATTGCACAGATCCTATAACTGATGATGAGATCATAACCCAAATAACGCAAGAGAATGACGAGTCTTTAGCTGAAGATTATTTTGCTTCAAATGTCAAGAAAATTACTCATTCACAAGCTATATCATCTTTGAACACTTGCTTGGAGTGGGCTGAAGAAAATGACCTGTCCTTATTGGAAAAGATGATGCTACGTAACTTGAGGGACAAAGCTTTTTTCTGGTCCATCAACAGGACTCGCCAAACTAAAATAGATCAGTTTATGACTAAATAGACAATTTACACCTTACGTATTTTATGGTACCTAATTATTATGTAAATGTACGGTAAGCAACGAGCCGGGCTTTTTATTTGCATTACGACTGTAGTCCTTACGCTGCTTGTAATAAGAGCGTTCCCAAGGTCAATATGTAAAGCCCAGCTCGTTGCTTACTGTACCTCTTAAACTATGTATATAATTAAACACTATTTTAAGAATAAAAATGTTTTTTTTTCTCCTTACATACTATAATCCGAACGCTTCGTGAGTCCGAACAGGGGTTAGTTTTTGCTAGTTCGGATTATCAAGGCTCTACTGTATAAGCATTAATTTAAAAAAGTTTCTACGCGAATCCCTCAATAAGGAACCAATTTAAAATTTGGGCTCAAAAAAGTTGCTCATTGCCTTGGAGCGATTACTCCTGTAATGTAAGCGGTGAGTGTGTTTTATTATAATGTCATTATATTGACTGATTAATTCTCTATGGCAGCACTTTTTATTAGGGCCCTAAATTAATTACAATTAATTAAAACGTGAGAGTATCCATTGATGTTTTTGTTATCTATTTTTATTTTTTATTTTGTGTGTTCGAGGCTCTTTTTCGATCAGATTTACAATGATCGAATCTTTAATATATTTTTTTAATTTATTTATTTATCCATAACATATATAGGTAATTATAATTAACTAGCTGACCCGTGCCCACTTCATTGGGCGGTAAAACTTTTCACTTGTGATGAAATTATGAGTGTGGTTCGGTTTGTACCTACTGAGTGCTATGATTTGTTTCCTGACTGTCAAAAGAAGGGTTATATTTTTACTGCATATGTATGTACCTATGTATTTGCATGCCAATTTGACTATAATACCGTTATTTGTGTCTTCTTGTGAGTGTCTTATTTGTGAGTGTCTTATCTCTTTAACCATTTATGCAGTAAATGGGAAATTATATGCAGTAAAAGGGAAAAGTCTTTTGTTTTAAACATTGAGACGATAAATTTACTTATTTTGATAAGAATTCATAATTGTTGATAATATGACCAATAAACATGACCTAACGATTTAAATTATTTTTAAAATATAAATTACTACTTTTTGTGACTTAAACATACATACATGTGACATATGCTGTCGCTGACTTAGGCATTATCAAGCTCTACAACTTTTCTCTGAAACTTAATCATATATCTCTCATCGTTAATTAATTAAGGCAGCGTTAGTTAGAAACGTTTTCGTTCGACCGTTTTTTCTCCGACTACCAAGAAAAAGTCTTTTTATTTTTCGGATTAATATATAGCCTATGACACTTACAAATAACGTGGCTTTGTATTGGTAAAAGAATTTTCAAAATCGGTTCAGTAGATCCAGAGATTACTTCCTACAACCTCACAAACTTTACCTCTTTATAATATTAGTATAGATTAATTGCTAACTATTGATTAAAACTAGTAGTGGAGTAGGAATAAGTGCTTAACTAATTAGTAACAAAGGTACAGGCCCATGTGGATTATACTGCCTCACTAGGCCTAGGCCTGTGTCAAGGCAGTAGTCTAGTAATGTTTGTCCAATAGCAGCTGTGTCTTACAAACATCCTACCTACTAATATTATAAACGCGAAAGTTTGTATGTATGTATGGATGTTTGTTACTCTTTCACGCAAAAACTGCTTAATGGATTTTGATGAAACTTTACAATAATATAGCTTACACATCAGAATAACACATAGGCTATAATTTATAAAGATATATGGTTTTCTATCATCATTATCACAATTTTCCATCACCACGCGGGTGAAACCGCTGGGCGCAGCTAGTATAGGTAATATAATATTGGAATAATTATTGTAAAAGTAGTATTATATTATATATTTTTAATTTAATTATAACGTAATTATAAAGGTATTATAGATGTGATATTATTAATGAAATAGCATTATACGTATTACTGCATATATAGTAAAAATATATTTAATAAATTAATAAACTCAGTTAAAGCAAATACCAAAAATAACAACAGCAATACTTAATAATAATGATAATAAATATAAGGCGTGACATGTAAATAAAAGACAATATTGATATCAATAATTATTTTTTTTCACCAATCCTCTTGAATTTAGTTTTTCTTCTTTTTAGTAGTGTTTTATGTTTTATGAAAATTGAAAAATGTTATTTAGATAAATTTAAAATATATATATAAATATGGCAGTCACCTAAACTGCAAAAATAAAAAAAAATGACAATCGGTTACTATAGAAAGGAATTATAAGAAATGAAGTCTCATACAAAAAAAAAAACTAACTTAACCAACCGAAATGTATGGGTTTGACGCTTTTATGAATGCCTATATCTCGCTTATTTATTGAGACCGAATAAAAACTATTACAGATTCGGAATCAATGTGATGAATATAGTCGGGTGACGTTAAAAAATCAACAATTTAGAAGAGGTTCCTATACTGCAATAATACCAGACTTTTTTGAACAACAAAGTAATCCGTATTACTAAATTGTCGTATTTTATTTAAATAAAATGAGTATGAAAGTTGTGCTCACCCGGGTAGATGGGTGCATCGGTGTGTGTACTGTGTGGATGCAGTGCAGTGCAGTACAAGTTAAAGTTATGCGAACTGTGGTCCCGAGACGATGCCGCCGTCCGCACTCTCTAGCCCGTCAAACTTATTTTCACGCCATACACCGACCGACTGTCTGATAAACGTACGCGAAATATACCGCCGTCTGCGTAAACAAACCCGCCGAAATAAACAAACAAAAGTCACTTCGGTAGCCGCGGCCAAGTTCGCAACTCTCGGGACAAATGTCAAACAGATAAGACGACGCGACGCGCGACACCCAACCCAACGAACGACCGGCAGCGCGAAACGCCGGCCTGCGACTGACTGGTTGGTTGATTTTTCAGCGAATCGCGAACATGGTATGGCGCAGAGATTGACAACCTTTTATAAGCCAGAAAATCAAAACCGCTCTTCATGGGAATGAAACTCAAGACAGCGTGTTATCAACCATCGAAAATTTTTTTTGTTTCTAAGCCGGTTTTTTGCATATAATTACATATAAAATCGAAGACTATAGCGGTTGTTTGACATTATAAATAGGATAGAAACGAATTTACCGCGTGAAATTTGTAGCAGCCGACGTTTCGGTGACGTTGCAGCCGTCGTTGTCCAGGGTAGACTGAAAGAGCAGTCAATCCGTTGTTTTGCGGGTAGGCCGCATACCGTTTCCGCTACTGCGTAGGTTATAACAGTGGTGGGGGGGGGGGGGGCAGGCTCGAAGTCGGGCCCCCCACTGATACCGGAACCGGTATAATTACAAAATTGCATAAATACGGAGATCGGCCGCCCGCGAGTTGTCGAAACGTAAAAACCACCGATGGGTGGTATTAGCATTCCAGCGGTTAATAATGATAACAAAAACTCATAATAATCGCTTGAGTGCTTAATAATCGCAGTAAGCGAGCATAATAATAATAATCTTTATCGTAGTACCATTGACTATATATGGTATAATATTGCTCAACTTCATAGTATGTTTTGGCAACCCTTCTGCTCCGACAACATGCAGATGGCGCTGATAGCATTGACGGCGAAACTAATGGCCATTTATTTGGCTTTCTATCCTAGCCTAATCGCTCGCATCGACAGTGTAATCGACGATAGGATGAAAACGTGGAAAACTAAACCTAATTGATGATTTCTCATAAAAACTGTTTGATTATAAAAACATAATATTATAACCGATTATAACAATAATACCATTCAATTATTAGTGCCATCTAACGCATTTTTTTGCGAATATATCAAAAAAATCATATGGAGAGATAGAATGGAATCTATTAATTTATCTGAACGTTAAAGTGCGTCGTAATTCTACGTATTGGAACTTACATATTATATTTAAAAAATCATATTTACGTAAATAATATTATTGTAATAATAGGTATGATTTTAATATTCGTTTGTTATTATATTATTATTTTATGTCGAGATTGGATACCGTATAGGCGAGTGTAGGGCGCCATCTAAAGTGAGCCGCTATATTTTTATACCACGAACGCCTCCATATTGAACATAAGAGAAGATTAATCAATTTTTGGGACCATGAGTGCCACCTACATACGCGTTGCGTTTCGTAGTAAAACCCCATCTGCCAAATCGTAATCGTAATACAGCAAACTAATATGCTTTATTATCAGTGGTGTTACTTTGGTATGTTACTATGGTATAAGTGTATGTTACAATTTTAGATCACATCGAATCTGCCATTTAGGCGAGCAATATAAAATATATTTAAAAATGCTAAAATATATTTAATTACGAGTAAACGCATTGTTACAAATATGAAAGTAAAAAGATATGGAAATTTTTATTAGTGATGCAGCAACACATAAGTTGCCTATGCAATGTTAAAGCCTCATTATTATAAATGTCAAAATTGTTCATAGTAATTGCAATAAAAAATAAATAGTTACGAATTAGGGATTGTCACAAAAACAGAAATTTAAAATAGAGTATATAAATTAAAAATCAGTAGATCTAGATGTCAATTATTATTGTGACTGCTACAAAAATCTCTAAACTCATCGATATTATAGTAATCATTATCAATAAGAATACTTTTTGTATGGGTTTTCAATGTACTATTTTTTTGTTTCTTGTATAATAGAATATATGTATCTTTTTGGGAGTATTCAGGGCTATATTATAATAACCAGTATTTTTGTATGTGCGGATTTTTTGTACAAAATTATCCTCTTGCCTAGTTGGATAGATTTGATCTCGGGTGTTTGGATACTGTTTTTCTTATGAAACTTATTTAGGTTTTCTGTATAAATAAACAGAGATTAGGTTATTAAACTGAGTCTTTCAAAATTACGTCCGTAAGATTTCGTTTTCCTAGTTTAGCAATTACTCGTACAGCCTAAATAAATGATGGGTCTATACGGGAAGATGGGCGGTGCGGCGGTGTCGACTAAAACGGGTCAACCCATCATCCTAGGCTGGTATAAGAATACGTGATAGTTCTTTTAGCCGTGGGATGAGAGTAGTAGACTTAGAGACAATACAAATCTTTTGTCTAGCTCTGCCAAAACGCCCGCCAGAGATCAACGTCATACGGCAAGGCACCGTGAAAGGAACCCACCGGGCAGCCTCGCCCCTGAATATTAGTTTGGAAGCATATCTCCGTCTGGAATTGACCATCAGGCCACCTTTTTCCTCCCGACTGGTACAGGTTCGAATTCGCTTGCGCGGTCCTATCCCTTACGTAGCGGTGATACGGTGTCTACCGAATCTATCGGGGATCACGTCATCGTTTGCCCGGCTCTTCACCCGGTATTGGGTAGCCGAATGGTCGTTTCAAGAGTAGTTGCCATAAGGTTAACTTATATTTATAACCCCCCCGGTTGTCGGTCGGAATGCACAATCGATTGGCTGTCGCCGCAGGGTGCGCAAACCGTCCAGGAGCTCCCGAAGGTTGACTCCTAGGGGAAGCTGGCAGGCAGGCCAGAGTCCTATCTGGGCTCACACTTCTGCGTGGAGGCTGCCGGATGGGTGTTGACTCGTGCGTTTGGCCAACCCTACACATGTGTCTTAGTGGCCAAACTGCAACAGGGCCCATAAGCTCTCTAATATCCATGAAATGATTCTATACCTCAGTAAACTACGAGATTATTTCTAAGAATAGGTGATATCATGTGAACATCTACCCCCTCTGTCTTAGTAAACATACAGTTGGGCCGACAAAATAAACTGGCTATCTGGCCCAAGCGTCATGGAACTGTTACACCCTCTAGTAAGTCTTGCAGTTAAAAGTTTGTACATTACTGTGGACGAGCTCGCCATCCCGGTATGTTATAACGATGTCGTAACATCTCCGAAACGAATGGTAAAGACTTTCATGGAGACGATCTGCTGATCCAGCTCCGTCACTAGTCCGGCAGACGCGAAACTAATCGATGTCAGATATATCGAAAACATCGATGGTTACAGATCGATAATCGATGTTTTTACATCGATGGTGCCTCATAGATGTTCCTCCGTCGATATTACTCATGTTATGTTTTCTTCTACGTCATATATAAATTTTAATATGTTATCGAATTTGATATTTCTTAACACTTTAAACGACGAATTTTAGAAATAAATTGATTAAACTCTATCGTTTTCCATTTTTAATTTAGATTTATTTACTTTTCGATTTGTTTTATTTTAACACTCATTTTGAATTATACATAATATAACTGTGTTAATTTCAAATATTGATTTTATTAGAAGAAAACTTCCAGGGACTGTCAGCAAAATGATGCTGACGAAATATGTTTTTTAAAAGAAAATATCAATGTTTTGATGATCTAAATATCGATGATTTGCTAATGATATTTTTTGACCATAGATGTTTGCGTTACGACGTTGGAATCGATGGTACATCGATGTTTTTCCTTCGATGTCCATCCCTACTGGGTACGAGCCTCAGTCAGTGGCGTACCCAGGGTGGCGCAGGTAGGACACGTGCCCTGGACGCTGTTCAATGGGATGCGCAAAATTTACAAATCATTAAACGTATAACTCAAAATCAACCATAATAAGTCTAATTCAGATAATCGTGAGCATAGTAACTTGGATAAATTAAGATACTGCATTGATTAACTCATGCTAACCCTAAATGTGATGGAAACTAAATACATAACTTTTGCATAGGCTCAACGTTTCTAAAAGCGATATAGATAGATGGCTTTAAAATCTATCTCGCCCTTGCTGGATCCACAAGAGCTGCCAGTGTCAATATATGTGTAAAAAAATACAAGTACCTCGGTGTCTCTGTGGATGCGAAGTTAAGCTGGAAGTAACACATAAGTAACACTAGAACAAGGAAACTCGTCTACGTATTTCGCGACCTACACAATATATTATACAACCATACTCTGAGAACAGTCTACATGGCATTATGTTAAAGCCTCTGGCTTCAGGGAATAGGCAAATTGAGAGGATGTTTCAAGCATAGGTACGTTGGACTCAATAATAAAAACCCAAAATTTTTATTGCAGGTAATTATCAAAAGATCTGTAGGAGCCTGTCGCTCCACATACCCACAACAAAAAAGTAATTTCACAGAATAGAAACCGCAGACTCGCTCAAACCTACACGAGCCAGCTGCAGTAAATTTCCAACTAAATTCGGCAATTTATGCCCAGGCAAGCGACACATGTCACACAGTTATTACATCACCGCCACGGTATAAAACGTAGTACATTTCAATCGATCGACATCATTCCCTTGGCGGACAGTTACCGCGCTCTACACATCAGTCCCTTGGTGGACAGTTACACGACTACAGTTATCGCGCTACACTTCATTATCAAGCAGTACCTGCATTATCCGCGACACCAATCGTCAAGCCTCGCTCCTCGACCACACACTTCAGACACACTGCCACGGCTTCACCTCGCGCCTACACTACTACACAACGACGAATTAACAATCAAGACGTTAAGAACTGGCGACTTCAACTCAACTCATTTCAACCTTCTGATTAAACACTTCTACTTCGACATCCACGACTTTCATTCACGGAGAAAACTTCATGATGAGAACCACCCTTCGCTCACAATCAATTGTAGTCTAGTAAAGGGTGGCCACTCTCACAGATCTTTATCACTAGCACTATTTTCTGAATATATGGTATTTGACTTAAGGCAATTGTCCTTATAAACAATACTAAACACATTTCGAAAAAGCAAAAATGACTGCCCCAGAATCAGCAAATGATACAAACACGAAGTGTAGAGGGGAACCATTTCTTTGAACCAATAGTTAGAACAGATTTCGCCCAACACTACTACAGTTACTTGGCTCAAGTTTATATAATGCACCTATTTGGAATCCACATGAAGATACTTATACCCTCATGCTGAAAAAGGTACAGAAGTGTTTTTTGAGATTTCTGTACTTCAAGCAGTACGGATATTATCCATTTTTGTATCCGACTGCATTTATCACAGGCATGGTTGGCTATAATTCTCTCTGTCTCAGAAGAGAAATGCTGACCATGTCCTATGTTTTCAATCTAATTCGTGGTAAAACTGATAACCCTAGCTTACTAGCAAAGGTGGATCTATTCATACCAAATAATTATCTCCGTACTCGATCGCACCATCTTTTCGCGGAGCCGTTCTCGCGCGCTAACCTTACGAGGTGGAACTTGTTGGCGCGTACTTTGCGGCGCTTAAATGAAATTCACTCGATGGCACCAGATTTCGATATTTTTACCGCCAACCCTCACTTGTTTAAATTGCAAGCTATTAATTATTTATTTTTACATGATAGCTAGTATTATACGTATCATTCTATTTGTATAGTTATGGTAATATCTTTATTAATTTTACTTTTCAATGCATTGGTTTTACTGTTATGTTGATTAGTAATAATTGAATAAACAAAAATAAATAAATAAATAAATAAATAAATAATAATATTGTCTCCAAAATTAAAAACTACGGAAATATCCTTGGTTTCGAAAACCTCCTAAATCAATATCCAATGGAAATCGAGCTGTTCGAGGAGAAAATATATCAAAAGCAGGTATTTAATTATAAAATAAAGCATATATGAATTTATTCTATTTAATGCATGTTTAACATGTACGATTAAAATTTTCATGCATAATTCTGGGACTAAAGTTTATATTATGTTTTTAAGCTATTGCATAGCTTTTATCGCAGGCCTAGGCCAGCGCGGCGACCGAATGAAAAAATTTCTTAACGAAAATTAATGATTTTAAACTGATAATTACGTCTAAACGAGTACCGCTTACGATTCAAAAAAAATATATGTTAAACAAGAACATTTTCCTAATATTCTTAGCTTTGAATATTTTAGAATTTGTTTATATTACATAGTGTAATTAATTTGTGAAATTAGGTCTAACCGAACACAAAAACGACTACTACGCAAATACTATATGGCGTATTATTATGAAACCTGCACCATTTTAAAGATAATTTAATTATCTATCTTTTTGTCTACGATTTTTTCGAATAATCCGTTTTTTTTGCTTTATCGAATAAAAAACTTGTGTTTTAAAATTTAAATTATTCCGAATCATTTGCTTCCGCAGCCGCAAACGATTCGGAATAATTTGAACTTTTTCCGATAGAGCTCAGTTATCTGATATCAGAAAAAATAAAAAAATAAATAATTATAATTACATAAGTTGTTAAAAATGCTATGCAATAGCTTTACCGCGGCAGTCCCCGAGTGCCACACGTATTTTTTTGTCTAAATAAGTTGTTGTTGTTATATTATGTTTTGTCTAAATGTGTAGGTATGTATTTTATATTTGATATTAGGTATATGTTTTATGCTATATATATATATATAATCAGTGGCGGCGCTAGACCACACTTGGACGTCGGCGAAATTAGGTTCGCGAGGCCTTTTTTATTTCGCAGTCAAAAAGATAACGTTAGATTACAAAAGCCGAATTATAATGAAACTAATGTATGAGTAAACGAGTTTTATTGCTAATCAAATGATGGTAAAAATTACACAAATAGAAATTAAAATAGACGAACTTTTCGGCTTTTGGCCTCACTGAACTTTTTCAGGATTATGTCATAGCTAATACTAGCCGCTATTTCAGCTTCAATTGATAGAATTGATAACGCAGATAGTCTCTCTTGGGTCATCGTGCTTCTCAAGTAGGTCTTAATCAATTTTAACTTTGAGAAGCTTCTCTCAGCGGAAGCTGTACTGACGGGAACTGTGAGCATGATTCTAATTGCCATGTAAACATTTGGATATATTTCTTCCAAATTATTTTCTAAAATGTACTGAATGAGTTGTTTCGCGTCGTTGACAGAGTCAAGTGAATTCGCTTTTAAAAGCTGTAGCTCTTCATATAGCTCGAAAGGCTTTATGTCACTGTTTTCGCCGTCGCCTTCCCGCAGTATTGTACCTAAATCATTACAATGCTTGAGAAGGTCCTCTTTCGATATCGATTTCAAATAACTGATATCATAAATAAAACCAAATTGTTCAAAATATTCATTGAGCGCTTTAAATCGACATTCGGTGTAGACTATAATAGCATCTATCATTGTGTTAAAAAAGTTAACTCTGTAATGCATTTCAAAAGATTGAATAGGTCCATCAATATGTTCATAATCGAACATTCGTTTTTTCCTGGCTGTTCTTTTTTCTTTAAATTGACACTGAAATTCGAAAGTACTTTTCTCCACAAACAATCGAGCTTGTGCAACAATATTGTCAAATCCTGTATTACGGAATTCTTGAATCCAGCTACAAAATGAACGTAAAGTATCGATAGCGACTTTCAAGTTGACTTGAACCGATTGCCATAGTTTACTTATATTGTTCACACGTAGTAAAACCTCGTACCACACGTGTATTGCAACAATAAACTCAAAAGTTAACATTTCGTTCAAGACTGCTTCACAGTCGCTTAGAGTTTCAGAATCATCACTTTTATTTTTCAGGTCATTCACGCATTCGATAACATCATCAAATTGCAAAAATATTGCTTTTACTGCTCCGATTCTACTCTCCCATCGTGTTTCAGACAGCGGTTATAATGTCAATTTTAATTTAGTTTTTACAATATCCCAACGCTTACTTGACTTTGAAAAGAGCACATAGATTTTATTGATGAAGCCGAAAAATGTTTTGGCTGTTGTAGAAGAGTTAGCTGCATCAATCAAAAGCAAATTCCAACTGTGGCATCCGCACTGCGCGAAGAATGCTCTTGGATTTATATTGAGTATTCTTGTTCTGACACCTTTATTAATACCCACCATATTGGCGCCGTTATCATATCCCTGTCCTCGACAATTTTGGATATTTAGACCATTTCTTTCCAGTTCTTGTAATATTGAATTAGTTAAATACTCTCCTGTTGTTTCTGCGACGGCAATAAACCCACCAAAATGTTCCTCTATTGCTCCATTTGAGGAATTGCAAAATCTTAATATTATTGACATTTGTTCAACACGGCTGACATCCCTGGTACAATCGAGCAAGAAGGCGTAGTATTTTGCTTGTTTAACTCTGTGTATAATTTCGTCATAACTGATTTAGACATTAATGCAACTAATTCATTTTGGACGTCGTGGCTCAGATAATGTTGAGTAAGTTGCTTTTCATAAATACGTTGCATGTGCTCCCGTAGTGTCAGATTATATTTGGATAACAACTTAAATAAATCAATAAAATTACCACTGTTTCTGCTATCGTTCAATTTAAGAGATTCTCGGTGAGCTCTAAATGCCAGATTGTGTGAGGCTAAATAGTTTATTATATCAATCATTATTTTAGACAAATTATGCCAATACTTTTGCGATTCCCTAATCAATCTTTCGTTATCCTTATCTATTGTTTTTCCCTGTTTGATTCCTTTATAGAATTCCATCCATTTAATCATGCACTCCATGTGTCCTTGACTTTGTTTATGTCTTGGCAATATCCGACTCAAATCTTTCCAGTCACAACATCCTTCTTTTACCATCTGTGTCTAAAAATGTGAAAAAAGTCTACATGGAAAGCATAGCAACTTTATCTTGAAATATGGAGTAAACTAACCAACTGCGATGTTGCGTTTCGCCGTTACTTAATTTTCGAGTAAAATGAAATTAAGAAAAATGTCTTTTATTTGCGTCTTTTGGGTAACTTTCATCAGATTTCTCTAGATCTTGATGATTGGGTCCATTTTGAATTAAGTCATGACGCCGCAAATCATTTACTGGAAATACTCACTTTCCCGGATCTAAGTCTATAAATGACTCTTTTAAATTAACTGCTTGCTCTTGATTTCTTGAGTCACACATCCTCTCAATTTCTAACTCTTCATTGGGTTCAGACATTTGGATCACAGCAGATTCGCCCGATGTTGAAGGTAAAGAAGCTGTATCAGAAATTTGAGTAAAAGATTTATTTGACTCTGAAGCTGGTTCAGAAACTAAAGTTTCATCAGTGACTCTGACTCTGAAGCTGTGACACTTGTAGTCCTTGAAGGTTTCTTAAGAAATTTCATCATACTGGAACTCAGAGCTTGGTTGGATATAACCGTTTCAGCTTTTCTTTTTCTTGTTGATGCACCGGATTCCCATATCCTCCCTACATCTCTGTCTCTAGTGGGTCCTCCAGTCATGATGACTAAAAAATATTTTTTGTTAAAGTTTGGTAAGTACAGTACTTAAACTAAACTTGAACTCAATGTATACTGATTATAAGAGGTAAGTGTGATCATCAATAATCATCCAGAATATTTAATTTTCTCCAGTCACTAATTTATTAAGCTATGAAGTGTATTTTGTTAAATATATAATTGCTACTAATTGTACAATAATTTTCTCTATACTATTAGCAAGGTCTTTTTCTCATAGGCATCTGTAGAGCGGGGGCTGGGTCATGTAATCTTAGAAAAAATATTTTATTAGATGCTTTCAAAATAGGCTCAGTAGCTTCAGAGTTAAATAATACGAAACGAGATCTGCCGATCTGTCATTTTTTATAGCAGATGCCCAAGCCCCCCATGATAAACAACCCTATAGATACGCCAATACTTTTTATGGAAAATTGATATAATTTATTGAACCTAGATTATTTTGTATTGAAAGAATACCGTACGAGACGTATGGAAAAAAAGAACTCGATGAAAATAATACAGTTACCTATTAAGAATTGGGACGCCTACAAAAAAAAACATACTCGAAAAGTGAAAATTTTCTATGTTCTCCGGTGAGAAAAAAAAACACTACACAGGTTTAAAACAAGGTAAGTCTACTTTTTTATTTCGGTTTGTACAGAGAAATACATTGTATTTATTTACGACTTATAAAAGATATATACCTATCGATTTCGATAAAATCATTTCGTTAAATTCGTTATTTGACTTACCTACCTTAGAAATATGAAATAAATCACAATCTAAATTAACACTTTTATCCACTAGAACGCCACCGGGGTAATGATAATGACTTTACAACACAATAAAAAGAAACTTTGTGGATGCGAGTCTAGTTCTATTCACAGAATGAATGATTGTTTACGTTACGCTCACAGAAGAATGAAATACAAATAATTATACGACACGGGGATTCCCCGTCCCGAGACTCGAGCGCGAACTTTCATAGTGTTGCCAGAGGACTCTGGATAATACCCCTAAAGTACTACTCACTTACTTTACTCACGCAAGTGTATGAAAATAAATAAGAATAAATAAATAAAATTTAAATAATTTTTAAAACTTTTGCGAGGCCCCCTCAGGTGCGAGGCCGTCGGCGGTCGCCGACGTCGCCGACGCCTAGCGCCGCCACTGTATAATACACGTAGGTACAGATGATAACATGTTTTATGTCTGATTATAATTTATGACATAATTTAGGTCTCATTATAATATTACATTCGTAATAAACTCTAAACTTATTTTTAAAAAATCAATCCATTTTTATTAGTTCAACAAAAATTTGAAAAACGGACGACGCTTAATGAATAAAGAAAAGACAAAAGTAGGCAAATAAAAAGGATATTTTGTGTTTCCGAATTTTGAATAGTATTTTCGATTTTGTAGACATTTTACAGGTTTAAATTTCGAAATAATGATCACTTCTTGACTATGATTGACTCCTACGATCAGTGACCGCAACACAAATAAGAAAATATTTAAAAAGGTAATATTTTAATAATACGTATTATTTTACATTATAATATCGCCAGCCACTGGTTTACCTGCAATGGCAAAGTTATTTCAGGTTAAAAGGAATACTACACTCTGTCATTTGGTTGCAGAACCACGACACAGGCTGACGTTTTCGTTAAAGTAGTTCGTGTACTGACATTCAGATGGCAGTAGAAATAATAGGATGTTTATTTTATTTTATTTACAAACTTACGTAGTTTACTACTTTATATTGCGAATGTAATAATCTTATTTATGTACTGATACGTTCTATGTATTACATTATACTGCCATCGGAAGATTTTTTTATTGAATTTGTATATTCACAATATTTTATATATTTATTTAATATTTTATATATATAGGTGTTAGGTATGACCATTGATTTTATAAAAAAACAATGGTATGACGTAGACAAGCGATATAAGTAAGTACCTAACTTACGTAAGTATAATCACTGATTCCCTGATTTTAGTTGTTTGTCTTTTGTTTGACACTAAATACGACATATTTTTGGTAATTTATTGACATTTCGACATTTGGAAAACTAGTCTACTTACTTTATATTTGGACAATTAGGTAAGTTACCCTATGACACTTAGGATGACATAACGAGTCCAAGACTACTACATACTTATAAATCGATTTAAGCGTTTAGAAATTAAGGTGGAATAAAAAACGGAAAACATACATAGATGAATTCTGAACTCATTACACTCCTTTCTTGTTGGGCAGTCGGGTAAAAAGTATTATGATTCATATATTCGACCAGCGGCCACAAGCGTTAGGTACTTCTACAGGGTGAGTTTTTAATTAGTGACACCCTTCAAGTGGGTGAATCAGTACGAGGAAAAAAGAAAATGTTGATAAACATTTTTGGGAAAAACACAAGGAAAAACTTTTTTTCGTAAGAAAAATATATATGTAGGTACCTATGTATATTAATTTTTTTTAAATGTTTTGTTTTGTATAATATTACCTATAAAAAGAGGTGATTGCGTTGCGCTATCTAGCGGTAGGCAAAATATCGTTTATTTGCGATATTTTACCTATTGCTAGAAGACGCAGCACGCTCAACGCTTGTCAAACTTTTATTTACAAAATTATAAAAAAATATATATAAGCCCAATTTGCTTATGTGTGTTGTTTTAAACACTACAAAGATATCACTAATTAAAAACTCACCCTGTATAACAACTGCGATGACGTCTACTCTTTGACAGATCAGCTGCAATGGTGCCCATTATTGCGCCAGCGCTATAAAACATAATTTGGTCTATAATGCTGTTGAGAGTACTAATTTACGGCTGTGTTTTATGCATTATATAAAACGGCTAAGTAAACGTTTATGTGATGTGAAACGGCTAAGTTCACATTTTTTTGTGTAACTTTATAGATCTAAAAAGTGTTAGGAATCACATGTATATGACCAGCGGTCACAATCATTACATCTGTGACTTTTTTAAACTCTCTTTTGTATTAAAAAAATCATATGCCAATTTTGCTAGTTGGGAAGATGTGCTCATTTTACAAATTGTATTTAGGAACTCGATTAAACTATTTCTATTCTTCTTTTAGTTCGTCGTCGCCAGAAATGCGTCCGCCGTTGGCGAGGAAAGTGTCCTTAGCAACTGTGAAGAGCTGCCTGGACATCTTGGGCCCGGTCTCCTTGACCATGGAGGTGAAGAACCCGTCGCGGTTGCGCAGGAGCAAGTACGGGTGGTCGAACTCTACGGCGCGACCGAAGTTCATGACGAGGACCCGGTCGGAATCGACCACGGTGTTCAGCCTGTGAGCGATCGTCAGGACGGTGCAGTCGGCGAACTTCTCGCGGATCGTCCTTTGGATGAACGCATCAGTCCTAAAACACAACATATCAAACAATCAGCGACCAAGTAAAACGTCTTTCAGAACTTCTTTACGAACAAAATTGATTGCTAAAGCACAGTAAATATATTAGCTAAAACAGTATAGAAACTAGGCCCATTTGTTGAAATAAATACCTACGCTCCATTGCAGCGCTAGGGTTGTCACTCTTTATTTATTGTAAAAATAAAAAGGTCTAGATTAAATCTATACTAAGATTATAAAGAGTAAAGTAAAGTTTGTGACGTTGTAGGAAGTAATCTCTGGATCTACTAAACCGATTTTGAAAATCTTTTACCAATAGAAAGCCACGTTATTTGTGAGTGTCATAGGCTATATATATATATATATATATATATATATATATATATATATATATATATATATATATATATATATATATATATATATATATATATATATATATATATATATATATATATATATATATATATATATATATATATATATATATATATATATATATATATATATATATATATATATATATATATATTTGATAAGGTTTGTAAAGAAATCCGTTTATAGGATGATGTTTTTATTTAAAATAAAATTACTAAAAGCTACTTAAAAAGTAGCGAAGGAAATCCCAGCTTGTATTGGGAAATGCTTATGTTTGAATGAGATATACTTACGGATGTGCACGACTTTCGACGGTGCAATGTAAGTTTAAAGGTCCTTTTGCAGTCGACTAACGATCACTATTCATCCATATATCTCATAAATAGGGCTTATCCTTATGCAACACAAAATGCCTTCAATTGAGACGAATTAAGCGAAAAATTAAAAAATTAAACTATTGATCACTTCGGCAAAGCCGTTTTCCAAATGAAAGTGACATTACGAAATAATTCAAATTTCGAATGCTACCAACATTTAAAATATGATACAATTTAAAATATATATATATATATATATATATATATATATATATATATATATATATATATATATATATATATATATATATATATATATATATATATATATATATATATATATATATATATATATATATATATATATATATATATATATATATATATATATATATATATATATATATATATATATATATATATATATATATATATATATATATATAAACATATATAAATATATATATATATATATATATTGATATTTTAAGTGTGTAAATTTTTTTAAATTATTTTCAATAATATATAAAATTAGATTCATGAAAAGTTACTTATCTGGGGTCCTGGTGGACCAGAAACATTTAAACGATAGTTAATGTCCTCTTTAAATACTTAGGGCAGCGGCACCTGTTTCCGCAATTGATAACCTATGATGTTCTTAGTTATTGCAGCCGAATTACTGTATGCCCTTGGATGTAATACGTATAGGAGGATGGTTTCTGTAACAGAAATGGATGTTAGTAACTTATTTTAGAAGAAATTATATGATTGAGAATATTTCGACACTAGTCGTATTCATCTCTATGACATTTCTGATAGAACAATTTTTTCAAAATTTAAATTTAAAAAAAACTGAACATAGAGAAATGGGTTAATAATATTTTGCAATATCGTTATAAATGCACTATAACCGACCTTGAAAAACATTATTAATAATGATTTTTAAATGAAAAATATTAATAAGCTTTTAATGAATATGTCTGAACAAATATAATTACTGTATTAATTTTGCCTATTCAGACCGGGACCCTTGCAAGCGCCTAAAATATTTATAAAAGCCAACTCCCAAGATTTAACGTCTCTTTCTTTAGCGTTATCGCCAAGGCACTTAATAATTTTTACTTTAAAACAATTATCAAAAGTTAAATTGTGTGCCTTAGCATGCAATGCTATTGGAAGTTGACTTTCATTGCCTACGCTGGCCCTGTGATTATTTAACCTAATGCTAAGAGGTGTAGTTGTTTCCCCAATATAAAATGCATTGCAGGTCTGGCAAAGTAATTGATATACAATATTTTTTGAAATGCAACTACTATTAAAAGGAACTCTGTAACTGTTGGGAGTGTTAGGACTAGTAAAATAAATGCTTCGATCTAATAAAGGACATGTTTTACAACGTGATCGACCGCAAGGCTGTAGGCCCAAATTTTTGTTAGTACTAAGATAATTTCGATTATTTTTATTAAGTATTGATTTTAAATTAGGAGGTTTTCGAAATGATAAAATTGGTGGTATATCTAATAAACCTTTGGTTGATGGGTCGTTAGCTATAATAGGGAATAAATCTGCTAAAATTGGTCGCAGTTTCTCAGTGCCTATTTTTTTGCCTATTTCCATATTTTCTCCTGCGACCAATTTTAGCAGATTTATTCCCTATTATAGCTAACGACCCATCAACCAAAGGTTTATTAGATATACCACCAATTTTATCATTTCGAAAACCTCCTAATTTAAAATCAATACTTAATAAAAATAATCGAAATTATCTTAGTACTAACAAAAATTTGGGCCTACAGCCTTGCGGTCGATCACGTTGTAAAACATGTCCTTTATTAGATCGAAGCATTTATTTTACTAGTCCTAACACTCCCAACAGTTACAGAGTTCCTTTTAATAGTAGTTGCATTTCAAAAAATATTGTATATCAATTACTTTGCCAGACCTGCAATGCATTTTATATTGGGGAAACAACTACACCTCTTAGCATTAGGTTAAATAATCACAGGGCCAGCGTAGGCAATGAAAGTCAACTTCCAATAGCATTGCATGCTAAGGCACACAATTTAACTTTTGATAATTGTTTTAAAGTAAAAATTATTAAGTGCCTTGGCGATAACGCTAAAGAAAGAGACGTTAAATCTTGGGAGTTGGCTTTTATAAATATTTTAGGCGCTTGCAAGGGTCCCGGTCTGAATAGGCAAAATTAATACAGTAATTATATTTGTTCAGACATATTCATTAAAAGCTTATTAATATTTTTCATTTAAAAATCATTATTAATAATGTTTTTCAAGGTCGGTTATAGTGCATTTATAACGATATTGCAAAATATTATTAACCCATTTCTCTATGTTCAGTTTTTTTTAAATTTAAATTTTGAAAAAATTGTTCTATCAGAAATGTCATAGAGATGAATACGACTAGTGTCGAAATATTCTCAATCATATAATTTCTTCTAAAATAAGTTACTAACATCCATTTCTGTTACAGAAACCATCCTCCTATACGTATTACATCCAAGGGCATACAGTAATTCGGCTGCAATAACTAAGAACATCATAGGTTATCAATTGCGGAAACAGGTGCCGCTGCCCTAAGTATTTAAAGAGGACATTAACTATCGTTTAAATGTTTCTGGTCCACCAGGACCCCAGATAAGTAACTTTTCATGAATCTAATTTTATATATTATTGAAAATATATATATATATATATATATATATATATATATATATATATATATATATATATATATATATATATATATATATATATATATATATATATATATATATATATATATATATATATATATATATATATATATATATATATATATATATATATATATATATATATATATATATATATATATATATATATATATATATATATATATATATATATATATATTAATCCGAAAAATGAAAAGACTTTTTCGTGGTAGGTAGTCGGATTTCCAAAGTAAGTCGAAAAAAACGGTCGAATGAAAACGTTTCTGACGAACGCTGCCTTAACGATGAGAGACATATGATTAAGTTCTAGAGAAAAGTTGTAGAGCTTGATAATGCCTACAAAAAAGTCAGCGACAGCATATGTCTAACTTTTATATTTAAGTCACAAAAAGTAGTATTTTATATTAAAAGAAATAATTTAAATCGTTAGGTCATGTTTATTGGTCATATTATCAACAATTATGAATTATTATCAAAATAAGTAAATTTATCGTCTTAAGTGTTTAAAACAAAAGACTTTTCCCTTTTACTGCATAAATGGTTAAAGAGATAAGACACTCACAAGATGACACTCACAAATAACGGTAATATAGTCAAATTGGCATGCAAATACATACATACATGTGCAGTAAAAATATAACCTTTCTTTTGGCAGTCATTAAATAAATCATAGCACTAAGTACTAACCGACCATAATTTCATCACAAGTAAAAAGTTTTACCGCCCAACGAAGTGGGCACGCTCTGTCAATCGATTGGCTATGGGTCGCTCTGTTTGTCCAACGTAATGCAACCCATATCTACACTCGAACACACTCGAGGTTCGCAATGGTATCACATCTTTTGCAGGGCTCAAAAACCAAGTTATACTTTGAGTCGGTTTTAAGATCGTATTATATGGAATTTGTTCCGCATATACTTACTCGATCCGTCACGCCCCTGACGTATGGTAAGATTAATCGTGATCTGCTCTTTTTCTGGGTTTTATAAATATTGGACCATGTGAGTGTCACGATATTCTTCGTATCCATTTTTCCAATGGACATCATTGACATGTTCCATCTTGTGCAGAAAATGCTGGATCCGTGAGCGACGTTTGCTACGTGGGGATGATGGTGTAACCTGGCGTGCTAATATATGTATCCGATATACCGTATGTCCGAGAGTAAAGTCACTTCTTCTCGTGACCTTAAATAGAGCCATCCTTTTTTACCTCATAATATGTATATTCTTTTGGTGTTTAGAGTTTAGACATACGAGGAATTCTTCCACCGTTTGTACATCGCCATTGCTGCCCTCGCCACTTACCGAAGATAGGGAGGTTCTCAGACCTCACTTCAACACTCACCACTGTAAGGTGCTCACAAGGGAAGTGCACCTTTGTAAGTTTGAGAAAAAAAAAGTCGACGTCAAAGCTCATCATGGCTCCGCCCCATCGTCAGATGATTTAAACTCATGAGCTTAAATCCGTTTTAGTCTTACTAACATTATATGTATGAAAACAAATGGATGAGTTTATAAATAGAGTAGGCCTTACTGTGGGTCAACATTGGCTGTGGCCTCGTCCAGGACGAGGATCTTGTTCCTCTTGAGGATCGCGCGCGCCAGGCAGATGAGCTGCCTCTGGCCCAGAGAGAAGTTCGACCCACCTTGGGTCACCAGGAAGTCTAAGTTCGGAACCGCATCTTTCAACTCGACCTGTCAATAATTCAATAACATCTGATGTATTTAGTTAGTCTAAGCAAAATAAGACTTAATCATTATTTTTTAAAAAAGTAAATTTTCCATTAGGATGAAAGACGCCTGCATAGGTCTATGCAGCTTGGACCTTAAGCTCAATTCAAAGCTCAACTCCTATCCAATAGCGTCCTCGAATAGGGATACCTCGGGCGGCTCAGGGCGGTTGTAGAACCGGCGAATTTTTAGGGGAGTCTGAAAGGGAATGTTTCCTAAGAAGCAGGGTAGATGTTCACCTGAGTGAAAGACAGAGAAGAGTGGATAGGCCGTAAATACTGGCCCAAATATTTTGTTTCGTGCCCGATAACTATGATTGTTTTTGATATTCTCTGACCGTTCTTCCGCACTAATGTGTGGAAATGGCACTGATGATGAAAACCGTTCGACACATAACTGTCGACGGCACTGAATCTACGTATACTCGTATTTAAATCAAACGTCGGAGTTTTGATAATTTAACTAGAAGTTTATCTAGAACCAAGTTTTAAACCTTAAATTCTACTACCTAATTCTATGTATTATGTCAAGTGTTGTACATATTATTATGTAGGATATTATTATTACATTGTAACACTACCTACTTTTGTACGTGTCTGTATTTAGTTGTCTGTATCAAAACAATGACATATGATATTTAGTCTGATTTCTTCTGCAAATATTTTGCTTCGCGGTTGATTGAAAATTAATTATTAATCGTTGATCGAAATCGTTGATTGATCGTACGAGCATGTATTAATCTAACGATAATGAATAACTTACATCAGCTAATGCCTCCCAGAGAGTGACATCGTCGTACTTGTTGAACGGATCCAAGTTGTACCTCAAGGAAGCCGAGAATAGGACAGGCTCTTGTGGAATAATGGAAATCTTGGTTCGCAGATCCTGAAAATGAAGACAACCATTTCGAATTGAGCCACAGTTTAAGAATATTTCTGTTGCTCGTATTTTGTAGAATATTTTTAAAATGTTACAATTTATTTGACGTCTATATTTGGTGGTATCGGCGCTTTTCCATGCAAACTAGTTAGTTCTGCTATAACGAAACTCTTACATCGTAAGTTTATGAGGTTGCGATTACGTAATATACTACATTTCTAAATACAATTACTAAACGTGAATAAGGAACATAATTGATCCTAGCGCCACACTGTAGTACTACGTCACCATATAACTATCTTGTAGTTCTGGTAGATCCTGATCCTGTAGATCAGGTATTGTGTGTCGAACGTATTTGTTAGCAATACCACCTTAATATCAAAGCATTTACCACCTTAACCCTATTTTTGCCAAGAAGTGGACTAAATTATCTTCGCTATTGATTCTTCAAGTCTCGATAATATAGAATAACTAGCAAGGAGTCCCTATATTTTGCGTTAGAGACATTTCAATTTGTTAAGTATTTTTAAATTTGACCATGACTTCTCTATTTTCTTCTGCAGGTAACTACACGAGTGTGTAAGACTTTACATAATCAAGATATATTACTTGTAATGCGATAGATCCTGTGTCTACGTCGTCGATGTCTATGACTCCTTCAAGCTTAGCCAATCTGAAGAGCGCTGATATCAGAGAAGTCTTTCCAGCCCCGGTTCTTCCCACGATACCAACCTGTAAAATAACAATGTGTCGTTACTTAAGTGTCTAGGCTGTTGAGAATCATGGTTGTCGTCACTCTAGAGCTCTAGCTAGAAGCTCTGTCCCTAAAGAAGTCTACCGACTTATAAAATTCGTTTTCTTCCTACATGCTGCTAGTGTTTCATGAACCCTTATCTTAGTCTCCAGACCTTGAACCTAAGCTACTTACTACCGGCTACTGACTATAAAATGGACGAAACTGTCACCACTTTTTCAATTACTTTGCTCAGATTGTTAAGAAGAGAGATAGGCCTATAGTTCGCAATAACTGTGACATCGTCTTGTATACAGGTACTATATTGGCATGCAAAAGTGATTTGGGAAGATTCCTGTTTTAAAGCTTTTGTTTTTTATATATTCAAGTGGAACGGCAAGGTTACTTTTATAGGTTTTTATAATACCTGATTTGATATCATCGGACCGCTTGAGTTGTTACTTTTGAGTGTTGATATATTATTTTGATTATTTCCGTCTGTGTTGTTGGTCTTAAGTAGAATGACGAGGATATACTGTTGTTGATGTTAATCCTATTCGCTAATTCGTCTTTCAGAATATTATTTTTTTGGAGATTTTTATTTGCTAAGGCATGACCTATGCTATTGAAGTATTCATTAATTTGAATCACAACTTTTTGCGGGTGTCGCTCAACTGTGACTATCTCTCTCATTGTGTTTATGTATGAGATTGTTTTACATTTTGCATTTTTGAAAGCGTTATCTTTGACCGTGTTCCTAATTTTTTTGAATCATGCTTGACCTCTTAAATTTTTTTTTTTACAGTTACTTTTGGTGTTTTTATCATCAAATGACATATTATAAAATCGAAGACTATCGCGGTTGTTTGACATTATAAATAGGATAGAAAACGAATTTATCGCGTGATGACATGTCTAAATGACATATTTTTTTATATTTCCTATAATACTATTTTAATTCGTTATCCATGGCATTTTGAGGTACAACTTTATGAAGTTTATCCCTATTCCGAATACATCGAACCAATCCATCAGCAATTAATTTTTTAGACGTTGCTTTTTATGTGGGATAGGTTTTTGTGTCACTGTGGTGCACTTTTCGATATACCTACCCTTTATAGGTTGTGATAAAGTTTTCGGTTGCCTTGTTACGTCGTCTTCCTTTAATACTGAGTGCCATGATTCATTGCAGATAAAGTGTGTTAGTTTTTTAAGTCAATCTTCTTCTTCTTCTTCTTCATCATCAGCGCGCATTCGTCCACCGTTGGGCATACGCCTCTCCAATCACTCTCCACCCGGATCGGTTGTCCGTTTCCATCATCCAGACAGGTCCATCTGTCTCCTTGATGTCATAAGGTTGTACTGTTCATAATGATTGTCGGCCACACGTCTTGGCGAACTCCACACTTTCAGGAAAATATTTCCATTTCCTAGGCTTGTGGCAACCTAGTCGGGTTTTTTAACCGCCGAATTACACTATATTCACTAAATTTATTATTTAATTATTATCTATTGTTGAGAAAATTTCTAAATATATGTTGACACTTAGAATTTAAATTTCGAATATGTCAATCTGTTTACTCGTAATAATATGATTTTTTTTCTTTTTGTGGGAAGAATAATTAATTCAAAAAAATATGGCATAGTTATAACTGATTGCTGTTTTGTTTACAGCCGATATATATATTGTAATTTACTTTTCACCAGCAGATGGTCCAAACAACTACTACAAGAAACTGTGATTCGTGTTGGTTGGTTATTGATTACTTTTATCAGATTCTGACAACATTGTGAGATAATAGTTTATTTTTAGGTTGTCGCTTTTATTTATATCTATGTTCATATATCCTACAATAAATATATTCTTGTATTTTTTACATTCTTTTAGAGTATGGGACCGAGAATCTATAAAAGGCGTAATATCAGTAGCAGATGATGTTCTATAAATTGAAATTATGTTGATATCATAGTTAATTATTACACTTATGCAGTTGCTGCTTTCCAAATAAATTTCAACAGTGTTATGTGATAATATATTATTCACGTATAATACAACACCATCGTTTTGTCGCTTATCAAGTTTTGTATAGTACATATTATAGCCAGATAATTGTACAGGTGAATAGTGTTCACTTAACCAGGCTTCCGTTAAACATATAACATCAAATGAAACGCCTAAATCTTCTAGTAACAATAACAGTTGATCGAAATTTTTACGAATACTACTAATATTTATACAAAACACCTTAATTTGCATCTGATCTAGTAGGCTTTGCAAAAGGATGGATTATCAATGTATTGAGAAATAGGGTTGTAATTGTCATTATTTTCTTCAATATCCTCTAAGTCCATAAATTTACCCCTTTTTTGATTATATGCTGCAGTAAAGACGTTAAGATTAGCGCGGTAACTTGAAAGTGGTCTTGCTAATGGCAGTAATGACCGTAAGAGCGATACATTTCTAAATAATGACAAGAAGTTGATAATGAAATAATAAGGAATACTCCAACAATATTAATAAAACTGTCAACTTAGTTTCGATTGTTATAATGTAATATTCAATGTGCTTGCAAACTTGTAAAATGTAATAATATGTTTTGGTAATCAATTTCATAAAACGTTTTAGTAATATTCGTTGAAGAGACAACATATTAGAAAATAATAGAAATAGTCGACAATCATCGTATTTCAATGTTTTCAGAGATCTTGGTGCATTTTCTTAAATTCATTCTAATGACATTTTGTTTTGTTAAGTTATGTATTCACTCACCTTCCATCCTGGTTGCACTTCTATATTGAGATCGTCGAGGACTCGAGGTTTGTCATCTGCATATCGCAGTGAGGCGCCTCGCAGACGAATAGCGCCAACCGTTGGCCAATTTGCAGGAGTCCCTTTTTCTGGAATTATCAAACTTATAAAATAACTATAGATTATATCTGCGGAAGTATGACCATGTTTCGGTGTACCGAGCAAAATTGCAAAGGCTTCGGATACGGATCATTTCACTACTATATAATGTCCTACACAATCCTACGTCTCCTTCCTACCTTTCAGCGGATTAGGAACTCATGGTCTTCCACGTCGTTTAAGTCAGAATAATACCCTACGTATCCCAAACCACAAAACCACTTTCTGTCTTACTCCTTCTCCGTACATTCACCTCGGCTGTGGAATCAGCTTCCTCCAGCAGTTAAAGGCGCTAGCTCGTTTTTATCATCTTTTGTCAATCATTGGAATAGCACTTCCTTTTACAATAAATATGATCCACAAATTCTAACCTTTCCCTTATCCCTTCCATTTTCTTACCTTTTTTTGGCTGTTTATTTATTTATTTATAGGTTTAATATATGTATCTATATGTTTATTTATGCCTATCGAATATTTATTTACATTTCGTTTTAGATACGCAAAAAATATGTGAACTCCATATTATAATTTAAAATATCAATTTATATTTTATCGAATTTTATAGCAGACACCGAAATTTTTCCTACTCTTATTATCACATCAACATGTTTGTTGATTGGAAGATATTGTTAATTTAGCAATAAGTCCGCCATTGTACCTTAAATGCTTTATTTTATTAATTTCATTATACATAGATTAACTATAAAATAATCCCATTCACAACGGGGTGATGGCTTCTTAGCCCTGTCGGACGGACGCATCAATAAGCGTCTGAACGACAACTTCATCCCGCGTCGACTTATTCTATGTCTATGGACTGACTGTAACCCGCGCTGGCGCTGGCATTGTGACCTGAACAACCACATGCACAACCTCAAGCTCCGGGACAAGAAAATGTGCAGGAAACTCCCCTGCACCTCATGTGCGAGTGTGGCCCGCTGATGCGTAAAAGATACATCCACTTGGGTGGTCATTACCTCCAACCTGAGGAGGTAAAACAATCTGGCGCCAAAAGCCTGTTGCGGTTCTTAAATGACACGAGGCTTAGCGCAGAACTATCTTCTTCTTCTTCTTCTTGTTACTTTATGGCAATCACCGATAGTCGGTGCTTTTCTGCCAAGTCGTTGTCGGAGGGCATCTAAGTTAGTTTGTTTTGTATAAGAGTTAAGACGGCACAATACTGAAACAAGGGATACTTATTTATAGAAATGTAGGTACATATAGCATAAAACATGGTTATTGGGGATGATACAGACAAGGAAAGAATGTGAAATATGCTATTAGACTATACAGAATTATTATTAAGAAAATAAATTTACATAATTCTTTATATATTTTGGGAGAGTTAGGGGATAACAAGTGGAGAACACATAGAGGGAGTTGAATGTTATACTTTATAAGGTCTGGGATAAAACTTGGATAATTATTGAGGATGGGACAGTTAAAGCATAGATGGTCCAGCGTGCAATCCCCGTGTCCACAATCGCATTGCGGAGACGCGAGAACATTAATACGGTGGAGGTGCGATGGGGTGGAGCAATGTCCGATCCTCATGCGGCAGATTATCGAAATCTCTTTCCGACTAAATGGCTGGTGGTGGTACCATGGCTTCAAAGGAATTACGGCCTGGATAAGTGAGAAAGCTCAGAAATATAGTAGGTGGCGAACACAATAGATCAGCAATGGTCGCAATGTTACAAGGCTCATAAAGACCTTAGAAAAGCCCCACACAACAAATAAAAATGATTTAAAAAAAACCCGCGCTGGCTGACACAGGTTGCCGGAGACCGACGAAGTCGCGCTATGCGCGGGTATCTCCAAATATTTCCAGTCACTATTTTTGATGTGTCGCTGCCAAATGCTCCCTACGAATTAATCTATACTAATATTATAAAGAGGTAAAGTTTGTGAGGTTGTAGGAAGTAATCTCTGGATCTACTGAACCGATTTTGAAAAGTATTTTAGCAATAGAAAGCCACGTTATTTGTGAATGTCATATGCTATATATTAATCCGATAAATGAAAAGACTTTTTCGTGGTAGTCGGATTTGCAAAGTAAGTCGGAGAAAAAACGGTCGAACGAAAACGTTTCTAACTAACGCTGCTTTAACGATGAGAGGTATATGATTAAATTCTAGAGAAAAGTTGTAGAGCTTGGTAATGCCTATAAAAAAGTCAGCGACAGCATATGTCTAAATTTTATATTTAAGTCACAAAAATTAGTTTTTTATATTAAAAAAATAAATTTAAATCGTTAGGTCACGTTTATTGGTCATGTTATCAACAATTATGAATTCATATCAAAATAAGTAAATTTATCGACTCAAGTGTTTAAAACAAAACACTTTTCCCTTTTACTGAATATAATTTCCCTTTTACTGCATAAATGGTTAAAGAGATAAGACACTCACAAATAAGACACTCACAAGAAGACACTCATAAATAACGGTAATATATTTAAATTGGCATGCAAATACATACATAGATATGTAGTAAAAATATAACCGTTGTTTTGGCAGTCAGGATATAAATCATAGCACTCAGTACTAACCGAACCACACTCATAATTCCATCACAAGTAAAAAGTTTTACCGAAGTGGGCACGGGTCAGCTAATCGATTAATATATATGCCGGGCGATCGTCTGTGCAACTACTGCGTCACTTTGTGACTTCTATTCTAACAAAGTAAGTATATTGAGTTAGGGGCGACGAATAGTAATATCATTTTGAGTGCAGGTAAAGGCCGGCAAGTGCAACGAGAAAAGCAAATAAAACGTATTTTGAAATTATTTGTACAAAATTATGGTTGGGCACCCCTGGTATAATCTGGATCATCAACGTAATAATAATAAAATTAATAGTTTAAAAAAAACACTAAAAACACGCTTCTATAAATGATCTTAAAACGTGGTCAAAGTTCATTACAAGACCTTTCTAACAAGTCCAAACACGTCTATGATACGATATTCCATCATGGAATGCCAGTGCCTATCTTCCGGCTTCATCATCAGACCTTGATACCTAATTGTGGTCAAAGTTATTTCCAGGACTTTTCTAACAAGTCCAAACACAGCTATGATACGATGTTCCATCATGAAGTTCCAGTTCATATCTTCCGACTCCATCATCAGATCAGTTCGATAGTACATACAGGTCGACCTAATAAAAGCTAAAAATATGACAATGCATCGTACCGACCTCCTTTTTCGAGTCCTTTCTCGGTTTCGATGGTGGTATACTGGAGCACTCTCTCGACGCTGGTCATCTGCGAGATGACTTCGGTAGCCTGCTTCATGCCGTACGGAAGCATTCCAGTGAGGATGAGAGTCTGCGAAATTGCGAGGCCGCAATCGCCAGAGTCCACCGTCGATCCTGGAATTAATATCATTTGACTGAATATCGTCAACGTTTAGCACAACTAGAGTTGTCAACTACAACGGGCCAACCCGTCACCTCAGGAAGTTTTAACGATTAGTCGTTCTATCTCCCGTGAAGTGAACGCAGAAGACTTGGACAAAACAGTCCACCGTCAAGCTCCGCCAGATGCCCGTAAGAGGCTAACGCCTTAACCGCGAGATAACTAGTTGGGTTCCCCAGCGGGCTTACACTCACGCCCTTACTTCCAATTGCGACCAGATTACTCCAGTCTCTCGATTGGTTACGAGTTCGAGGTCGCTTGCGCGGTCCTCTCCCTTACGAAGCGGTGAAACGGTGCATACCGAATCTATCGCGGAACACGGCATCCTTTGCCCTGCTATTCACCCAGAATCGGCCGATGGTCCGCAACCACCCCCGCTCTATAGGAAAAAGTACTGCTTCCAGACTCCCCGACTGTTAGTCACAGAGTGCACAGTCGATTGGCTTACGCCGCAAGGTGCGGAGACCGTCCAGGAGCGCCAGAAGGTTGATTCCTATGGGAAATTAGCCCTAAGGCCAGAGTTCTGCCCGGGCTCGCACTTCATGCGTGGAGGCCGCCGGATGGGTGTTGACCCATGGGTGTGATCAACCCTGAACAGAATGGGTCTTCGTGGCCAAGACAGTAGAGTCTCTTAGAATAAAACTGAGCGTATACCAGAGAGTAGAGCCTCTTAGAATAAAATTGAAATCGAAGTGTGCTAAGTCCACGACTCTTAAGGGCTCTCATATGGCCGCCACATGTCTGCTTCGCCGTCGACGCAGATGTTCACACGTTTGAAAAATTCGCCAATCTTAGCCCGCGTAACGCCAACCAAAGGCGTTAGCCGAAACGTACCCTTCTGCTCACTTACCTCGCACCCTTTCCCCGCAACGCCCTGTCTCTCGAGAGTGCTTCTACTGTTCTCTCGGTATACTGTGCATTTAGCGTCTCGCTTCGACACGCGCGCCAGGCCTCCATAACCCTTGCCGTTACCCGGGAATTAGCTCGTCGGCGTATAGGGAATCTGCAGTATTAAGGAACAACGCCATAACTCTGTAGGGACTTCGTACCTACATATCGGTCAACAAAAGCATATCTAGCAAATAGATTCCATAGAAATTCATAAACGCAAATACAATCGATTCTACAAGTGCACTGCCATTAAATTCCATCTAATTTCGGTAATTAATGCAGTCGCAGCCGATGACTCATGTCAATTTCTCCTAATCGATTCAATCGACACACTTATTACCACCACTCTTTCAGCATTGCGTTATGCATTATGGTATAAAAACCAGTACATTCGACCAATCAATTATCATTCTCGAGCGGTCGCCTTCTGCATCATTCCTCGGGCAGTCACCCACCGGTCATCATTCGCATCTTTCTCGGGTAGTAACCCTCCGCGCTCATTCTTCGAGTAAACATCCGCGATCATCATTCTTCGAGCAATGATGATCTAACCGCGCGCCGCGTTAAATATTCGGAAGCGTTATAACTGGCAATCTTCAATCAAATTCATCAATAAACATCTTCGACTTCATCAAGATCGCCTTTCGTTACGGAGAAAACCCCAAGTTGACACCACCACCTCACATCGAGCAAATTGGAGTCTAGTTAGGGGTGGTCCCTCACAACTCTATCAATTTTAGATATTTTCATTTGAAAATGTCAGATAATATTGCAAACTTCACTATTTAAAAAGGCTGAAATGAGCTGACTGAAATTTAAACCATTATTCAATATATTTAAACCTTTGGACTTGACGATGGCGTTGAGTCTCAACACTTGCTGCATGGCACGGGGATTCGATGCTATTCTCGGCGAAGACTTGCCTTGAGAGCATGCAAACTGTGTTGTCTTTACAAGCTTTTATATAACTTGAAATGTTTGTCTGTTTAAGTCGAATCTTACAAGCTGAATTAGAACCACTTCCCCTTATCCTATGAAGTTAAAATTGTACGTTATCTTGTTTCAGTTCCGATGACAAGGATGGTAAGGATGACCTGATTCTACACCCAGGATTGGCTCCCAACGAAGCTACTCTTCCAAGGTCAACAGCACAGACACGAAATTTTGTATACGCATTCAATTATGATAATCCGTTGTAAGATTCGCCACGACAGGGCTGCTGCACATATTAACATAAATACACCGCGTTTAGTGTCAAATGAAAGGTCTGATTGAGGACATTTCGGAAATATACATCTATCTATACGGAAAAATACATACATAAACCACAAATGTTTCATTAAAAAACCGTAATAAAATAATTATAAATAACATAGTTTTTGTTTTTATCAATATAATTACTTGTTATAAAGTCAATCGGCGGTACACACCACTATTGGTACATTTATACAAACATAACTCAGCAATCGTACTGGTACATTAACTGCCCGAATATCAAGTAAGGTTTTGTCTAAATATCTAAATGTTGAAATGCCAATTATTTAACGTAAATATATTGTTTTTAGTGTCAAATGAAAGGTCTGATTGAGTACATTTCATAAAATGAAATGTACTCAATCACGAATGTTTCATAAAAAAACCGTCATAAAAGTAATTATAAATACAATAGTTCACTTTATGTTTGGGCAGTCGTGTTTTTTATTCTTTTTAATATAATTACTTGTTGTTTCAGACCTATCTGTGCAGTCAGCGCGGATTCGACGTCAAAACACGACTTGCACCTGATAGGACAAGATCGCTTTGCACCTAATAATTGTATGGCACCATTTTATTGTACTGTATACCTACCGGATATCATGGCCATTCGTCCTTAAATCATGTTGTTTATTATAAATAAATAAAATAAGACGTTTGCTATATTCGATTGCGGGTATTGTAGGTTATTAGGTATTGAAGGGTAATCTATACTAATATTATAAAGAGGTAAAGTTTGTGACGTTGTAGGAAGTAATCTCTGGATCTACTAAACCCATTTTGAAAATTATTTTACCAATAGAAAGCCACGTTATTTGTGAGTATCATAGGCTATATAATAATCCGAAAAATGATAAGACTTTTTCGTGGTAGTCGGATATGAAAAGTAAAACGGAGAAAAAACATTCGAACGAAAACGTTTCTAACTAACGCTGCCTTAACGATAAGAGATATATGATTAAGTTCTAGGGAAAAGTTGTACAGCTTGATAATGCCTACAAAAAAGTCAACGACAGCATATGTCTAACTTGTATATTTAAGTCACAAAATGTAGTATTATATATTAAAAAAAAATATTTAAATCGTTAGGTCATGTTTATTGGTCATATTATCAACAATTATGAATTCTTATCAAAATAAGTAAATTTATCGTCTCAAGTATTTTAAAACAACAGACTTTTCTCTTTTACTGCATATAATTGTTCTTTTACTGCAGAGATAATACGACATAGGTATGGAACCGCGACCGTATCTCGGGTTGGAACTCCTGAAAGAATGGTACCAAATAATAACATTACATCTAATATAGTATAATAATATAGAGAAGTTTTGAACAATTAAAATAAACATAATTTATTCAATCATAATCATTTCATTCACTCTTTTGAAACCCGGTATTATAGCAAATACATATATACATATTCAGTAAAAATGTAACCCTCCTTTTGGCAGTGAGGAAATAAATCATAGCACACAGTACTAACCGAACCACACTCATAATTTCATCACAAGTAAAAATGTTTACCGCCCAACGAAGTGGGCACGGGTCAGCTAGTACATAATAAAGCTTCCAAAGCTTTAGGTTTTGTTATGAGGAGTGCAGCTTGTTTTCACCGTGCTAAAACTTTCAAGATCCTTTACTGCACTTTTGTCAGAAGCATCTTGGAATATGCATCTCAGGTATGGAACCCTTGTTATGACAAATATATAAATAGAATCGAGCGCATTCAAATGAAGTTCCTGAAATATCTCTGCTTCCGTCTGAAAATCCCTTACAGCTCATCTAACTATTTCAATTTATGCAAGAAATTTCATATCCTCCCCTTGATTAAGCGGCGTGAAACCGCGGACTTAACCTTTTTGCTAAAAATTACCTAAAATAATATTAACTGTCCTGACTTACTAAATAAAATTAATCTCCGTGTTCCTTACAAACTCAATAGATTTAACCCTGCTCTCCATGTTCCTCATGCTGGTACCAACTATAGGCAAAATGCATTTCTGTGGCGAACAAGTGACAATTTCAATGACATGATTAAACGCTTTGACTTTGATCTATTCTGTACGAGTGTTAACTCAGCTAGGCAGCGGCTGAACAGTGAATTTTTAGCATTCGAATGATTTTTGATGCATTTTTAATCGATAGCTTTAATTGAAAGATCACATATGTTTCTACAACGTTATTTAAACGTGAAAACCTTTAATTGTCTCTCTGTTATGTTACTCCGGCTTTGTTAAATTATAATTAGCTGTTGGTTTTCCTGAAAATAAATAAATAAATAAATAAATAAATAAAATAGATCTTACCGTCAACTAGGAGGAAAGAGAAAACGACGACCGCGAGGAACAAGGACAGGACACTGTTCAACCAGAAGCCAATAGTGCATGCGCTTGTCACGTAGTGGTTCCAAGATGAAGTGTGCACATCCTTTGGGAAAAACAATATTTATTCAATTTAGGAAACAATAGAAATATAACCAAAAGTGACAATTCAACAACGGATTCAAAGAAATGCCCAATTTTATTACAGTAGGGCGGTGTCAACTACAACGGGCGAACCCGTCACCCCAGGCTGGTATAACGATATGGATCGTTCTTTCAGCCGTGGGATGAGCGTAGAAGACTTGGGGACGAGACAATCTACTGTCTAGTTCACCAACAACCCGTTAGAGACCGACGCCTTACGGCGAGGCACCGGGAAAGGTTAACAGCGGGCAGCCTCACCCCCTAACTACCACTTTTGGCAGGATATCTCCGTCTGGAATTAACCTTCAGGATGCCTCCGTCCTCCCGACTGGTTACGGGTCCGAAATCGCTTACGTGAGTGACCTCACCTGTTGTATTACATCGGTAATTCAGTTAGAATTTATCGCGGACCTGGGCGTTCTTTGTCCGTAGTGCCACACGGGATCGAGTGGCCCAAGGTCATTTCAAGAGTGGCATGACAACAGTTTAAATCTACCCCGCTGCTTAGGAAACATTTTATTTCCATCGTCTCCAGTCCCCTTCAGCAATTAGTCAGGATGCACAACCGATTGGCTTCGCCAACCGGTGCGCAAACCGTCCAGTGGCGCCGAGATGCAATCCCGCCGGGAGAAACCGGTCCACTAGCTCTGAGGCCTGAGACACGAAAGTCTTACATGGGGTAGCCTTCCACTCGATGAGGCTTCTGAATAGGAGCTGAATCGTGAGTTGAGCCGATCCGAGAACAAAATGGATCTTGTGGCCCAAGCTGCACGAAACCGTTCACACTACAGTCCATTATAACATTATCAGTAGAGGCTCCATTGTAAATATTAGCAAAAAAGAGAGTACCGCAGCCCAGTGCTTCTTTAGATCAACGCCGCCTAACTAGGCCTAGGCCTGTACTAAGGTAAGCGTACCAAGTAAACAGTAGCTTGTGCTTACTTCAAACTACCTAACTTAAAAAATAGTATCTAATAATATTATAAATTAACTTAATCGAAGTATTTAATACATTTTATTTAAAGTTTCAATATACTCTCTTGATAGTGCTGTGCACTTAGGCCACATTCTCGCAAAGTTGAAAACCACGCCGAGAACAAGTAAATATATTTAAAAAAATAAAAAAACGACTGCCGTTACAGACCGTTACAGTGAACTATCGTATTTATATTTTTATTACGGATTTTTATTGAATTATTTGTGGTTTATGTATTTATTCATTGGGTTCATACATATTTCTGGAATATAGTTCATACATATTTCTTTCATTTGATAAATAAACATTTTCAATAATTTATATTAATTTTACTCTTTGTTAATACATGTCCCTATACCTAGAATGTATATGAGTCTATTGGCTTTCTGAAGGTCTATAGGTCTATTGACTGGGGGGGGGGGGGGGGGAGGGGAAGACGCTTGTCTCTCTTTGCACAATCGTTGATAACATTACCTCGGTCGTGGGGCGTCGAATATTTGAACCAGCGAAGAAGACACTAACGATGATAACTGAATTATCTTATGGGCGGTTTCATTACCTCTTCATAAACTTTATTCTGTCTGTGTTTCGGTGCTTAGAAAGTTATATTTTTTAAAGAAACGCTTACCTGGAATTCATCAAAATCCTTGATGAAGCGATTCTGCGAGTTAGTGCTGCGAATGGTGCTGATACCGTTAAGCGTCGATGTCAAATGCGAGAATACAGGACTCTTGGCTGTTGGAAAAAAAGCAACAATATTCCAGTCAAGAATGGCCAAAAGTGGGGTGTAGAGGATGTGGTCGGGAAAATAAGGAGGTATGGAGGGTCTCTGCTGATCCGATCAGAAGACCATGCACCCTGTTTATCCCCAGAGCTAACACCAATTACAGGCTAAACAGTTATCTATTGAGAGCAAGCCAAAGTTTCAATGATGTAGCTACCCAATATGACATTGACTTATTTAATATGTCAGTCCAGCAGCTCAAGAAGTTACTGGCTGACGCCTTCTTTGGCTAATCCTTTGTTCTATTTTGTTTAGTTTTTTCTTAGTCTACTTGTTTTTCTTTTTTTTCTCCCCCTTTTATATCTATTCATACATTTTTACTTATGGAACCTTGTAATTGGCCTTATATACATATTAATTTGTAATAACCGTATACCTAGCTGTAAGATTCCTAAAATTAATAAAATAAAATAAAATAAAATAAAATAATTGTTGACATCAGCGCTGCGTTTGGAATAGTTTGGAGGTAAACATAGTAAAAGCATCCGACCCTACGAGATGAATGAATGCAGAAGGCACATAAAAGTCACGTAGCGATCGTAGCGAAAAGGTTTATCTATTCGGCAAGGTTAATCGGTTTTGATTAATCAATACGGAAATAAAAATGTATTTGACATTTAGGGTATTTAAAAATAACATTAGGAAATGATTTTCGAGTCATTACAGACTAACCATACACCAAATGTTAGAAATTATAATTTAATAAAAGGTGCGAGAATTAAGAATATATTTTAAATATGTAAGTTGATTACATTACATTACATTTTCGTCGTGTCCAATTATTTCGTCGAGTCAAGAATTACCTACTAGATTGTCAAACTATAAATACAAATAATCAAAATAGAAGCATAATATTTGAAATAGTTAGTAATTCGAAAAGATACGTAGTAAAATTATTCATCGTAATATTCAAATTGTCAGTAAAATGTTAAATAACCAAATTAAAGCTACGTTATGCATTTTAAACGAAAGGTACAGATAAAAGACCATATAAAATAATCAGACAAAAAGGCTCTACTTATTTAAGTAATTTTAATGGGCATAACATTTGAAAAATCATGGTCCTCAAATTCGGCCAGATTATAGATAGGGTGGCCTATTAGCATATCCTTGATATGTTTTTAGAATTTTATGTCCTCCAGCTGTTTAAATTTTGTAGGGAGTAGATTATAGAATTTAATGCTAAGGTACAAGTAGCTTTTATGTACTTTTGCCAGTCGTATTCGGGATGCGCATAAAAGGGAGCTAACGCGGGTATGATGCGAGTGAATGTGTGCATTAATTGGTTTCTGCGAGGTGCTGTCTAGCATACATTAAACACTGGTGTATGAACGCCGAATACATAGTCATTACCCTTGCCTTACTGAATTATTCTTTGCATGAGGTCCTAGTCATTAGCTGATAGATGCTGCGCAGTGCTCTCTTTTGCAAAAGAAAGATTCTTTTACTGGTTGCGGCATTTCCCCAAAATAGTAGTCCATAGGTCATTAATGAGTTAAAATACGCAAAGTATACTGATTTGGCTGCCGTAAAACCACAAAGACTTCTGATTTTTTTAGTAGAGTATATCGAGTTACATAGCTTACTAGCTAATTCTTGGATGTGCGCATTCCATTGTAATTTACTCTCAAGTCTTAATCCTAGAAAATGTATATCTTCTGTGACGTCGATTTCAACATAGTCGTGTAATTCATTTAAATAGTCAACATTGGCAGGTCTTAAGCGAAAAGGAATTATTTTGGATTTTGAAATATTTAGACGTAATTCATTAACATTAAACCGAATCAAACGTTGATTAATCGTAATACCTAATTCTATTATTAGGTATACGATTCCTATTTTTGTCACAGAAGATAAGAGACGTGTCATCTGCAAACAGTGTAATGTCATCATTCTCGGATGAGACACATCCCGGCAAGTCATTGGTGTACACTAAAAATAAAAATGGACCTAGAATGGAACCTTGAGGTACACCCTTTGTTACCAGAATCGGTTGGCTTATATTATTATTATATTATAACATTGAACTAATTAACAAAAAGACATGTTATAATTAATTGTTTTGATAAGGATTTTTTTTTGAGTAGGTGTTATTATAACTAATTATATATTACTTACCATATATTAAATATAAGAGCCTTTTTTATATTTTTCTTATAACTTTTTCTATCTTTTCTTTCTAATAACTTTATTTTTGTCTTTATTTTAGTTCTATTTAATGCCTTTTTATAATGGAATTGTGATTGTTTTTTTTTAATTTCCACATTTTCAGGCAATTTAGTTTTATGAGCATTTTCTAAAACTTTGACATAATTTATTGTAATATTAGAGCCCTGTTTACCCTAGAAAGGGCTGTTCTCAATGGTTTTGCCATTCGGTTTCTGTTATTTTTGTAAAAATACGATGTTTTTATAGTGATTATTTCTTAAATAATTAAGTATAAAAAATTAATAAATTCGAATTTACCGCGTGAAGTTTGTAACACCCGTCGTTCCGGCGATGGTGCAATCGCCAGGGTCAGTCTACCTTGGACAACAGCGGTTGCAACACCGCCGAAACGTCGGGTGTTCAGGCTGTAAATTCGTTTATATCTTATTTATATTGTCAAACAACCTCGATAGTCTTCGATTTGACAATGATTGGAATGACAGCCGAAACCGACTCAAAATCGATACCTTTATCTACTAATCAAATGTAACTTTAAATTAAATTGTATGTGATTATATCTATTTGCTTTACAGTATGACCCTCACTGTTTCTTCAAACATTAAATACAAATTTAAACAATAAAGTTATCATAAAAAGTATCAACCGTAGAAAATATAAAACCCATGTTTTTGATGAGATCAAGAAAACGCAAAAGTGGCAACTCCTGATTCACGTCTTCCAGGAGGCTCCCGGGTCGGAATTAAACCAAGAGTTAGTATTGATTAAGATAGATAGATAGAGATTCTTTATTGCACATTAAACAAAAACATACAAAAGGCGGACTTATTGCCTAAAATACAATCTCTTACAGCCAACCTTCGTGGAAGTGTAAAAATTTAGGTGCTAAGAGGTAAATTAAAAATTAACAAAAAAAGAAAAAAAAGAAGAAAAACTTATTACATAACAAAAATTAATCAAGTAAAAAAATGCCATTTTTAAAAATAAAATTAGGAATAATTCGCAAGGAGCGTAGGATAGGAGAGGATGGGATGAGCCTAGGATAACTAGGAATTTAGGGACATGAAATGCTTTTTCAGAGACACTTGAAAGGAAGAAACCGTTGGTGCGTTTCTGATGTCTGGCGGGAGCTGGTTCCATAGTCTAGCTGCACGAACGGTGAAGGAATAAGTAAAAGAAGAAGAATTATGAGTTGGAATCGCAATTTTACTATCCTGACTGGGAGCTAACGGGTCCATGATGAGTTGGCCACGATGACCCATGTGTTCAGGGTCGGTCACACTCACGGGTCAACACCCATCCGACGGCCTCCACGCACGGGGTGCGAACCTGGGTAGAACTCTGGAATCAGTTTCCCCTGGGAATCAAACCTCTGGTGCTCCCGGACGGTCTGCGCACCGTGCGGCGCAAGCCAATCGATTGTGCACTCCGAGTAACAGTCGGGGGAGTCTGGAAACTGTATTGTTTCCTATAGAGCGGGGGTGGTTGCGTACCTTACGGCGACTGCTCTTGAAATGACCATTGGCCATCCGATCCCGGTTCAGAGCTGGGCAGAGGACGCCTTGGTCCGCGATAGATTCGGTATACACCGTTTCACCGCTTCGTAAGGGAGAGGACCGCGCAAGCGACCTCGAACTCGGAACCAATCGAGAGACCGGAGAAATCTGGTCACAATTGGAAGTAAGGGCGCGAGTGTCTCGAGCCGCCGGGTGTATTCCTGGCTATCTCGCGGTAAGGCGTTGGACTCTTACGGGTTGTGGCGTAGCTAGACGTCGGATTGTTATGTCCAAAGTCTTCTACGCTCACTTCAGGTCGATAGAACGACTAATCGTTAAAACGTCCTGTGGTGACGGGCTCGCTCATTGTAGTTGACAACTCAATATATATCCTGACTGGAACGGAGTGAAAGACCATGACTTCATAAGTGATTGAATTTTTCGGTTAGGTAGGAGGGAGCGGTTGGATTGTTGAGGATGTTATAAAGAAGGGAAAGAATATGCATGTTTCGACGTTCACGTATTCGAAGCCAATGAAGTTTGCTTCTATACTCAGAGACGTGATCAAAATTTTTTCGCGTTGAAGATACATATATACCTAATGCATACATTTTGCAACCGCTCTAATTTGTCAAGGATGGCTTCAGTGACGTCAAGGTAGCAGACATCAGCATAGTCTAGTATAGGCAATAGCAGTGATTGAGCTATGGTCTTCTTAACCTCCACTTGTAAAAATCTTTGCAACCGCCGAAGACTACGACTATTAAGACCTATTAAGACTATTAAGACCATGACTATTAAGACTATTAAGACCTGCATGGAACCATTAAAACTTACCATGATTGCACTACAATTTAATAATAATAATAATAATAAACTCTTTATTTGCACTTAAAAAGTATACAAAAAAGGCGAGCTTATTGCCACATGGCAATGTCTTACAGCTAACCTAAACATAGTGGTACATGCGCGCATTGTGAAAATAAAGATTATTACATAACATACAGACAAGTGGAAGAATTTAAGACTAATAGTGCCCGAGGAGAGGAAATTGGGGGAGGAACAGGAGAGAAAGGGAAGAACTGGTTACTTCTTAGAAAGGTAGTAATCCTTAAGGTGAGTCTTAAACGATGGTAAAGAAGGCGAGTTTCGTATATTTGCTGGGAGATCGTTCCAGAGTCTTTCACCATGGACACAGAAAGAATAGGAATAGAAATCCCTATTATGACTCGGAATTTTTAATAAACTGTCAGAGGCTGACCGAAGTACGAGACCGTGGGAACTTAGTGGTTCAAAAAGCTCCTGGAGATAGGATGGTGTTAGTTGGGTGAGTACACGATATAGGAGAGCCAGTATATGAACATTTTCACAAATTTAGCTTGCAACCTTTTGTAAAAAAAGAAACAAATAAATAAATACTCACTGACTCCCTCGATCCTCTTGATCGCCTGTGCCGCGCCGAGGAACAGCATGAAAATGTAGTAGAGAATGATCCCGATGCCGATGATTGGCAGCAGAAGCCACGCCATGGAGACGCCCACCAGAACGAGGATACTGCAGCCGACTAGAGAGATCTGCAGCATCTCCATCACGACTTTGGGAAGCAACTCGTCGACGGCGCCGATGTCCTTCGAGAAGCGATTCAGGATTCGACCTAAATTCAACCTATTCATTGTAGTCAATTACAATAACTAGAATTCAAATATATTGAATTCTGAAACTATGCTATAAGAAAGGTGAACTTTCTGGCTGGCGAACATGCAGCGATCAGTGTGTATCACTCCTGCTACCAATCAAAGATGTCTTATGCGACACTACATGGGGTAATGCAACCGATATTCATCGCGTTTTTGTGCTACAAAAGCAAGCCGTTAGGACAATTTTTGGTGTAAGCAGAGAAACACATTGCGCCCCTTTTTTATTAAAGCTGGTATCCTTACCATGTCGTCCATGTACATATATCAGTGCCTTTTATACGCCAAAGAGAATCTTTTAAATTGCGAGCTACACTCCACTCGACATAGCCATAATACGCGACATAAAAACAATGTGTTATTGCCTAAAGTACGCTTGACTAAATATCAAAAAACGTTTTTATATATTAGTTTTAAATTGTTCAATGCTTTGCCGTCATCGACGAGAAGACTTGAGATGGCAGCATATAAAATAAAATCAGTTAGTCAAACATGCCAGACTTTTATGATATTGCGTCCACAATTGTTTGATTATAAACAACCATATTACGACTATACTTTCGGACTAAGTTTTAGATTTTATTGACATTGTTTTTAATTACGCATGTTTCAGAATTTTTCTTTTTCATTGTATTGAATATTTTTTATTGTATGATTATTGATTATTTTGTAAATTTGACTATTTTTAAGTAATCACCTGTGATTACAATAATTTTTTTTTCCTTTTAATTAATCAAAGCGGTTTTACCATCCGGTAAATTATGATTGTTAAATTTGACATGTTCCACAGTATTGTAAAATGCTTTTATGGAATGAATAATAATAATAAAACTCTTTATTCTTGACAAGTTTACAAAAAAAAGCGACACTCATAATGTTAATACTAGACATAAGCATAACCTTGTTGTACGTACTACTCGTCTCCACAAAATAAGCAATTCTTTTTTGGGACAATGTATCCGCTTCTATAACAAACTTCCTCATACTATTAGAGAACTATCTGTAAATAAGTTTAAAGCTACCGTCAAAGCAAAATTGTATAAAAAAGCATACTATTCAATATCTGATTATGTAAATGACAAAACGGCTTGGGAGTAAGGCTTGGACGCATCATAAGAACATAAATTAAAAATTATATTTAATTGTGTCTATATGAATAAAGAACATTTTGATTTTGATTTTTTGATTTTTTGATTTCTTAAGAAAAGGCGAGCTTATTGCCTGCAGGCAATATTTTAGAGCTAACCTATACTATTGTAAGAACATTATTTGCGAGTAGACTACATAACTTAACCTATATATAGAGTATGACAAATAAAATAAAGGAAGATAGAAAGAAGTATATACTTTACTCTTTGTGGGCACAGATTTGCCACATCAAAATAATCTAACACCTATAAGGACGCTAAAGTTTTAAATGGAGGGGAAAGGGAATTTATTGCCTGCAGGATTTCAAATGCTCTCTGAGTCTGTTTTTAAAAGTTGTTATGCTTGGCGCGGTTCTCACATTTTTCGGCAAAGCATTCCAAAGACGGGCTCCATGCACGGTGAAAGAAAATGAGAAGAAGTCACTGCTGTGACTAGGGATAGAGGGTAGCAGGTTGTTTTTTGATCTCAGAGGGCGTTCATGAGCCGATAGTGCAGTAAATCTGCCGGTAAGATAATTGTAAGCGACGCCATCCAAGATCTTGAAAAGCATACAGAGAACTCGCATGTCTCTTTTCTCCCGGGTCGACAGCCAGTGAAGCTTCTCTCTGTACTCCGTGATGTGGTCAAATTTTCTGAATAAATGATGATGATGAAGATGATGATTGGTACGTACCAGAAGTATTGGATTCGAAGAAACTCATAGTTCCTCGCAGTAAGTGGTGGAACATCTGGTTGTGCAGACCCTTGGACGAATTCATGGAGAGCTTGAAGAAGACAATCGTCCTGAGGATTGTGAAGACGATGCAGCAAACGATGATGCAAGAATATATGTAAAGGTATTGCGCCGTAGTTAGGTAGCCAACCTTTGCGTGGATGTCCAATTCTTGTTCTGAAAATGTTGACCTTTATACACAATTTGAGCTTCACAGGAGAATCTAGGAAAGCAGGGTACTTACGATAAGGAGCAATGGTACTTCCTACTTTCAAAGGATCAGCTGTCAAGCTGTCACCGTAATCTAGAGGTAACGGTACGCTGATCTGAGAATATCTAAATTCTTCGTTTGTCCTGCAAAAGAATTTTGAAATGTCATCGTACAATCATATAGTACCTATTAGATTCATCAACTCAATTGTCAACCCTTCTCAAACGGTGAAATGCAGGTGGCGAATTGTCAACCCTTCTGAAACGGTGAAATGCAGGTGGCGCTGAAAGCATCGACAGCCAAACTGATAGGAATTTATTTGGCTTATAATAACACTAGCTGACCCGTGCCCACTTCGTTAGGCGGTAAAACTTTTTACTTGTGATGAAATTATGAGTGTGGTTCGGTTAGTACTGAGTGCTATGATTTATTTCCTGACTGCTAAAAGAAGGGTTATATTTTTACTGCATATGTATGTATGTATTTGTATGCCAATTTGACTATATTACCGTTATTAGTGAGTGTCTTCTTGTGAGTGTCTTATTTGTGAGTGTCTTATCTCTTTAACTATTTATGCAGTAAAAGGGAAATTATATGCAGTAAAAGGGTAAAGTCTTTTGTTTTAAACACTTGAGACGATAAATTTACTTATTTAGATATAAATTCATAATTGTTGGTAATATGATCAATAAACATGACCTAACGATTTAAATTATTTTTTTAATATAAAATACTACTTTTTGTGACTTAAATATATAACTTAGACATATGCTGTTGCTGACTTTTTCGTAGGTATTATCAAGCTCTATAACTTTTCTCTAGAACTTAATCATATATCTGGCAGCGTTAGTTAGAAACGTTTTCGTTCGACCGTTTTTTCTCCGACTTACTTTGCAAATCCGACTACCACGAAAAAGTCTTTTCATTTTTCGGATTATTATATAGCCTATGACACTCACAAATAACGTGGATTTCTATTGGTGAAAGAATTTTCGAAATCGGTTTAGTAGATCCAGAGATTACTTTCTACAACCTCACAAACTTTACCTGTTTATAATATTAGTATAAATTGACAACAAATGGTTTTTTAAAAAAACCGTTTTTTAAATGACTGATTGATTATAAGAACCCAATATTTTAACCAATGATAAAAATATTAACAGTCAATTATTAGTGCTATCTACTGTTTTTTTATAGGCTACTTGAATCACAGAAATAATACAGAGAGATGGAATGCCATCTACTAGTGTATCTGAAAATTAAAGTGCGTAATTATTACGTATTGAAACCTGTATACCAAATAAAAAATTGACATATTTACAAATATGTAAATATAATTTAAATAAGAGCTTTAATTTTAACAGTCGTTTGTTATTTTATTATTACTAGTGGTATTACCCGGCGTTGTCCGTGTTATACCCGTTCTCAAAAACCTATGTATACCAATTTTCATGGCGATCGGTTGAACGGTATATAAGTTGATTTGCTGCAGCGCCACCTAGTGGCGAGTTACAACAAAGTGTACGGCTCGAAAATATTGTACGGGCTCGAATGTCCATGCATACCACTTTTCATGGCGATCGGTTGAGCGGTATAGAAGTTGATGTGCTGCAGAGCTATCTAGTGGTAAGTTACAACAAATAAAATATTATGAAAATCTTGTCCATGAAAAAATACTTATATGTGCCAACTTTCATGGTGATCGGTTAAACAGTTTCGTAGTCTATTAAGCTCGGACAGACAGATATACCAACATCCATTTTTATATATGTAGATATTATACCGTATAGGCGTATTTGAAGCGTCATCTACAGTCCGCCACCATACTGTTACATCACGAAAGTCTCAATATTGACCATAACAATAGAGGACTAATCAATTTTTGGAACTATGAGTGTCATCTACACGTTGCGTTTCGTAGTAAAATCCTGGTTGCAAAAATGTAGTATGACGATGATCAACGTAATCTATACTAATATTATAAAGAGGTAAAGTTTGTGAGGTTGTAGGAAGTAATCTCTGGATCTACTGAACCGATTTTGACAATTCTTTTACCAATAGAAAGTCACGCTATTTGTGAGTGTCATAGGCTATATAATAATCCGAATAATGAAAAGACTTTTTCGTCGTAGTCGGATTTGCAAAGTAAGTCGGAGAATAAGCGGTCGAACGAAAATGTTTCTAACTAACGCTGCCTTAACGATGAGAGATATATAATTAAATTCTAAAAAAAAGTTGTAGAGCTTGATAATGCCTACAGAAAAGTCAGCGACAGCATATGTCTAACTTTTATATTTAAGTCACAAAAAGTAGTATTTTATGTTAAAAAAATAATTTAAATCATTAGGTCATGTTTATTGGTCATATTATCAACAATTATGAATTCTTATCAAAATAAATAAATGTATCGTCTCAAGTGTTTAAAACAAAAGACTTTTGCCTTTTACCGCATATAATTTCCCTTTTACTACATAAATAGTTAAAGAGATAATACGCTCACAAATATGACACTTACGAGAAGACACTCACAAATAACGGTATTATAGTCAAATTGGCATGCAAATACATACATACATATGCAGTAAAAATATAACCCTTCTTTTAGCAGTCAGGAAATAAATCATAGCACTCAGTACTAACCGAACCACACTAATAATTTCATCACAGGTAAAACGTTTTACCGCCCAACGAAGTGGGCACGGGTCAGCTAGTACTCTATAAAATCAATTGTAAAATGTTAAACATAAGCAAGTCAAGTAAAATATTACAAACCAGTAAGTGACCCAATAGTCGGAGGCGGTCGCGGCGAGTTGACCCAAAACCATGACGATACAGAGCACGGCTATCATGCACCAATTCGTACCAGCTTTCCAGTAGTTGATGTACAACGCAAGGCTCTGCTTGCCACTCTCCCGCTTCTCTTGGTCCAACTCTTCGGCTGATAACAAACAAAACAATCAAATTGCTCTTGTTGGAGGTTTAAATAAAAATAATGTAGGTATACTTACCATCGTCGTCACCTTCAGCTGGGATTGTGACGTCACGGGCGATGCTACTCTGTCTGCTGGAGTGCTGAAAACATTTTTTTTAACACGCTTTTATTAGGTCGATATGTAACTATGTAATCGATTCTAAGGTAACTAATTTAACCATCTTCCAAGGATCGTAGCGTCATGAAAATTGGTAGCTGTATGTAGTTCTGATGACAATACAATAATATGGTACTGTCGAACTGATCTGATGATGGAGTCGGAAGATATGAACTGGAACTTCATGATGGAACATCGTATCATAGCTGTGTTTGGACTTGTTAGAAAAGTCTTGGAATGAACTTTGACCACGATTTGGTTTCAAGGTCGGATGATGAAGCCGGAAGATAGGCACTGGCATTCCGTGATGGAATATTGTATCATAGCCGTGTTTGGATTTGTTACGCCCGCCGCACAAGCTCACACTCGCATTGGCCTGCACTGACCGCGCGCGAGTGGCGGCGTATAAAACGTATGGAATAGTACCGAACTCCGCATTTGGTCTCACGTGTCGACTCAGACACGTACATGAGCGAATACGGGCGAGACGTGCGAGTGGTCCTAGGTAACTGAGACACGGTTTTCGAGTGGCAGTGCCGCCAGTGTTTGAAAACAATAACATGGAGGAAGAATTAATTGAAGCCGTTCGAAGCGAAAAATGTTTATACGACGTAAAACACCCAGACTACATGAAAATAAAATTAAAAGATTCTATTTGGAAACGAATCGCAAATTAAAAAAATAGCAAATTTTTCTTTAGTACTAATTCTTTCATGACCACCACATCCTTGATCTTCTAAATGTGAAGCAATTAATGAATGTACTTCTTCAAATTCGTCCCTAGATAATCTAAAGTAATTCTTGAATTTTTCGTCGGAAAACTCGGAAGTTAATGTGAATTTTCCATGCGTTTTTCTTTTGAACATATAAGAGCTCTTCCAGATTTTCTTGCCAGACACTTTGTTTATTAACCGTAATCTATTTAATAATACGTTATCGTTGTCGGATTCAGAACTTAAATCTATCGCGTCCATCTTGCGACGCGGCGACGCGAGCCACTGATGTACGTACACGTGTGAGCAAATGCGGGTGCACCTGCTGTCGACCAATGTCAGTGCTAATCGGCGCGGTATCGTGGACGAGTGCGAGTGTGAGCTTGTGCGGCGGGCGTTAGAAAGGTCCTGTAATGAACTTTGACCATGATTAAGTTAAGTGTGTTTTTAGTGTTTTTAAAAAAAATAATAATTTATTAAGAGATGATTTGCAGAAGATCATCCTCTATCCTTGAACGACCTATATCGTCAAGAAGCCATTTTTAATTTTTTTATTGAATAAAAAGGTGCATTCAATTTCTTTATGTCGTCATCAAGACGGTTGAATATTTTGGGTGCGATAAAGTTTAATTGCCTTTGGGAAAATTGTTGGTACCTATGACCATTTTATGAATTCCACATGCTATGTTTAAAATAAATAAATAAAAAATAAAAAATATATATCTAAGTCCTTTATGCTCATCCCTCGTCTAAAAGATCGATCACATATCGTTATACCAGCCTGGGGTGTTGGGTTCGCCCCTTGTAGTCGACACCGCCCAATTGTCCGAGCTTAATAGACTTCGACACCGTTTGACCGATCACAAGGAAAGTTGGAACATATACGAATGTGTATTTTTTAGTGGAGATTGTTTTAATGATATCCGCATTGCTGTAACCCGCCACTAGGTGGCGCTGAAGCGCATCAACTTCTATACAGTTGGACAGATCGCCAAGAAAATTGGTATGCATAGGTATTTGAGGACGGATAATATTTCGCTCTATCCGCTTTGTTGTAACTCGATAACAGATGGCACTGCGGCACATCAACTTCTATACCGTTCAACCGATTGCCATTAATAAAAGTAACAGTGCAGAATCATCTGTGGCCTTACTTCGTAACTATTGTGTTATTGAACGCCATTCAATGCCGCTGAGTTCAACGACCTCGATTCATTAGCAAGGTCAATTAAAACAGCTGATCGATTCTGTTGTAAATCATTTGGAATAAAATGTAGTTTTAAAATAACTATATTATATTATTTGATTCAACAAGTTGTTGTCAAAAGTTTCTTATTTGGTCGTAATGGTCCACCTATTTTAAGGATGTTACTAATTAGATCGCCATGAAAATTTTATAAATGCAAACGTGGAAGTTGAAATCTTTTTTTCAATAGGTATACTTGAGGTACGTTGAGTAGCATAGGGTATTTGGGGGGAGGGGGGGTTGGGAAGAGTGGGAGTGGGGAGGAGAGGGGGAAGAGTGGGAGTGGAGAAGAATAGCTGATAGCTGAAATATAAATTAATATTAGACATACCCGATTCGACGAAGATCTTTTAAACTGCAACTGTTCAGCGCTCGGAGGCACAGCAGCCTCTTCCTCTTTGTCTTCTTGAAGAGCAGCAAGAAGCTTCGCAAAATGTTCCCCGCTTGATACCAGTTCGTCATAAGTGCCAACATTTTCCACTTTTCCCTAAAAAGGAGAAATAAAGAAATAGGAAAGCTTGGGATTGGTCTTGAAACAAAGATATCGTGGCAGCGTCGCGTCGTCTATTCAAAAATCATCCTAACCAGTTTTCATCTTTTTACACGACTGTCCAACAAAGGTTCAGGGTTTAACTATGTATGTTTTCCGTTTCTTTATTCCACCGTAACTTCTAAACGCTTGAATTGATTTAAAGGTTTTTTGTATTGTTAAAATCTTTATGCCATCCTGGCTGTCGCAACCCTGCGACACACAGGTACCCACCTTAACTCTCAAAATATTAAGTAAATAGTTGTCTAAATATCCAAATCTCCAAATCTCATCAAAATTAACTTAAATATATATCGTGTTTAGTGTCAAATGAAAGATCTGATGACTGCATTTCGAAAATATGAGAAACAATGGAATAGCTAACTCTAGGAAAATGGTCTTTAACCAAAGGGATTGGAGCAGCGTCGTTTATTCCAAGATCATATTAATGACCATTTTTTATGTATCTAGCTATCGTTAAAGCTTGATCTCTTGAAGGATTCTAATTTTTGAAGCATTCTGGCGCTATTTTTGAGACAGTCGCGAAGAGGTGATGTGGTTGAGTTTCTTCTCCAATATGGTCTCCCTATTATCAGGTCCATATTAACAGTCTACAAAATATCCAAAATAAGTCCTTTCAATATTTAAATTTCAAGGCGTAAAGTTATTGCAATACTACTAACGAGGCGGCCATAATAAATTCGCTATCTTATCGGCGCAAATTGAATGATGCTCGATGCGTCTATACAATAATGAATGGCATATTCGATTGCTCTGACTTGGTGGGCGAGATCGATACTAACGACCCAAAGAGAACTACTCGCCAGTTTGACTGGTTTCAATGGGGGGGGGGGCTTATCTGCTTTCCGGAAAAGTCTTGGGTGACATAACTGATTTTTAAAAATGACAAGTATCATTTCAGAGACAAGTATCATTTCAGTCTGTTCTGAAATGATACTTGTGTTATAGTGTGTTATACTTCACCTATTTTTAGACAATTTGGATTAAAATAATTTACAACATAATTTAGAGAATTTGCAGATTTTAAATGCACAACATTAATTTTAACTGTTTTTTACTTTCGACGCTGTATTTAACTGTTTCCATCTTAAATCAACATAACGTTTTGTAAAACCAATAGCAAAACTCCTAATAAATATGTTTCTCTTCCGAAGCTATATGTAAATGTTTGCATTTGTATTCTTTCCGATTTTTATTTATAGATAGGAGGTCCTCCTCCGACGCTTTTAAATATCAAATACTCTAAACTTTCTCTTTATAAATAATGTCTCTGTAATCATAATCATAATCATAATAATTTTTATTTCTCAAAAAAGACTAGGCATCTACAACAATCAAATATATAGATACAAATCGTCAAAAAAAAACGTATTAGCATTGATTATACGTATAATCAATGCTATTAGGATATCAGATAAAAGTCATAAATGTCAAATAGTAAAAAGAAATGATAAAAAATGATGTCAATAATGTCAATTTAAAAGACAGCAATAAGAGACAAAAATAATAGCATTTTAAAAAAATCTTAACATAACAAATAAAAAACATAAAGAAACTATAAAGAAACTTGTAAAATCATCCACTAATTAAATGCCAACAAAAAATTGCAAACAATACTGTTTCAAAAATCAACTTGAAAGCTAAACAGTTATTTATTTTAAGCAAGCGCTTCTTGCATTCTACAAATCTAGAGATGACCACGCCCGAACTCAAAACAATCTGAACACAAGAATGTCCGCGAGTATCAATTATATAATTCCGTCAGTCAGGACAACATTTGCCCAGAGACATATATTCTACATAGCCCCAAAATTATATAATTCCCTTAGTGAAGACATGAAAAATTATCCTAACATAAAAATATTTAAAGCAAACCTTAATAGATGGCTACTTAACAAGGGATATGTAAAATCTGATCAACTTTGCAACGCACGACAATTTATTTAGTATCACTTATCTATTTTTCTTAATTAAATTTTATTAAATTACAACTATAAATGTATATATTTATTACATAGCTATATTTTTTATAAAATTGGTATATTTATGTGTATATACAGGTGGTGGGTCCAAATAATTTATTTAAAAAAAAACACTTCATTTCTTAAAATTGCATAAAAATATGCACATCTAGAGACGGGCCAAATTATCGCCTAGTTAGATGTGCTATTGGCAGTAAAGGTCATGTAAGATGTGTTAAACCTCCCTATATTAATTATTAAATAATTTATATAATTATTATAAGATTACATGACCAATGAATGAACTGTATACCTAATCCTAAGTACCTAAAAAAAAATGAGCACAGCTGTAGAACTCGACCAACTTATAGAAAGCATGTGTGGTCGTAACCATTCAATGATAACATTCTAGAAATCCATGATAATATAGATACAACCCGTCTCAGGCCATTGACCTTTGTAAATACACAAACAACCAAACGATCGCACACGATTAAAAACATATGTCGTTAACAACAGCTTGACAAATAGCTAATCAAGTAGATCTTCATTTTGAGTTATTCTTTTGTCTTTCTGACGTTTGTTGTCGTTTTTAACAACCAGCTTAAGAAGCAGCTGACAAACGAGGTGTGCTACCATTTAGATTTTATAAAATATTTCTCTATGCATTCTCAATACCGTTTACGGTTTTAGATAATTGTATTATTGCAAGGATCATTTTAGTACTTTTTAAATAAAATATTATTTTGAACTGATTTTATTATTTTTTAATTATTTATTACTTCTGACTATTGAAAACTGTTTATTATCATTAGTTATTTTTTATTCCAGCGATCATTCTAGTACCTTTTAGTTAAATAGTTGTTTTTTCTTATTTGTTTTAATTTTAACCTGCCATTATTATTTTATTACTAATTGACTAGGTATTACTTGATTACTTTTTACTAACGATTATTTTTAGATCATTGATAATAACACTTCATTTTAATTAGTTAAAAAAATACATTCGTGGGATGCAGCCTGGCGTGAACTGGTAGGAAACCGAAAATTTGAAAGACCGAATGCAATATATATTTCATTACTCTTTTTTCTCTTTGATTTTTTATTTGGTGTTATGTATTTTAGTGCTAACCTTGAATTATTTATGTATAGGATATATTTCAACAATCTGTAAAGATTATAGAGAAATAAATTGAAATTGAAATTGTTCCGATATTCTTGTGTGTCCAATATCCTTGAAAAGTTGAAAATTCGCGATATTTTGAAATAAGAGGCCTTGGGCGGATGTCATCTTCTATAGTTTCTTGGAGTCTGGCACAACATTTAATGCGATTATTGTAAAAATCGTCTTTTTTCTGTGTATTTTACAAGTTTTTGTTTGGGTTTCTAAGGTTTTAACGATTTTTTTTAGGTTTTCTGTCCTAATTTCTGTTATCTTTAAAGTCCTTGACAATCCGCCATTCAGTCAGTACACTTCCTAAATCATAGGCCGTTTGCCAGCGACTGATGCTTTATGCAAGCGGGAACGAAATCACCCATGTCCAAATCTGTAGGTAAAACTTTTAGTAGGTTCCAAAGTTTCTTAGATACTATATATTTTTTAAAATTAATATATGTATGTAACGTAAAGATAAAAGTAGTAATGACACTTACTACTTAAAACACAAATATTTTGATACGTCCAAGAGCGGTTTTTAGCCACCAATTGGACACGACGTAAATGTAATGTAAATGTAATGTAATATCACCATTGCTTCCAGTGCTTCATTTGCTTACGCGTTATAAATAATATTTTGAACAGATTACGTATTTCTAGACATTGTATTGTATACTTACATTATTAAGAATGATAATTATGTCAGCGGCTTTAAGATAGTGCAACTGATGGGTTACCAACAGCCTCGTGTGGTTCTGAAGGTAGCCGTTGATGCAGTTGTCGAAGAGCTGACGCCCGACGGCCGTGTCTACCGCCGACAGCGGATCGTCCAGCAAATACACATCAGCCTACACAAATTGGTGAATAGTAAATGAGTCACTATTAATGCTATCAATAAGTAAACTAATCGTTTTCTTTTGTTGTTTACTAACTTCTCTGTAGATGGCCCTGGCCAAGTTGATCCTGGCCCTCTGTCCGCCCGACAGAGAGACGCCCCTCTCCCCGACGAGGGTCTGGTCTCCGCGGGGGAACTGCTTTATATCCTTCTCCAGAGCGCAGACCCTCACCACCTCCGCGTACTTCCGAGGGTCGTACGGCAGCCCGAAGAGGATGTTCTGCCGCACGGTGGCCACGAAGAGCCAGGGCTCCTGCGAGGCGTACGACAGGGTGCCGTTCACTTTCACCTCTCCCTGATGATGTTTAAGCTCGCTCAGCAGCAGCTGCAGAAGGGAGCTCTGCAATATAAACAGACACATTTTAATCAGCTGTGGTTTCAAACTTTACTGAGTTAATTTTTAAGAAAACAGTAAATAAACTTGAAAGCGTGAACAATGAAAATGACGTAAATATCAACAATATAGAATATGCAGACGATAGTGTAGGTACTAATTGTCAGCAGCGCCGAGAACCGGAGCTCCTCATTGACAACAAAATTATACTATCCGCATTACAAAGTGGCGAGTCAGGTCATTTATCATCGAAATCGTGCTATCTCTTTCGCACTTGCACGGCCTTATGGAGCGGTACTCGCAACCGTAGTGAAGGTAGTATTACGTATACAAAAGGAATGTCGATAAAGTAATGACACGAGGGAAATAATTCGAAATCGATCTAGAGTTCGTTCGCTCGTTCCACAAACTAATGCTGCCAACTTTTTTGGTTGTTGAAAATCAATTTTCCTTATCACATCAGGGTCTTCTTTCAACTTATGCAACCACTTATAAATATTGAGAATGACCTACCGGCTTTGCTGGTTACCGTCACCTCTTAACTTGGTCAAATTGGTTTTGCAAAAATCTTCCATCATGGTGTAGATTCACAAATAGAGTTCGTGTAACGAATGAGTTATGCTCTTTTACATTAAACCTTTTGTAGCAGAATATTTTATTATCAATAATGCCTAATGACCTACATAATACGTACAATAATTATAGTAGACGAAACCTAATTTGACAAAAGTGTCGTTAAAATGTCGAAATCGAACTGTTACGGTCACGACAATTAATAGTCCTAATCGGTTAGCTACTTACTACCTATTACGGTATTTACTCACCGCCTTTGGCTAAATCTAAGAATTTTATCTATCTATCTAATTTTAGCAGGTAAATTATTATATAAATAATAAATATTTTATCGACATGGTACCATTCCTACGTTAACTGTCTTTAATTGCCCGAGTCGCCACTTTGTACTGCGGATAGTTTTTTTTTTTTTTTTTTTTTTTTATAGAGTCAGATGCAACAGTAGATGACACATATTCACTGCGATGCTCCGGATAAAGCTGTATATGCTCACTCAGGGAAGTGGACGATATTGATTCGCGGTCATAGACAATGGCGGAGTCGAATATAATACAACGGAAAAAGAATGATTGAGTGTATTGCATGCACCCCACAGATTGCGAATACGTGGCCAAATTCAGTTTTACTGTTTGGAAACAAACTATCTGTCAGTGATTTTTAGCACCCGCTGCCGAGGCCAGCAATATCAGATCTCAGGTACGGGAATTGAGGCCTGTTTTCTAAGTCTATTTTCGAGATCATACCGTACTCTCGGTGGTCCGTTATGAACAATCGTATTTGACAATCTTACCTTTCCTGCGCCAACCGATCCAATAACAGCGCACAGCTGTCCCTTGGCCACGCGCAGAGACACGTCGCTAAGCGTTGGCTGGACGTGTTCTCCTTCCCACTTGGCCGTCACGTGCTTCAACTCTACGGGATCTTCATCGTACTCTGTTTCTGTCTTTTCATACCCTACAAAAGTCAAACAAAAAGCTCGGTTTTATTCTGATATCTCCTAAGACACCATTCTGATTTTTGGTCGAAGAGTTTCAAGGCGGATGGTCACTCTATATTTTCAGAAACATATTGATAAACGAGTCTGGTAGACCGGAGACAATAGAAAGTATTAATTGAAACTGCAGATAAAAAATCCAAAAATACTGGAAGTAGAAACTTCTGGAAGTAGATAGCGTTAGCTAGCGCGAGCGGCGTCACATGAAAATCCTCTAGACCACCAATCACGTTTACACAGCAGTAGAATGTCTTGTGCAAAATGCTTTCGCAGATTTCTTTAAGGTTTTTCAGGATCACTAAAATTATTATAAAAGTTAGAATTAGTTTTTGGACCAATTATGTGATAACTTAAAATTGTTTTTCTCAACTGGCGATGTATATATGGTTGCTGTCATAAGGGTTTTTAAAACTAGTTTAGTAATATTTCAATATCTGATATACGGACAAAACAATCACTCCTCTTGGGGGAATTTAAATATATCTCAATCATCCCTTAACAGTGACTTAAGTCAACATTTTATTATTTAAATTATAAACTATTTTGTTTTAGAATACTTTGAATAACATTAGGAAATATAGATAACAAGTAAATCCACTTTCACTTCAACAATATTATATCCATGGTGTGTCTGTGTGTCTAGACTGGGTGTCTAGACTGGGTGTGGTAAAAAAATATTGATCCGATCGGTACATACAGGTAAAATTCTTTAAAATAGTCTCCTTGGGCATCGGTACACCGCTGCCAACACGATTACCACGCCGCAAAGGTTCCCTGGAAGTCAGTTGTCGTAACCTCTTTCAGAGACTTTGTGATAGATCATTGGATGGCATGAAAATCTTCGAAACGTACTGTTACCGTACTGTTACAGTTTCGAGGCCACACTGGGATGCCCATAATTCGACGCCTGTTTATAGGTCGTCTAAAAAGTCCGGTTTAATTTCTAACTGCTCCCTCACGCGGGAAACGTGGAACAGTCGTTGTTTTTGTTCATTACTCTTGGCACTATTTTCGCAAAACTTTCCGCATCTTCTATTTTTCAGAACCGAACCGTTGTTTTGCACATGTTGTGGTCATCGGCGATTAATCTAACACTCAAATGACGGTCGAAGTCCAGGAGAGTTTTTCTATATCCACATTTCCTTCCAAACCACGTTTAAGGGCGTCCGAGTCGCTCCATGTCTTCAAAGGTCTTCCGTCCGTTCTTGGACTCACTGAACCATCAGAAAACCTAGGCTATTTTGTAAGCCCCCTTAATTAGGAAAAGCGTGTCGGAAGCGGTTTTTCTAAGGCGAAAGCAAAGCTGCATTTTTGATTATTTTCTTCCGTGACAAAAACTGAAAAACAGCTTTTGGGCCATGCATGATCCTCACTGCGTCAGAACTCAGACTCGATTGCCACCCAGTGCGTTGCTTAGCTTAGAGTCTAAGCTAAGCCTTAGACCCTGCCCTCAGTAGGGTCAGGCCCTCGCCAGCAGCAGGGTCTAAGCCTTAGACCCTGCTGCTGGCGACTGGAGCGCCTCACGGCGGCCAGTCTCATTGCTTGACGGACACACCCTGTCTCTCTATACACGTTCCTCACTAAAATGACCTTTAACAACTACTACATTTAGCAACTAGAGTTGTCAAAATACAACATGCGAGCCCGTCACCTCAGGAAGTTTTAACAATTAGTCGTTCTATCTCCCTGGAGTGAGCGCAGAAGACTTGGACAAAATAGTCCACCGTCAAGCTCCGCCGCAAACCCGTAAGAGGCCAACGCCTTAACCGCGAGATAGCCAGGAGTGTTACCCGGCGGGCTTACACTCACGCCCATACTTCCAATTGCGACCAGATTACTCCAGTCTCTCGATTGGTTACGAGTTCGAGGTCGCTTGCGCGGTCCTCTCCCTTACGAAGCGGTGAAACGTCGTACCTATACCGAATCTATCGCGGACCACGGCATCCTTTGCCCGGCTGTTCACCCAGGTTTGGGTAGCCGATGGTCGTTTCAAGAGCAGTCGCCGTAAGGTCCGCAACCACCCCCGCTCTATAGGACACAGTACTGCTTCCAGGCTCCCCCGACTGTTAGTCGGAGTGCGAAATCGATTGGCTTATACCACACGGTGCGCAGACCGTCCAGGAGCGCCAGAAGGTTGATTCCTAAGGAAAAATAACCCTAAGGCCAGAGTCCTACCCAGGCTCGCACTTCATGCGTGGAGGCTGTCGGATGGGTGTTGACCCGTGAGTGTGACCAACTCAGCAAGGGCCCCTTAGCTCCCAAAACTACATTTAGCAGCCTTATAATATTATATTGTAAAATAAATACCTATATTCTAATTTATAATAAAACGAATGCTATTTTTACCTGTTTTTTCTAATGTCCCCGATATATTATTAAAGGTCTGGCAACGCTGCTGCTATTTAAACGTCAAATTGTCGCTCCTTCCTTTTAAATACAAAAAAAGTAGTGAAGTTACAATATCTTTAAATCTAACGAAATCGTCAACTTATTCAAGAAATAGGCTTCATTTTGCATCATTCACCATTGAAATTAGTGGACATTTGGGTGAGAAACATTGTTTTAAACTTCTGAAACAGTGCACAAATTTAAATATCGTCCTACGAGCGGTACCTACCCACCAAACAACGCCCGCCTGCGCCGCCTGTACGACCGTAAAACGGCGTTGCCAGACAACTAATAATAAGACAACTAATAATAAGTACTAAAATATAATTTTATATTTAATATAATTTGTAAAATTTATAAGTCGGCGAATAATCGTTGACTATACACGAATTAATCATTTCTGTTTGTTCTGATTTTTTAAATATTTTTTTATTGACTTATCGTATTACTGAATATTGTCAGCATTTTCCTACTCTGTACTATTTTGAAGTAATTAAACATGATGACTAGAAGAGCATTCGCAGAGGCATGCTATGAGGAGTTGAACGATAAATACGTAACAGTTTTAAAAGACCTAGAAGCTGCAGAAGTTCGCTATAAAGACTTAAACAGTAATTTTTTATTAACTTTAAAACGATTGAAAATATATAAAACTGAGAGTGAGAAATTGCAAAAGGAACGAGCTGACAATGAGTTGGAAGTATTAGCAATGATTAAAAAGAACTCCAACCTCAAAAAAGAGATGGCAGAAATGAGTTTACAACTTGAAAATATCATTCAGGAGAGAGGTAACCTTCAATCAATAGTATCTAACTTTGACCAGTGCCGCGTTGAGTTCGAGACGACTCTCCAAAACAACGCTGAGCTGAATAATAAGCTGAGAGAGGCACATAATACTATAGAACAGATGGAGCGCACGAAGCAGAATTCCACGGCTGCACATTCACAGTCGCTGTTTGAGGAACTGATCGTTAGCGCTCCAGACATAGCGTCAGTTTCTGCCTGCTCAAATATGAGCAGCCTTCCTGTCATGACAATTGACTTGTCCTACGAAGATTCTGGAAAATCAACCAAACAGGTTGTAAATAAAATAAATAACCAGAGTGTTGAAGATGGAACTACAATATCTCTATTGCACACCCAGGGTGTGGAGTTGAATGATAGTCTTAGTAATTTTACTTCCCAAAAAACATTACATAAAAATAGCAAAGAAAATCACACCAAAGTAATTATGTACAGTGATGAAATAGGTAAAAATATGGGCCAATTAATGTTACAAACATCCGGAGAACTGGTAGCTAATCATTGCTTTCCCGGCGCCAGTTTTACTCAAATATTAGAAAAAATAGTTAATAGTTGTTATTGTCCTGACACTACTTTAATTATTTTTATTGGGAGAAGGGGAAACGCAAATATACATGTATTAATAAAATATTTTGAATTATTGGCACAGTTAAATGTGAAAAAAATTGTCTTATTTGCTTTTCCTTATAGTAAATTGTTGCCCGAAATGGAAAATATGTCTAGATATAAACTAAATAATAAATTACATACGTTGACATTGTATGATGACAAATTCCAATTGTTTGACATAAATACTTTTAATAAGTATTTTTACTCTTTCACAATAGATAATGTTTATCTTTCAAATTTTTGCAAAAAACAGTTAGCAAATGGGCTATCATATTGTTTGAATTACTCAGGCAAAACATCGGCAAACACCACTGCTACTAATGAGCAGTTAAACGATTTGACATTAAGTAATGACAATTCAGAATATGTTGCATATTCTTTAAATTAGACTTTAAGACAATAGAGCGAAACTCTGGCTATGTAATTAATGAAAATGAAAACTTAAGTAGCAATAATGGTAATTTAATACAATTGTCTTCAGAGAAAATTAATAATATAAATAATCTGATATCCCCATCAGTGGTTATTACTCAAGAAAATATGCCAAAAAATTGTATAAATCTGGTGCATCAGAATATTCAGGGGATAATAGGCAAAGAGCTAGAATTAGAATTGTTCTTGAACTGTAATCATATCGACATTCTATGTATATCAGAATCATGGCTCAAAAGCCATCAGATCATTTTCAGTTCCAATAACCATCAGATTGCCAGCTCATTTAACAGAGTTCGGTTGATACGTGGTGGCTCTTTAATAATTACAAAGAAATGCTTGAAATTTAAAGAAAGACGTGATATTGTGGGCCTCTCTGTCGAACGAGTTTTAGAGATTGCATGTATAGAATTGGAGGAAACCATTGTTATGAGTGTATACAAACCACCATGTGCGCCTTATGAAGCTTTTTATAAAATTATGGAAGATGCCTTATTCAAAATAACCAATAGTCCTAAAACAATTGTTATTTGTGGAGACTTTAACATCAATATATTAGAAAAAAAATCCTTGACATGTAACTTTTTAAATTTATTTAGATCATTTAACTTATATAATGTTTTTCTTGAACCTACGAGGATAACTGCCTCAAGTGCTACTTGTATAGATAATATATTCACAAACATAAAACCCAATTATAAATCACTAATTAATATTTTGCACTCTGATCACTGCGGTCAGTTAGTATCATTTCCTAAGAAAAGCACTAGGGTTCTAAGAAAAAATATTAGTTTTATTCCAATTACTGAGTGCCGTCTAGGGGAATTTAAATCTAGCTTAATTAGCAAATTACAAAGGTTGCCAATTCATGACAATCCTGACCAACTTTATGACTCATTCTTTGAATTAATTAGAGTTGAATTTAATAGAATCTTCATACCTAAGACGAAATCGATCAGTGATCGCTTATGCTTTAGTGATTGGGCAACTGTTGGTATTTACAAAAGTCGTAATAAATTGTATGAACTGTATAATGAAAAAACTTATAATCATAGTGCGACTTTTAAGAAGTATGTAAATAACTATTCCAAAATATTCAAACGAGCCTGTTCCACTGCGAAGTCAATTTATTTGAAGAATAAGATCAAAAACTCTACAAACAAAATTAAAGCTACATGGAATATTATTAATAATGAAACAAATAGGGTTATAGCTCGCACAAGGGACTTTCATTTAAAGATAAATAATTTAGACATTAAAGCGGATATGGAAGTTGCGACTGAGTTTGAGCGATTTTTTACGAATATACCGTTAATAACGACTAACGCCCTCAAGTCGTCTTCCATTTCAGCTGAGATGCTACTTAAAGAAAGCGTTTCCGCATGTGTTACCGACTTCGCTTTCACTATTGTTAACTGCAATGATATAATAAATGCCTTTAAAACAATTGAGATAAAGAAAACTATGGACCTTTGGGGATATTCTGTAAAAACAATTTCATACATCATAGAAATAATCGCACCTTATCTAGCCTATATATTCAATTGTTGTGTTACTTCTGGAGTGTTTCCTGATCTGATGAAACATAGTAAAGTTATACCATTATTTAAATCTGGCGATACTTCTGATCCCTCGAATTTTCGGCCAGTTTCCGTACTTCCCACTTTGAGTAAAATTTTCGAAAAATTAATTCTTAGACAATTGCACACTCATTTTAACAAATATAATTTACTTCATAAGAAACAGTTTGGATTTACAAAGGGTTGCTCAACCATAGATGCGGGAACCGAACTATTGACAGGTATATTGAATGCCTGGGAAGAGTCACAAGACGCATTAGGCATCTTCTGTGACTTGTCTAAGGCATTTGATTGTGTACACCATGATACACTAGTTAGGAAATTACATCACTATGGCATTAGGAACAAGGCTCTTGATCTTCTTACTTCTTACTTGGAAAATAGAATTCAGAAGGTTGATGTAAACGGTAAAAGATCACCAGGATCAATGGTCACCATGGGTGTCCCACAAGGCTCCATTCTTGGCCCATTTCTCTTCTTAATATACATAAATGATTTACCCTTTCACATAAGGAATAATCACGAAATTGTATTGTTTGCTGATGATACTTCTTTGACGTTTAAAATTAGTCGAAAATTGTACAATTATGACGAAGTTAACAATGCACTCTCAAAAGTTGTCCATTGGTTTAATGTAAACAACCTACTATTAAATGAAAGAAAAACCAAAGTGATTAAATTTTCTACACCTAATGTTAAGCAGGTACAAACCAATGTAGAAATAAATGGAACTAGACTGGAGCCTGTTGCTTCAACTGTGTTTCTAGGGATAACAATTGACTCCAAATTACAATGGGGCCCACAAATTGAGAAAATGTCAGGAAAACTTAGCTCTGCGGCATACGCAGTTAAAACAATAAGGCGGCTGACTGATGTAGATACAGCAAGAATTGTATACTTTAGTTACTTTCACAGCATTATGTCCTATGGGATTCTTCTCTGGGGAAGCTGTGCGGACATCAATAACATCTTTATACTACAGAAACGTGCTGTAAGAGCTATATATAAACTTGGTCCTCGAGTTTCACTTAGAGAAAAATTCAAAGAGATAAATATTCTTACTGTTGCATCACAATATATATACGAAAATCTGTTGTATGTCCACAAGAATATTGACAAGTTTAAAATAAAAAGCGACACTCATAATTTTAATACTAGACATAAGCATAACCTTGTTGTACGTGCTACTCGTCTCCACAAAATAAGCAATTCTTTTTTGGGACAATGTATACGCTTCTATAACAAACTTCCTCATACTATTAGAGAACTATCTGTAAATAAGTTTAAAGCTACCATCAAAGCAAAATTGTATAAAAAAGCATACTATACAATATCTGATTATGTAAATGACAAAACGGCTTGGGAGTAAGGCTTGGACGCATCATAAGAACATAAATTAAAAATAATATTTAATTGTGTCTATATGAATAAAGAACATTTTGATTTTTTGATTTTGATATGTTTCATCAAGGAAACTAGACATTATTTAGGAAGCTAAATGTCATCTATGTGGCAACAAAGTTCCTTTTAACAGCGAATTCCCTAACTTTCGTTGAAATTTAAAAGCAGCAAAGCCAAGTAAGTTAATAAAAAGCAAATCGTAGACAATGCTGCTGATAAAGTTCGCTAGTTATGCCTTCTACGAGGTGACAGTTCTAAATATATAACGCTTCTATATAAGAAGAAATATAAATTAAACTATATTTCTTTCTATATACAAGGCATATGTGAGACCTATTCTTGAGTATCGCTATCAAATTTGGAACACTTACTTTAGCAAAGATGTAGATATTCTGGAAAAGGTTCAGCGAAAGGCAACCAAAATGCCAGTGGGCCTGAAGAATAGGAATTATGAAGATCGCTTGAAATTACTTGGAATTACTAGACTCAAACAAAGAAGACAAAGAGGGGACCTGATTGAGACATATACAATTCTAACACATTATTACGATGTACCTGCACTGAAGAATATTTACAAATTCAACGTCAACACAAATCTTCGAGGTCACAACAAAAAACTCAACCGCACAAAATTTAAATCTAATCCTCTTAAGAACGTTTAGCCAAATAGAGTGGTAGACATGTGGAATAAACTACCATTTGAAGTGATTAGTGCAATCTCTGTCAATCAATTTAAAAACAGACTCGATTTGTACCTAAAAACTTGTTAATATTGTTTACACTATATTGTTAATATTGTTTAGCTTTACAAGATCTTATCTGGACGTATCAGCAAAGCTGCCTGTCCAGAATAAATAATAAATAATAATAATAAAAAACTTTATTTTCTGATTGAGCGATCAAAAACATTATTGGCCAGTTCTGCATGTTAATATGTTTGGGTAGGTGTAGGTAAATAAAGCGTTTATAAAGTAATTACAATATTATTAAATCTACTAAAAAGTAAATTAGTAAATCTTAAAGATATTTCAAAAGTATCACGGCAAAACAATGTAGATAAAACCATTGATTTTACAGTGTAATAAAATCAATGATAAAACTAAGAAAATTGGCAAAAAACAACTAGAGGGCATTGCACGGAATACCTTATATAGCTCTACTGCTCGCCCAAGCAAAATGGCACGTCTCAGTAAGAATCTAAGACACACAATTGAAATTCTTGGTAAATTGGCAAAACAAAGCTCACCAAGGTTGAGGGCTCCGCCGTTGTCATCGTATATTTGGAGATTGGTTCCGTTGGCAGACTGCGAGGTGACCCCCTCTATGTGCTCATTTTTCTGAGCGCGTTTGTTGAGTACTGCTCGTACTCCATATGAGGCTAGGTATTGACTGCGAGCTTCCTTCGCTAAGTCCGGTCTTTCAGCTGTGCAAAAAATCAATTATTAGAAGGCATGTGTGATCATCTTCGCCATTACCAACCATCAACTCGTTGTCGATAAAGGTTCCGATTGGATGGGGTAGAAGAAGCCCCCAGAATCTCGAAGACATTATTTAATAGGGTAGAGCGGTTTTTCGGTAGGGTCAGATTTCTCGGGTAAAGAACCTCAATTAGCAATAGCAATATCACCCGCCTAACTGAAGGCGTTTTATAGATAACGTCTCCGTGGTGCCTACGGTGCGTACATCGACAAGCAGGAGAGGTCGTTGCCCCGAGAGACGGCCGAAGAACGACAAGTCGAGACGGACGCGAAGCAGACAATAATAATATTAATAATAATAGAACATTATTGATAATAGTTTAACAAGATAAGTATACAATTTAGGAAAAAAATAGTAAACATTTCAATCTACTTCTTAAGCATATAAAATAAATTTTGACTATGAAAGTTCAAACCAATTAGTCTACTACCGTAAGTAGTATTGATTAAAATACAATTACCATTACATTAGTGACATTTTTATTGTTCATTATTGTTCACAAGTTTCATTATTGTTCACAAGTTCATTATAGTTCATTATGGTTCACAAGGTTATTATACCTTGAACGCCATAGAAGATATGTGAAAATTTACATTTTTTGCTGCGCGGCGATGTAGCTAGCCGTGGTTCGTTCTTATATATTAGTTACTTCCACAAATTCAAGAATTCCTAAACTTTGCGAAAACCACTTGAAACATAGGTTTCAAACATAGGTTTCAGAGGAAGCGTTTTTATAGAAAAACGCTTCCTCTGACGCACAAATTCACTTTGAAAACAGGTCTGCCGCGAGGTCACCGGTGATCAACATGGCGTTTAACATGTTAAATGTAGCATCTGAGCCACTCCTTATTATATTAGCAAGTTTATTGCAGGTCACGGCAGCAATACACGTAAAGCTTCCTTTATAGCTCGACTTTTTGTGTTCGTGACCAGGATCCACTATTAACGGGCCTAAACTAGAGGTGTCAACCACAACGAGCGAACCCGTCACCACAGCAAGTTTTAACGACGCCAGATCGTTCTGTCTCCTGTGAGAAGAGCGCGGAAGACTTATGACGAAAAACAATCCACTGTCTAGGTACATCACCTGCCCGTCAAAGGCCAACGCCTTACGGCGAGGCACCGGGAAAGTGAACCAGCGGGCAGCCTCGCCCTTGACTAGCAGTTTGAAAAGATATATTCATCTGGAATTAACCTTCAGGATACCTGCTAGCTCCTGACTGGTTACAGGATCGAAGTCGCATGCGCGGTCTTCTCCGTTGCGTAGCGGTGATACAACAAACAAACTTACTCTGCATTAGAAAGTCCTGAAGTCTGTTAATCGATACGAGAGTTTCTGCCAAGCTAGATATGGCATTGGGCAGAGCAATCGCAAGCGCCATCTGCAGCAAATTGAAGAACTGCGCCAACGGAAACACCTAAAATCATACAAGTATTACCATTAAATATTTTATCAAACACTGCAGCGTAGCGAGGTTTCCCGCTTGGGCACAAAGTTAGATTACGGAAAGGACTTTGAAATTTGAGAGTTTGGCAAGGGATACATGAGTGCAATGTACGTACTCATGTTCTCAAATACGAATTAGCATGTCGACCTTGAAGGCATTTTGAAAGCGGCCCTGATCGTATACACAGATAGCTCCCAGATGAACGAAGGGGCAGATGATGGGCGCCTACTCTCCCGAAGCCGAATAACCGAATATGCCCTAAGGATTACTATAGCGCTTAAATTACATGACAAAATCTACCAAGTGGAAGTAATTGGGATTATAATGGCGACAGCTGAGCGGCTTCCAACTTGCGACCGAAGGTAAAGTCTTTTTATTAGCTTACTCAGCTTGCTATGAATGATTAAACCTCCCCACCCCCTCCTCTCTAATAGAGGTTGGGGGGGGGGGGGGGTAATCATTTATTCGTCTTAAGTAAAAATGCCCCCCTTCCCAGCCCTCGGCAAAATTCTGCGGGTACCTGTGCTTGTACCCCACTCATATTAAATTATAATAAGGTAGGAATCCACACTCTCTACTTTTCAAGCGTCTTTGAAGACACTCTACATGTCCCTCTCTAACTAATTATCTTCCTTTCCCATAGTTTCCTCCTCATTCCTCCCTTTGTCTTGAAGCACATTCTTTAGATTTTGTTCATATACACAAAGTTCATTCAAAAAGTTTGTTAGTTTTTAATATTCGTCCCTTCCCTCACCACACACTCGCAAAACCGGTTGTAGAGACTTAGGAACTCCTTGAAAAAATCCTCAAATTTAATGCTGTTTAGAACCGCCGAAACATTCGCTTTAATTGACGAAACATCCCCAAGACACGAAGCATGAAGTCCATGGGGCTAAATATGGTGAATGTTCATATATCGAAACCCTCATTTGGCCAAAAACTGGAGCACAAGAATGCTGTTGTCGGACGGCGCATTGTCGTGTAGAAAACACTAATCACCGGATTCGTAAACTTGGGATCGCACACTGACGCAGATCACATGTACACGAAACACCGTGCATCCAACAAAACAAATACGGGAAACAGAAAAAGCTTTAGTCTATGCAGTTCTATAGTTTTACAAGCGATGGTGTCCCTAGTTTCTTCTTCATTCTTTAATGTAAATTAAACTCAAATTAAATATACATACCAAAACTAAGTAATAATTACAAGAGATTTATTATAACAAATGGTATTAATACAAATGATAGTAGGAGACTGCCTAGGCAATAACGAGTATGCCCGCCTTTTGAAAGTAATATATAACTTATAAATATTTTTATATGGTATATTGGAACAATAAACAGCATCAATACTGAAGTAGCTTGATTCTGCAGTTGAAAACCTACATGCACTCGGTGTGAACAACTGCAAAAACTAAAATCCAAAATTGTGAGGAACTAGAATGATGACTACAAGACTGACAATAATGATGATTGCAGTACTCACAGTAGCAGCGGTGATCTTGTAGCCGAGCAATGTGTATGTGAGCAGAGTGCAGTACAGCGTGAATCTCTCCGTAAAAACCATGAAGCTGAGGTAGACTCCTCGTAGGTAGGAGGTCTTGGTGACCAAGTCGATCTCTTTCTTCCTACTGGCGGTCACCACCGCCTCGATCGGCTTCTCCCACGCGTACATCTTTATCACCTGGATCCCGCTGATGATTTCGTCCATCAACTTCACCCTGGCGTCGGTGGCATTCGCCACTTTTAATCGTAAACTAGCTGTGATGTGGCTCATGTATACTAAAATAAAAAATACATAATACATAATATTTTCGAATTTACAAAACAGAATCGCTGTGGTTTAATGACGCCCATCGCTATACCGCCTTCGTTTCCTATTGCGTTCGCCTCGTTTCTAAGATTCTTCTAGTGGCTCATCGACGTTTATTAAAGATTGGCTTAAATGCGGTTCCCGCAGCCCGAATTTCTTTGTTTTTGGTTAGCATTTTCCTATCTTATTTCCTTCCTCTCCAGTGACATCATATGTCGCCGATTTGTTTTTCAATACGTCGCTCTTCCTGCTGCGCTGCCATAAGAGTAACAGAGATAGCTTAATATCGCTGCTTTCTGTCGCCCGAACTGCAGTGCAACGTTTGTCGGCCCGTCTGGTTATGGAAGGTCCTATTCGACGACTTCCTCGGTCTCTCCCATCCAGAGGACTTCTTAATCAGCAACTACGCGGACAATTCACTCGATGTGGTAGGCGAGAACATATGGCGGAGATATAACGATGAATGTCGGTAACGGTTACTCAACTCTCCGGGTAAGATGCGGGTTTTTCTTCTCAAAGGTCGATTAAAGTACAACCTGACTATTCCCATGATTAGCACAGGCACACACGACGACTAGTAGCACTAACTAGGCCACGCAGAAATCCGTCCAACTCGGATAGGCAGAGTGCGAGGGACCCCACTGGCTCTCCTTCTGGTTTGAGGTTGATTTTAGCCGGGCTTGTGACGGAGCTGGATCACAAGATCATTTCATTAAGGTCTTTGCTACTCAGCAGTCGTTATAGCATCCTGAGGCACCTTTGTGTCTTTCCCAACCACGTGTAGTATCCCAGTATCCTTCTCGAGTCATCCGGCCTACGCACAACGCACGATCGGGCAGTCGGTAAGGAGGGATATCAATTGTCAGCGAGATCTTGTGACCAAACTACCACAAGACGCAGTTTGTCGGGGTATACGGCGAAGTCATGGGCAAATTATTTGACCTTGGGCTAGTTGACGACTCGATTCGTCTTCATGATATACAAACCCCCAGGTTTGTATATGGAAGGGATAATATAATTGCAGAATGCATAATATGGACTTGTCTTGTGCTTTTGGATGCCAGGCAGAGACTGCTCGATACGGTCGGGGGTCACGTTGGAGGGTGTTCCAATTCGTAAACGCCTTAGTTGAGAGCGTGGGGTCTTTTTCTGTGTTTTGGGTGTTCGTGGCTCACTGTGTCTCACAGCTGGAGGATCTAAGGCTACGAGGTCCCCCTTCTGAGGTGTACTATTTCTCCAGTGACTTCTACCCCGGAGCAAGTAAGCCTTTGTTTTAATATTATTTTTATCATGATGTTATGCAATTTTGTCACTGTATTGCCTGCCTCTCGTGGGCGAGCTTATGAGAAATGACTCGAGCGCTCTGTCCTGTAATGGCCCTTAAGTACCATTACATGCGATCAACAAATGCATCGATTTCCATTGAAATACACTGACACAATTCAGCTATTATTTTAACCCGTAAGCGATGAATCAGCACGATGAAACAATACTTTTACTCGGAATATTTCGGATTGCATCATTTCCCGGCCTATATAAACCGGCGAAAAAGCAACCAAAGTATCATTCCCCGAGTGATCACCTTCCCCCAAGGTTGCGACGGCATATTCGGTACCCCTCTCACGAGGTGCGTCAACGAATCCGGCTCCTTGGTTTCCTTTCCTTACCTTTCCCAGTCCTCGTGACTGGGAAAGAATTCCCTCATCCACTATTCCCTTCTAACCTCCGTCGCGCAACCTCGCGTCTCGATAAACCTATTCGAGCACTCGTTACTCACCGGCAAATACGTTCCTCCAACCTTTAAATTAACTTCTAATCAGGTTTCCTCACATTAATACACTCGCGACCACATAACCTATTCGGCAAGCGTTATAACTGACAATATCAAACTTTCAATCAATAAATACCTTCTACTTCATTCAAAACCGCCTTTCAATACGGATATAACTCCTAAGTTGATACCACCACCTCACACAGCATAATTTGGATTCTAGTGAGGGGTGGTCCCTCACAGTCCCATATATTGCTCTTACATTACATTACCTACATCTTACAGCCCATCACCTCCACCCCACTTATCGATATTCTTCGCAGTAAATTTATTTAAGTCGAACATGTAGGTACTTTATTATATTAATAATCGGCTACAGGGTGGACTGAATGGGGGATAGAAGCTACAGTGTTAAATTACAATAAGCCTGGGAAGAAAAGACGGTCGGAGTTCTTATAGCCACCTTGGTGGCGGATAGACGGATGGCCTCTGCCCCCTTCCACCATGTTGGAGCACATATGACATGATCTGTGCTAATGGATTGGTAGCGAATGTTTTCGTCCAGCTTGGGCCATAAGATAGACTTTCTTCTCGGATCGGCCCAACTCACAATTCAACTCTTATTTAGAAGCCTTCTCGTGTGAAAGGCTACCCCGAGTAGGACTCTCGCGTCTCAGGTCTCAAGGTTTATTCCGGTGTGATTGCCTCCTCGCGCTACTGGATGGTTTGCGCACCGTTTGGCGACGCCAATCGGTTGTACACTCTGACTAATTGCCGTAGGAGTCTGGAGGCCTCGCCGTAAGGCGTTTGCCTCTAACGGGCATGTTGGCATTGCTAGACGGTAGATTGTTATTTTCTCTAAGTCTTCTACGCTTATCCCTTCGGCTGAAAGAACGATCACATACCGTTATACCACTAGGGTGACGGGTCCGCTCATTTGAGTTGACTCCGCCCCACCGTGTCTGTGTGTGTGTGTGTGTGTGTGTGATAATACTGTCATTGATTTCGCCTTATGTTTTTATTTGCCGGTCCGTTTTGTAAAACTAGATTCGAAAAATATGAAATAGCATAACAAAAAATGATTGAAAACTTACTCTGAATGGGGAGGGTCTGAAGTGTGATGATGGCGACCCCGATGAGTCCGGATACGCCGATCTCGGAGTACATGAGGTAACTGATGATGCTCACCTGAATGGGGCTGATATAAAGGTAGGGAACGAAGAGGAAGACGGAGTCGAAACGGTTGACGTCGTTAGAGAGAAGGTTCACCACTTTGCCGGCGGCAGATTCGTTCAGCGCCGCGGTATCCATGCGGACCACCTACAACATAAATAATAACACAGATGGAATAATAACTAATTTAAATATAAAAAGATGGACAAAAGTAAATGAAGAAGTTTTAGAGCGAAGACAGTAAAAATACATGAACTTGCTAGGGGTTTTCTATGAGTCGTTCAGTTCCTAGAAAGGAAGATATATGTAACTAAATTCCGTCGTCAAATATCTTGGATTTTTTTGTGGAAGTTACGCTGGGAGGAGCAAGCCGATTCGGTAGCAAAGAAGGTTATTGCTGTTCGTTCTTTGAAGTTTTACTTTTGATATTCTTGAATAAAGGTGACGAGCGGGCAGCCTCGCCCCTGATACCAGTTTTGGAAGGATATCTCCTTCGAGAATTAACCATCAGGATACCTCCAACATCCCGACTGGTTACGAGTTCAAAGTCGCTTGAGTGACCTCTACCTGCCGATTATTTAGCGGTGGCATCTTTTGCCCGGCTCTGAATTCAGGATCAGGTAGCCAATTGGTCATTTCAAACGTGGTTAACAACACAGAATGATCCATCCCCGCTGCTTAAGAAAATAGTATATTTCCATAGTCTCCCGACTCCTTCAGTAATTAGTCAGAGTGCACAATACCGATTGGTTGTTGCCGTGCGGTACGCAAACCGTCCAATAGCGCTGGGAGGCGATCTCCCAGGTGAAATTGAACCACAGGCCGTGAGGCTCAGACGCGAGAGTCCTTCCTGGGGTAGTCTTCTGACACGAGGACGCTACTGAATAGGAGCGGAATAGTGAGTTAGACCGACTCGAAAACACAATGGACCTTATGGAACAAGCTGCAAGAAACCGTTCTCTACTACAGAATGACTACAGGTATGATGGAGGGTGCGTTTTAGTACAACAATGTTAAAAGTGGCTGACCTTACCTTTCGGTACATGAGCGAGCAGCAAGCGATCCGCATCCTCATTCCGAACTGGTTGGTCCTGCGGGTCATGTGGTAGTTGACCAGAGCGCCGACGAACACCATAACGACTAGGAGACCCGCGTAGCACATGGACGCAGACCAGCTCACCTTATCGTTCTCGTTCCAGTACTTCAGCAACATCCCCAACACCGTCGGCTGGAGAGGCCTATAACAATCAAAATTACTTTTAACATAATATAGCCGGACTATTCGGCCAAACCCGACGTGTAGCAGGAAATCCCAGCCGGAAGGCGCGGCCGGAGGCGGCCTCTCATCGAATGAAATTTAGTTCGATGGCCGGATGCAGCGTTGCCAACCTGACTCCTAAAAGCTACCGTACTACTGAAGTAAAAATTACAATTTTTCGACGAAAAATACCGCACATTCAGAGAAATGCCGTTTTTCTAAAAGAAAAGACACAGGTAAAATATTATAGATAGCGGTGCCCTGAAATTTCCGCAACCAGCTTGACCACTGCAGTCACGCACCATTGAGGAGGCGCGTAATTCAAATGAGACGCATGGCTGGTCTCTAAGGCCTCTCCTCGCTACCTGTGAGAGGTAATGGTGATGTCTGAATTAAAATAAAATACGGTAAAAGTGGAACTACTCTAATTTTATTCCTTCGACATAACCTCTCCTTAGGGTGGTCGAATTACCGTATACCGACAGGTCATTACCGTATACCTCAACGACGACGAAATTACCGTATGCCCTCACAATAACCGTACGGTTGGCAACGCTGGCCGGATGGCCGTGGAGATCGCAGGCCGGACCAGACGCCCCTACACACGTCCGGCCAAATCCGACCGCGCCTTCAGTCCAGGCCTCTCCGGCCGGGCCTCATCGTGTGTGGGCCTCATCGTGCATAAAAGTTTTTTGCGAAATTGTCATCGGTGATTTGCAAAATTAGAGCAAAGCTGGTCGGATTGAGTTCCACTCACTCCTAACATATGGAATTATCGTTTGGGTAAAAGCGAGCGAACGACTTTGAATTACCCATCAGTTGCGTAACATACATAACTTTACAGAACACACAAAAGAAGTGTGTGTGACTAACAACGGTGGTATACTGTGTTAAATATAGCGAAATATTACCCGGCCTTGTCTGTGCAGACATTTAGGTAAACCAGTATAGTTTTTAATATTTAATTGACATCAAGCATGGTGGTATAAAGCGGAACGGTCTTTACTATTACAGAATATGAAAATGTTAAAATGTTAAAAATTGTTATCAATGAGAGTCAATCTATAGGATTAGGGGTATATTAGATATTGAAAACCAACTTTAATGTTATTATTGAAGCTATAGGTGCTGTTAAACGTTAGTAGATAAGTATATAAGAGAACCATGATTACCGCAAAATCATCAATAAATAGCTAGGAATATTCACGCCAGAAAAATTAATACGTACCGTAGAGTGGGGTGAGATTGATCAATTTGAATATTAATTTTGAAATTCTGTTTGCACTACCCAAAGATTATTAATATTGAATCAAGAAAAAAAAGATCTATACAAAATAAGATTAAAAAACAAAGTGGTGCTTTTGGTTTGACCAACATCTCCTGCGATTTTTCAGATAGGTAGTTTCAGAATTACTGGTGTTTGATTGAATTTTGGGGCTAGTTTGATTATATCTGAGGATTTAGTGCGATGTTCCCCCCCACTACCCAACACCACCCCCCAAACCCCGTTTTGCATCCTGACCTCTTGGGTATCTACGAAAGCACTCTAGATAAGGTGGAATAAGAACCCAAGGAAGAGGAAGAATTTTTGTAATTTTGTGGGGGAGGTGGGTTTAGCGCCGGGGAGGTGAGGTTTGTCTGATTGCCGGGAAAGTCTTGGGGTGACACCTTTTTTTTGTTTTAATGTTTGCAAGCTTATTTAATGTCATTGATATATTTGGTCAGTGTACATCAATAACTCCTTTTCTGCTCATTTTCTACCCCCCCCCCCCCCCCCGTGACGACAGTAGGTTCCTATATAGTGTAGTAATTAAATGAATATCCTACATGAGAACCATGATATACAGGATAGCCAAAAGTCCATCAGGGACATGCTGCCATATAAAAGTCTTGAACAAAGCTCTTCTTAGCGACGGAGGACGTCCTGCCAGTTTTGCCTTTTCTTCTTCCAAGAACCAGTTTCTGCAACAATATATAATATATGTCTCATGTCTTATTTTTTGATTGACGATTTCTCGTTTAGTTACTATTATGCTTTCGTTTAATTTATTGATATTTTAGTTGACCTATTAGTATCGCTTGCCATTCCAGTTTGTAGCGATCGTTTATGTCATAATTGCGTATTTGTGTAATTTGAATACCAAACAAGTTCAGTAAAATTTGTAAGTATAATTATCAGAGAATCTACCAATATATTATATTGTTGTATGATTAATATTAAGAATGCCTCGTTAATATACCTTTCCAGTTTATCGGCGAGTCTCTCGGAAAGATCACTTGTGCCTGGAAGACTTAAATCTTCAAGATCGAGTTCCCTTTTGGCTCCTCTTAGGAATGTGGGCAGCATCCAGCAGTAACAGAGTTTCGACACGAAACTGGCTCGCGTGAAATTGTCTGACTTCCTCGTCGGTTTGACATTCTCTCCGTTCATTTTAGGCGCATCTTTATCTGCAACCATTATGATCAGTTGTTCTGTATCGACTGCTATGATTGTTCCATTCGTGTCCAATGAAATAATATTTAATATAACCTGAAAATTAAAAGTGTACACTGTGATTAAAAATCTTGGTTGAAGTATTATATTTCGTGATTTAAGCAAATGTTTGTTTCTACTTTTTATTGTGAAATTTCACAATGGGCGGGTTTATTGCCATATGACAATCTCTTACAACCAATCCTGCTATGACGTGTTATATGTATGAGTGAGTGTAACATGTGTGTAAGTTTATGTCTTGTTATTACATTCGATCGAGAGAATTGAAAATGCTCTACCGTTAATCTGATCATCTTGAGGTGTCGACTACAACGGGCGAGCCCGTCACCACAGGAAGTTTTAACGATTCATCGTTCTATCGACCTGCAGTGAGCGTAGAAGACTTTGGACAATAACAATCCGACGTCTAGCTACGCCACAACTCGTGAGAGTCCAACGCCTTACCGCGAGTTAGCCAGGAATAAACCCAGCGGGCTCGAGATACTCGCGCCCTCACTTCCAATTGTGACTAGATTTCTCCGGTCTCTCGATTGGTTCCGAGTTCGAGGTCGCTTGCGCGATCCTCTCCCTTACGAAGCGGTGAAACGGAGTACACCGAATCTATCGCGGACCAAGGCATCCTTTGCCCGGCTCTGAACCGGGATCGGATGGCCAGTGGTCATTTCAAGAGCAGTCGCCATAAGGTACGCAACCACCCCCGCTCTATAGGAAACAATACCTACAGTTCCCAGACTCCCCCGACTGTTAGTCGGAGAGCACAATCGATTGGCTTGCGCCGCACGGTGCGCAGACCGTCCAGGAGCGCCAGAGGTTTGATTCCCAGGGGATACTGGTTGACCCAGTGTCCTACCCAGGTTCGCACCCCGTGCGTGGAGGCCGTCGGATGGGTGTTGACCCGTGAGTGTGACCGACCCTTAACACATGGGTCATCATGGCCACCTCATCATGGGCCCGTTAGCTCCCCGTTAATCTGATCACAACAGAAAATGATTAACCAGCCGGGAATCGAACCCAGGACCTTACAATGTAAGATCAGGCGACCTAACCACTATGCCACCGGGGGCCGTATTGAATGATAATTTTGAACGAGAGTATTTTTAAATAGAAGCATATGACCCAATAAACCCTTCTGCTACGTAACGACCAAATTTGGTTGCACATCAGAACACTGTTGACTACGTAACGACCAATATTGGCGACTTGCTCCCCGAGCGCACAGTAATATTATTTTCTAATTCGAACGCATCCTAAAATCCATACCAAATATCTCATTATTACCATAGATACATAGACGAGCGCTAAAATAATTTGGCGCGTCGTTTCGCTTATACTTCTGGTAAAATTCCATTGTCAAACATCATCTTTTTTTTTTCGAGGAATCACCAAAAGTTTATTGGTTTTTATGAGTTTTTCTAAATTTATATATTTATTGGTTTTTCTAAATATTTTTGTATGTAAATAAGCAAAACGAAATATTATCTTTGATAGAGAATCTAATAAAGATCACGGTAGTATTTACAATTTCTAAATAGGGTCCCGTATTTTTCCGTAAGAAAAATACAAGTTAGAAATGCCGATTTTTTTCACTTTTAGACATTCTCATATTTATTCATAATTATTTAATTGTTTTACAAAATGAGATTTCAATATTCTATATCTGAAATTTAAATGCAATCATCGTACAGTTATTATTTTTATGATTGCTATGGTAGTTCCATAGTTATAGTACTTTATGGCGAGCGCGGCGATATTGCAAGAAATTCCAATAAATTGCCGCGGTCTGCCATGAAATTATGCCGCTACTCGAATGGTTAAGAAAGCCAATAGAATTCCAACGTTTTACATTTGATAACGTATTGTGAGTATTTTGTTATAGCGATGTTACATATCGATGCCGTTCTAAACTGCAGTAGCTAAAATAACATCAGTTTCGAGTTACTTTGCAAAAGTGTTAAATTTTACTTTATCTACCAGCTCCAAACATTGACTTCTTGAAAAAAATATTTGAGTGTTTGAAAGTAGATATTTCCCTTTATCATTGTAGGCTAGATCAATCCATAAAAGTTCTAAAGAGCAACATTTCCAATTGTCACTTTTGGGAACTGGTAATATCAAGCATACGGGGTGCAATTACTGTACGGGTATTTTTTTCTGTGGGCAACTTTTGATATTTTTTTTGAAAAACCACAAAAAAAATGTTCTTTGGGGTTTTTTTTTTAAATTTAAAAATTTTAAGAAGTTTACTGTTAAATAAAGGTTTGAGAAGCGTTTGAGCATGCTGCGCCATCTAGCTGTAGGTAATAAGTCGTAAATAAACAATATCAGCGACAGTTTACCAACCGCTAGATAGCGCATCGTAATCATAGCATTTCATAGTAGGTATTTAAAATTTAAAAAAAATGTTTTTCAGTTTTTTCATTTTTATAAATTAAAACTTGCTTATTTCGTTGTATCGATTAGCCCACAAAAAAAAGCCCGTGCAGTAATACCACCCAAGAGTATAAATATTTAAAATTAAATAAAGTTACTATTATTATCCGATTTGCAGTTCCGCGTTAAAAATTCATACTCAATTATCCCGAAAAAAAAAGAATTCGAGTTTTGCAGTTTAGGACTGGCACGTCGATATACTCATTTGATTATTTTAGTAACATGACTATAACCTCCTAGGACTATTCTTAATAAGCTAGCCAAAACAATTTTTATAAATCCCTCTGGTAAATGTTTGACTGTTGTCGGTTAATATTCTGAATTTTTGCAAAATAAATTTTCGATCAAAACATACAAATAAATTGTTTCTTATAGTCTTGCCTCTTTTATGTAAATCCAAAAAAAAACATGAAAAATATTTCATTTTATATTTCAATCTACATATTTATACAAAGCATCTAGTTTCACAAGCAAACATCATCCCAATAGTAGAACATAATTTATAAGTTCAACTTTCTATATAAGTTATAAGTTAACAGCTCAATAAGTTAACAGTTCAACGTTTCATACCTTGCAATACCGACGTTCATACCTTATATCTTAATAGGTATATATTTAAATATTATACTTGTCATTTTTGTTAGTTTTGACATAAACAAGTGTAGGAATTTCTATCAACTGGTTTGAAATAAAAAATAATTTAAAAAAAAATAACACTTGTTGAACAAAACTTCCAGAAAAACTTATTATTTTTAGGCCTGAATAAAAATACAAGGTACAATGCATGATTTTTGTCCGAAGGTAAAATGCATGATTGAACCTTCGGACAATAGGGTTGTACTTTCAGACAACCCGAGGATTATGGACAACATACTTGCAGATACAAATAAAGATTTTAAAACGAAAAATTACCATTTAAAAAAAAAACATTTTTACTTATAATCAGGAAATGATCATAAATATTAAGCAATTCCTGAGAGGAAATTTATATAAAATTTTCAAAATCTTTTAATTGCATGAGATTTTTGCACACATGATTGGTGGAACTGTTTTTTTTTACAAATACCGCAGAAAATGCTACGCAGCTCGATATTTTCTGCAAGTATCGCATATTACCACTTTATCACTGCACTGCATGATCTGGATTTTGTTCGTGCTGGGTCCTTCAGTATATTATTGATATTTCAGGATATATTTTGATACTTTTGAACGCGTACTGGCTTGCTTTTTATTGCCTCATTATAATACAATACAATACAATCAACTACTCCAGTAGATAGGCATTCCTACACTTGGATGCTTTACAAAATTAAATGCTAAAAATATTTTTTTAATAATCGTAACTATCATGCTAATTGTAACTACCATGCTGATGCTTTTTCATCTTGCTACTCATCTTAATTCCACCATAGATGCTTTATATAAAAAACTACTTCACAAAAGCTTCAAGTTTTCTCAACCAAAAATACATCTGTTAGTGTTCCTGTTACAGAATATATTGATTATATTAGGGAATAGGTAGCACCTTAGACTTATATTTAAATTTCACTGTTTAAGAATATTCAGCCCATTTACATTAATCTACTACTTGATGTTACAAAGTGGACTCATATTTGTATCTCTTTAATGTATCTTTTATATTTGTTACAACACATGCGCGGAACCTGACGAATTTCCAGTTTATTTTTTAAAAAAAATTTAAAACATTACATTACTTACGCAGTTCCCAAATAATGTGATAAAACAAACACAAATATTTTGGAGATAAACACACTCGAAACGTTTCTTTTTTACATAATGATACTAACAACTGTCCTAGGACATGCCTGCTTCAGATGCAGGCGGAAAATGGACTGACAATTAATTATATTTTAGCGGACAACATGATCGATTTAAATGGTTTTACTCGTATGTCGAATGCGTAAACGAACCGGTATCAGATTTAGGCAGCTTTGGAACCTGGCGCCTATATTTGCATAACGGTGTTATATATGTACATATATGTATGTATTATATCTACCTATTTAATAATATCATAATTTTCTTTTGTATTCAGTGATGTAAAGTTTGGATATATTTTCTTTCGTATTCAGTTTGGATATGTCACATTGTTAGACCATTTATTTGTCAGAGTCAGACCAAATACTTTGTTAGATTTAAAAAGTCTCTAAAAATGGAATCAAATGCGTCAGTTTCGCGTCAACAAACAAATGTTAACTCAGCACAGCCAGATACATTAACTAGACTAGACTCTAGTTGGTTGTGCGATTTCGTTCATTTCGGATATGCTAGCACATTTATATGCATAGAGCTATGTTTTTTCTCTATATTAATGTTTATTTTTAACGATTCTGCATATATAATAGTATGTATGTCCATGATTTTTTGTACATTACTTTATAAAAATAAAATAAATTGATGACGGAGATACTCTGCATTTTCATTCAAATTCCCAGCCTTATATCTCTTTTTAATTTTTGAGATGCCCAAGATGAATTACAAAGAACCCATCCATCGGCGAATAGGATTTTGTCACCAGTTTACCTATTTGTTGCACGCACTGTGATTGCAGATCTCTGATTTTTAAACACATTTTTTATAACGAAATTTTGCAAGTCGAATTTCTACCAGATCTGATAGTTGTATCAGCATGAAACTCGGTAATTAGTTCTGAGGACAATACAATAATATGGTACTATCGAGCTGATCTGATGATGGAGGCGGAAGGTAGTTACAGGAACTTCATAACGAAACAATGTATCCGAGCTGTTGTTGGAATGCCTACCTGCATTATGGATAGCAATATTTACAGTGAAACGTTCAAACAGAAATAAGGACCAAATCCTGGTCCACCACCTACCGTAAGGAAATCTCCCCCCTCTGCAGGATGCGCATCGGTCATTGCGCACTCCCGCCCACCTCAACCGAATACATATCCTCCCTTCTCCTCAGTGCGAGTGCGGTCATGCGTTTTGCACTCTGGACCATCTCTTCTTTAATTGTCCCATTGTTAAAAACTATCCTAACTTCATTTCGGACCTCTTAAATCTCAAAATTCAGCTCCCTATTAGTATAGACTTTTTATTATCTCTCAACTCCCCAATGTCTACAAAATCATCTGTAAATTTATGAAACTCAACAGTATGTCCCTTTAATAATAATGTTCCTCCATAGAGTTTTTGTGTTAAACGTATATATGTATTTCACTATATCTTAAATTATTATTCGATTTTGTGTTCTTAACGGAGTGATGTCTTACTTGTTTCAGTGACGTACACTAACATAAATAAGTTTCCTCCTATTTCAACGGCACACTTGGCAGAAATCACCCTCTTTGGGTGGAGCCATCAAACCAAAAAGAAGAAGAAGAAGTACAGTGAAAGGAGCGGTACTCATATGAATACGATGCGAGTCACCTCTATACCGCAAAAGAGGGGATTCGCGTTTGTAGATTTTATTCTGCGGTTTAGAAAATTGTTTAAAATACTAAAAAGGGAATAAAAAATAATAAAATAATAAAAAAATAAAGAAATAATAATAACAATAATAATAATAATGATTATAAATTAAAATTAAAATAATTTGAAAAATATTATCTTAGATCTTTCCTTGACACAACCGCGGCACTCTAGTGGGACTCCAGAAGTGGGCTCGCCTTAACACAGGGGTGCCTAGCAAGGCGGGCTCGGCTGCTCTTTGCTTAGCACAATTGAAAGGTAATCATTTGCGTTTAATGTATACGCTATGTAACCTGGGCTCAGACATATGTGTATATAACTTTAAAAGCATACAACGGCATTGCCTCATTTGTCATTTCATTTTCTGTTGTGTTACATAAACATTCAAACGCATGAGCGTTTGAATGTTTATGTAAAATAAAATAAATCTACGCCAGATCTACTCTAATCATGAACGATATCCAAGGTCGAATGATGGAGCCGGCAGGTTAGCACAGCATTCTATAACAGAACAATGCATCCTAACCGTGTTTAGGCTTGTTAGAATCGCCTTGAGATGTACTCCGGACATGAATGATTTCCAGGGTCTCATGATGGAGCCGGTAGTTGGCACTGGAATTCTATAACAGAACAACGTATCTTAGCCGTTTTTGGGCTCTTTGGAATCGGCTCGAGATGTACTCTGGTAATAAATGGCTTCAAGGGTCTGATGACAGAGCCGAAAGGTAGGCACTGGAACTCAATAACGAAACAATGAATGCTTAACGTGTTTGGCTTTCTGGAATCGTCTTGAGATGTACTCTAATTATGAATTATAAAATTATGATAAAACTAAAAGTATTTTTTAGGCTTATTATCACGCTTTGTGACCCTGTCCCTTTCTTCAGTTTTTGTAGATATCTCCAAAGACTTTAAGATCTACGAATATATACTATATGAAATTTCTTATAAATTAGGTTCTATTCCTATTTATTATAGGACCAATACTTTCGGAGTAACAAAAAGCAACGGCCTGACGTCGTCGCCCGCGCCCCGAGGCCAGGCAGCGCTATTTGTCAAATTGATTCCCCCAATTTAATGTATTTAATTTTCATAGAAAAATAGAGATAACGCTTTGAAATACTTGCGAAAAACTAAAGAAAGAGGCTTGTGATCACGATTGACTCACAAGACTAAGAAAGTATTTAAACCTGTAATATTTTAATAATATTTATTATATTTATATTACAGTATGGCAAGGCACTGTTTTTTTTGCCATATAAATTTCTATTTCAGATTAAATCTAATACTACACTCTATCAATTGCTTGCAGAACCACGACACGAGCTGACGTTTGCGATAAAAAACTTCGTGTATTGAAATGCAGATGGCGATAAAAATCAAAAAGGCTTTTTTCAAAAATATTTTTTGTGTGCTTAGTTTACTACTTATCATTGCGAAAGTAATAACCCTATCTATGTACCGATACGACCTATGTGTTATATTTGTGGTCCTCGGAATGTTTTTATATATACTTGTATATTCACAATATTTTCATAATGTTCGGTATTTATGTTTTCTTATTTGTAATATTTTCTTGTATATGTTGTATATACTTGTAATATTTTCTTATGTTCGGTAAGCAAGTTATAGAAGGTATGTATCTAACTTACGTACCTAAGTATAGTCATTGATTTTTCTGTGTAGACATTTATTATCGTGTTATTTTCAACAATTAACGAACTCATCACTCGTGGCTGCAACAGAGTTGTAGTATTTGAACCCATGGGCGTCCCCAAGATCATCATCTGCACATGCAACACCAGGATCAACCTGTATTGACAATTAGAATGTTTGTATTACTTTTTCATTGAATAGCGTGAACTCAATTTAATAACGATAGACAATTTGATGTCTGAGTACCTTACAAAACTTCATGACGAACGGCTATATGTTCTTGAGAACGTCATCACCAAGTGGTCAGCTTTCAAGTACCCTCAGAAGCTCGTTGAGTGAAGAGGGTTGTCCCAGTGAAGAGGTTTGTCTGCTTGCCGGGAAAGTCTTGGGGTGACAAACGATTTAAAAAAATGAGATAAAACGTATTGTGTAACCTGGTGTTATTTAAGTAAAAACACATAACTTTTTGCTAATATAAAAACTACCGCTGTGTACGATATAACTAGTAGGCAGTAGATAACTTACAACTATTTATACGTTATCTACTTGCACAATAACACCTCGTCAATGGGACGAGGTTTTAAAATGGCGAAGTACGAGGACGAGTTTTTCGACAAAAGAATGAAAAAGCGGCAGGGCTTCGGATTCGCCTCAAGGACGGAGAAGGAACAACTTGTTTTACTCCCTTTTCGATGTCATGGAACAGAGCCAGTAACGTTTTTACCTTTCCTAAAATATATAAATATAATACGCTTTCTTATAAAAAAAATAAAAATAACATGTGCCGAAGCAAGTGAAAATAGCAATAATTTTAAATACAATAGTTTACTTTCTGTCGCGGCAGCCTTTTTTTTATTCTTTTTAATATATGTATGTACTTGTTTAGTCTGTTAATATGAACCTGATAATGATGGGACCGTATTTTTAATTTTTATTTTATTTTATAGGTACGCAAATAATACTCTAATAATACATTGGTTATCGCTAATATTTTTACATTATTACTAATTAGAGTATAATATCTTATGCGTACTCCGCATGCTTAATTTTATTTTTAAAAATTTATTTATTTGTATTAAACATAATTATAAAACGCATAAAAATGGTCATACCAAGTAATGGTGTGAAGAAACAACGGCCCACATTCACATGACCATGCTCAGCGTATACCCAACTAGGCCAAATATAGCCTGTATCTGGGCATACGACTTACTTTCTGACTTAGGTGGAGAAGCCTAACTGACGTAGGTACTCATATAGATACATATACACATACACACATACATATACTTACATACACAAATATATAAAAATAACGATCTAGATATATTATAGTATTATTCTTTTGCATTATATTACAATATAGTACATTTTGTTTAATATCTTATATCATATTATATAGTATAATAGTAAAGTTATGCAGAAATATATATATATATATATATATATATATATATATATATATATATATATATATATATATATATATATATATATATATATATATATATATATATATATATATATATATATATATATATATATATATATATATATATATATATATATATATATATATATATATATATATATATATATATATATATATATATATATATATATATATATATATATATATATATATATATATATATATATATATATATATATATATATATATATATATATATATATATATATATATATATATATATATATATATATATATATATATATATATATATATATATATATATATATATATTTGAGATATGACTTGCAGCAGTTCTTTCTCTGTCCTTGAACGACCTATGTCGTCAAGAAGCCATTTTATAATATTTTTTTTGAATAAAATGGTATTTTCTATTTCCTTTATTTTGTCATCAAGACGGTTGAATATTTTAGGTGCTATATAGTTGAATTGTCTTTGGGCAAATGAAGAATTATCTCGGGGAACGGCATAATTCAGACCTGCAGATGCTCTTGTAGTTCGGTGTTGCTGGCTTCGTAGTCGTTTATCTGAGGTTCGATGGAAGAACATGAGTGACTGTTTCACAAACAGCTGGCGTATATCTAACACATTACTTTCTTTGAATAGCATGTTGGAGTCATATCGTGGGGGCCTTCTATTGATTACCCTCAACAAAAGCTTTTGGGCTTTCACTAGAGGATCCAAGACAGATTTTACACATGCTCCCTAAGCTATTATTCCGATTATTAGCTATTATTCCGATAATTAATAATTGCGTATGTGCCGCTTTTCTCATGATTTATAAAAGAAGTATCAGTACAAAAATTAATATCCTTAAAAATTATCAAACCAAAAATAAAATAAAATAGAAATAAGTTTACCGTAAATTCTGTAAAACAATTAAATAGACAAAAAAATTATATCAAATATTGTCTGGAATAAAATAATAAAAACATACGGTATTGGCCAAGCAAACTCGAGGTGCAATTGAACGAACGCATTTTATTTATTTATTTATTTATTTATGGTAATGTACATAATATGCAACAAGCGTAACAAATCATACTTAATATTTACACTTTAAATAAAACCCACAGCAAATTGTGTCAAGCTTATAGTCAAGATCGGTCCTATGTCGCCCAACTAAGTAAACACTTGTTCTAGGGCAAACATATTAAACAAATACTAGTTTAAAAAAGAAAACATATTCAAAAGAAAAAAAAGTAGTTTAAACAAAAAGCAAAAAATCGAAAATGGAAAAAAAACCCTGAATTAAATAAAAATATGTATAAAAATAAAATATGTAAATATATAATTATAATAAAATAAAACATTGAAGTAAATAAATATTTAAATACAGTTATCCTTCGGATAACTGTACAATAAATTGAGTTTTTATAAAACTAAATATCTGAAATGTATTGCCGACACTACTACAATAAAACACTGTGTAAAAATAGAACTCTTTTCTCCATGATGTTTATAAACGTCATGCACTTTTGGGTGACATCCTGTTCCAATTTAAAATTGTAACTTATTCCCGGGCTCAAAGTAAAACTCACCATAATAAGCCACAGTGAACTAATTATTTCTCAATAGCCTCTAGCCACTTTCAGATACATAATGGCGCGTATTCCTATTAACTTGGGGTATAAATAAATTATTAGTTTTTAAAAAAACACTAAAAACACGCTTTTATAAATGCACGTAAAAACCAGAAAACCTTGAAACTTAATCGTGGTCAAAGTTCATTACAAGACCTTTCTAACAAGTCCAAACACGGCTATGATACGATATTCCATCATGGAATGCCAGTGCCTATCTTCCGGCTTCATCGTTAGACCTTGAAATCGTGGTCAAAGTTCATTCCAAGACTTTTCTAACAAGTCCAAATACAGCTCTGATACGATGTTCCATCATGAAGTTCCAGTTCATATCTTCCGACTCCATCATCAGATCAGTTCGACAGTATCATATTATTGTATTGTCATCAGAACTACATACAGCTGCCAATTTTCATGACGCTACGATCCTTGGAAGATGGTTAAATTAGTTACCTTAGATTCCATTACAGCGTTACATACAGGTCGACCTAATAAAAGCGTGTTAAAAAGCGTTAAAACGACGCTTAATTTTGAACTGACGTTTTGGTATTCCCTTTCGTGGGTACTAACTGAAGCGTGCTTATATATCGGCTATCAGGATCGTAAATTAATGTTAACCACCCTCTGGAGCTTTTTCCGTATTCCGTTTCTACAAGTGTCATGGTGGATAGGTCTCGTTCAATTTTTGCCGCAATTTTAAAGATATTTGCTCAGCATTGGCTCCTGAATTGAATACGTCTATATTTTGCCCTGAAAATTTGTGTCAATATTTTTTGTCGTTTATGATAAATAGTCTTGTATTTATTTTATAGCCTTGTATTATAAAAAGTCTTGTATATTTTAAAACAAACGAGAACATGGCGACAATCAGCGCGCGGTAACAAGACGACGTCACGCGTGAGAGCGAGTAACCGAGCTGTTAAAATTAAGACCCCGCTTTGGAACGGCCATAGACAAAACGAAAAATTTTAAGATTTAAAACCTGTTCTTAACTTTGATGAAACGGAATTACAATAACGAAGGTGCTTAAGTTCCTAATTTTTAGCACCAACTTAGTTTAAGTCTGCGAGAAACGGAATACCGGCCAAAGAGGTCCTAAAGGTGATATATAAAAACACGGCATTATAAATAGGACATATTGAGATGTCAACCACAACGGGCGAACCCGTCACCGCAGGACGTTTTAACGATTCATCGTTCTATCGACCGTGCAGTGAGCGTAGAAGACTTTGGACATAACAAATCCGACGTCTAGCTACGCCACAACCCGTTAGAGACCAACGCCTTACCGCGAGTAGCCAGGTATGTTACCTGGCGGGCGGCACTCGCGCCCTAACTACCAATTGTGACCAGATTTCTCCGGTCTCTCGATTGGTTCCGAGTTCGAGGTCGCTTGCGCGGTCCTCTCCCTTACGAAGCGGTGAAACGGAGTATACCGAATCTATCGCGGACCAAGGCGTCCTTTGCCCGACTCTGAACCGGAATCGGATGGCCAATGGTCATTTCAAGAGCAGTCGCCGTAAGGTAGACAACTACCCCCGCTCTATAGGAAACAATACAGTTCCCAGACTCCCCCGATTGTTAGTCGGAGAGCACAATCGATTGGCTTGCGCCGCTCGGTGCGCAGACCGTCCAGGAGCGCCAGAGGATTGATTCCCAGGGGAGACTGGTTGACCCAGTGTCCTACCCAGGCTCGCACCCCATGCGTGGAGGCCATCGGATGGTTGTTGACCCGTGAGTGTGACCGACCCTGAAACAGAATGGGTCTTCGTGGCCAACTCAGCAAGGGCCCATTAGCTCCCCTATTGCTATAAATAGGACAGAAAACGAATTTACCGCGTGAAATTTGTAGCACCCGACGTTTCGGTGACATTGCAGCCGCCGTTGTCCAGTCTACCCTGGACAACGCCGCTCCAACGTCACCGAAACGTCGGGTGCTACAAATTTCACGCGGTAAATTCGTTTTCTATCCTATTTATAATGTCAAACAACAGCGATAGCCTTCGATTTTATAAAAACACGGCAGATAACCTTGCGACGAGTTGTTCCACGAATTCGTGGTGCTAGGGTATTGCGATGGCGGGGTAGGGCTTTACATTTTGGTAGATTTATGCCTGAGAATAATGCTACACATTTTCGGAGAGTGTTGGGTCGTGGCGTAAATACTCGTATAGTCTGCCCAGCCAATCGTGGCTGTAGGCTATGTTTTCGAATTCAAAAGTTTCCGAAACTGTAATCATCCGGATGCAAACTTGAGAATGTTTCCTCTTCTTTCGTATCAGATAATGCAAACATGTATGAAATTTATGATTATTGCATTATAGTAAGTAGGTATGTACATACAGCCTCGCAAAAAACAGAAGAGGCCATCGCCAGTGTCGTTTATTTGCACTATTATACTACAGGAAAAATAAAACCTAATTTATAACACAATGTTGCAATAATTAAAAAGCATTTAAGTATTTTTCCTACAAATAGGAAGGAGGCAGATGGAGTCCCTCGTCTATACGCCTCAAAACTAGGTGTAGGTAGACATATTTAATATTTTTTCAATCTTTTATTCTTTTTGCAATGTTTATTAGTATCTATGTTAGTTTGTTTAGTTGGGTAAAATCTTTCAAGCTGAATTAAAACCACTTCCTCTATCATATGAAGCTGAACTAGTTGCTGGTTAAGTTCTGATGACAATGGATTTTTATGGTGAGCATGACCTGATTCTACAACTATGGTTGTCGACTACAGCGGGCGAGCCCGTCACCTCAGGAGAAGCAGAAGACTTGGACAAAACAGTCCACCGTCTAGCTCCGCCACAAACCCGTAAAAGGCCAACGCCTTAACCGCGAGATAGCCAGGAGTGTTATACCCGGCGGGCTTACACTCACGCCCTTACTTCCAATTGTGACCAGATTACTCCAGTCTCTCGATTGGTTACGAGTTCGAGGTCGCTTGTGCGGTCCTCTCCCTTACGAAGCGGTGAAACGGTGTTTACCGAATCTATCGCGGACCACAGCGTCCTTTGCCCGGCTGTTCACACGGGATCGGGTAGCCGATGGTCGTTTCAAGAGCAGTCGCCGTAAGGTCCGCAACCACCCCCGCTCTATAGGAAACAGTACTGCTTCCAGACTCCCCCGACTGTTAGTCAGAGTGCACAGTCGATTGGCTTACGCCGCACGGTGCGCAGACCGTCCAGGAGCGCCAGAAGGTTGATTTCCAGGGGAAACTGACCATAGGGTCAGAGTCCTACCCAGGCTCGCACTTCATGCGTGGAGGCCGTCGGATAGTTGTTGACTCGTGAGTGTGACCAATCCAGAACGAATGGGTCTTCGTGGCCAACTCAGCAAGGGCCCATTAACTCCCGACCTGATTCTACACCCAGGATCGGCTCCTGACGAGGCTACTCTTCCACGTGAACAGCACATACACACAATTTTACATACGCATTTAGTTATGATAGCCCGTTCTAAATTTTACCATGACATGGCTGCTGCACCCACGCTTGGCTCCCGATGACGGGACTCCTCAACGGTCAACAGCACAGAAACGAAATTTTGTATATGCATTCAATCATGATAGCCCGTTCTAAGTTTTACCGCGACAGGGCTGCTGCAGCCAGGGTAGGCTTCCAACGAGGATACTCCTCAACGGTCAACAGCAAAGAAGCGAAATTTTGTATACGCATTCAATTATGATAGCTCATTCTAAGTTCCACTACGACATGGCTGCTGCACCCAGGGTTGGCTCGGGACAGACCATTTTAATAAAAGCTTGTTTTAAAAATATGTTTTTACTATTTTCTCATTACTCTCTCGGCCCCCCAACTGTCGAGAAAAGAAATTATTGTGAACGCACAATTTTTTTCTCGAAGTGAAGGAAATATCCATTTCAAACCCCCGTGAGACGATTAAGACTATTTCCATATTGAATTCTGTCTATTTGTCTGTGTGTGGCTGTGTGTATGTATTCCTCCTCGATAATCCCAAACGCCTAATCCAACTAAGCTGAAATTTGGAGTGCAAGCTGGCAACACACACTCACAGATAGATTTCTATCTGGAAATAGTCTTAATGATCTCAGGGGGGCTCATAATAAATATTTTCGTCATCATCTCGAAAAAAAATCACCTTCACAATACTTTCCCTGTTTGTTTGTTGGTGGGGCAAGAAAGTAAAAGTACCTACATATTCAGAATTATTTGGCAATTATTCAAAATTCAATCAAAAAGGTGGTACGTAACCGATTGTTCTGAATGCGCACTTTTATTTTCTTTTGTGAAAGTATTGGTACGCTGGAAACTTGTGAACGCGCATTTTTTTCTTGATTAAGATAGGTATATACATATTGACCCCTCCCGAGACGATTAAGACCATTTTCAGAATGAAAACTATGTGAGTCTGTGTGTATCTGTGTGTGTTTTTGTATCTGTGTGTATTCCTCGACGACGGCGCCCAAACGCTTTATCCGATTGCCCTGAAATTTGGCATGCAGTCATCATTCGCTCATGGCAAGTATTAAAACGATCGCAGCTGTAATCAGTCCACCAGAGGGCGCGCTAGTCATACTTCAATCTCGAAATATTGCAGTTAGATACTTAAAATTGGGTACAAAGATGCCTTGTCGGACCGAAATCGGTTGAAATATCTTGTATACAAGTGATGTATTTTTTTTAATTCCACGGAAATACTACAAAATACTAAAAAATACTACTTTTGCTATGCTAGTCACTTGACACAATCGCTATTGGGTAGGGAATGGGGTGGTCGGAGGGGCGAGGGGAGTTGGCGGGGGTGGGATGGGCGTTAAAGGGATTGAGGGGTTTGGTACGCGAGGGGAGGGGAGGGGGTCCGTTTGCCGGGAACGTCTTGGGGATACCACCGATTTTTAACACGCTTTTATTAGGTCGACCTGTATGTAACTATGTAATGGAATCTAAGGTAACTAATTTAACCATCTTCCAAGGATCGTAGCGCCATGAAAATTGGCAGCTGTATGTAATTCTGATGATAATACAATAATATGGTACTGTCGAACTGATCTGATGATGGAGTCTGAAGATATGAACTGGAACTTCATGATGGAACATCGTATCATAGCTGTGTTTGGGCTTGTTAGAAAAGTCTTGGAATGAACTTTGACTACGATTAGGTTTCAAGGTCTGATGATGTGGTTTTTACGTACATTTATAAAAGCGTGTTTTTAGTGGTTTTTTTTAACTATTTTTTTAACAGTCACTCCTATACATGAGTAGATAATGCTTCTTAGCATTCAAATAGTACTTCAAATTCACTTTAACTCTGTAAATATGCTAGTAATTTGAAAATAACGTTCGTACCGTCGTGGGCTATAGACGTGTCACGAGCTGCAATATTTTCTCCTTTTTTTTATAATGAAGGAAGTTCAAATTGCAGACGAATTGAGTGAACTAAAAAAAGTTGTGAGTGATTTATGTGCTCAAGTGTTCGCGCAGACGCACATTATAAAAGATCTTCACCCGAAAATCGACACGCTGACCTTCGCCGCAGGGGGCTGCCCCGACACGGATAACACTTCCGCTAGGCAACCCGCTGTGGTGCAAGCGTCGGTTGTTGCAGGCGCAACAATTACACCAGCTGCAACCAATGCGTCAAAAAAGAAAAAAGCGACAAAAGCGGTAAGTGTCGATAGTAAAAACAAACGATGGACGAGATCGTTCACATCCGCGAGGGTCACCGCGAATGCTACCGTTGCCACTGCCGCAGCGCTTCCGCTGTCGCGCCGAGTGACGCCAACGAAGGATGCAGTTTCCATCGATGCTGGCGTGGATGCCGACCTGGTACCAGCTGAAGGTGGCGTATTAGAAAGCGCTGCGCCACCCTACAAAAACTTTGCCGCGTGCGCCGCAGTATCAAATTCGCCGACTTCGAGCGCAAACTTGAACTGCCAGCGATCGCGGCCCGCAGTGGAAACTAGTTTAGCAGCCGCTGGCATCAGTTCTGCCGCTGCCAATGATGCTACTAGGACCTCGCACCCTAGCGTCGACGATGAAGGTTTCGTCACTGTTAGCCGTCGCCGATCAGCTCAACCCCGCCGGGATTGGAGGGAAATTATACGCGGGACCGGTGATGCCGATGAAGATTTGCGTACAGTGGAGCCGGTTACCCGCAAATTCATTCACGTGTGGTCGGTTTCTGCCGATGTCACCGCGGATAACGTATTGAATTACCTAAAGAAAAGGGATTGTGTCACCATTCACAGTAAAAAAAAGTGATAAAGGCGAAAGGTGACTACAATTCGTTTATGGTGGGTGTTCCAGAATCTCTTTTCACCACATGGATCCCACTTTTTGGCCTGCAAGTGCGATGTTTAATGAGTGGTCCTTTCGGAGTGGAAAACGCACTGCCTATCCGAAAAAGAATCGTCTTTCCGTGCAACACTAGTGACATAAATATATCCTATCAAAATGTGCGAGGTCTGAAAACTAAGTTGCGCAGTTTTCTGAAAATGCACTTTTAATTGATAGCGATATAATTATTGTAACCGAGTCATGGCGAGACGATTCTGTAACCGATGCGGAGGTTTGCTCGGCTGCAAATTTTACACTTTATCGTAAAGATAGACAAACTTTTGCAGGCGGGGTATTCCTCGCCGTGAGGAACTCCATTTTATCGTATCGCATACCTAGCTATGAAACTGATGGTGAAGTATTGTGTGTGAAATTTATATATAGAAATGTACCTGTATTCTTATTTGTAGTTTACTTTCCCCCTAAAACCGCTGATGAAGTGTATATGTCTTTTTTAAATAAAGTAGAAGAACTTTTTGTCGCAGATAGGTTAAAAAATATATGTATTATTGGCGATTTTAATCTGTTTTCTGCGTCGCAACATGTAAATAAATATTTTGATTACTTTTTATCTTTATGTAACTTTAAGCAACATAATAATATTTTAAATTCTAATAATCGATGTCTAGATCTGGTGCTCTCTAATTTCCAACCTAATACCGTTACGGTATCCGAAGCCTCGATAGAGTTGGTGCGAGCTGACAGCTACCATCCGCCGATTGATGTGAGCATTGTACTGCGCCCAGCGCGTACGCATATTCAGCCGAGCGACAATCAAAAGTATAGCCCTACTAGTGGTAATTGTCTATTCCGGAATGACTGGAACTTTAAAAATTGTAATTTTTCTCAGTTGTACACTTTTTTTGAAAATTTTGATTGGAAATTACTATACGATTTAAGTAACGCTAACGATTGCGTTAATTATCTCTATAGTGTCATCTACAATTGTTTCGATAACTGCATTCCAAGCAAAAAACGGACTGCATTGACCAATAGGTATATTTATCCTAAATGGTTTAATGGCGACATTATCCGTGACATTCAATCGAAGTCGTATCATCACAAGTGCTGGAAGCGGACTGGTTCTCAGTTTCACAGGGAGCTTTTCGAAACTTTACGGTGTAGAGTTAAGCACAAAATAAAAGACTCTTTCAATTTGTACATGCACAATATTGAGACGTCTATCCGAGAAGATAGTTCACGCTTTTGGGAATATGTTCGTAGTCAGCGAACTGCTGGTGGGGTACCCCAGAATGTGGTCTATAATGAGGATACATATTCGGGTGCTGCAGCCGCTGATGTATTTGCGAATTACTTCTCATCAGTGTTTCTACCGAACATACCGGCCTTAGACGCTGTCGCCGCTGAAGCGACTATTATGTCGAGTGACGCAAATTCTTCATGCGTCAACGTCCGCAGTGTCACTAAAGATGATATTCGGGTTGCAATACACAAGCTGAAATCAGTCCGCACTATTGGACCTGATGGAGTTCCTCCTTATGTTATTAAAGCATGTTGTGAGTCTTTTATACAACCCCTGATGCATATATTTAACAGATCGTTGGAATCTGCAGTATACCCCTAAAAGTGGAAGATATCTAGAGTAGCTCAAGTACCAAAAAGTGGCGATAAGGTGCAGGTTGATAATTACAGGCCGATTGCAGTCTTATCAGCCTTTCCCAAGCTTTTCGAGACCATTCTCCACCGAGAAATTTATACCCAACTATGCGGTACACTATCGGATGCCCAACACGGGTTCCGTCCTAATCGTTCCACAACTACCAACCTATCCGTTTTTACAGATTATGTTACTGGTGAGTTGGATAGCACCTCAAGGGGACAAGTGGATGTCGTGTATTTGGATTTCAAGAAGGCCTTTGACAGAGTCGACAACGATGCGTTACTCCGAGAACTGGCTGCTGCTGGATTCTCGAGTAAACTGTTGAAACTTTTCGCAGATTACTTGGGGGGCCGCCAGCAATTCGTTAAATTTGGCAATTTTGAATCCAAACTATACAACACTCAATCGGGGGTTAGCCAAGGATCAAACTTGGGGCCTTTGTTATTCAACTTATTTGTTAATAATCTGAGTAAAGTAGTCACATCTGCACGTTGTCTAATGTTTGCTGATGACGTCAAATTGTTTTTATCAACTGGAAGTGCTGAGGCCTGCGAGCTCTTCCAACGTGATATTGATGCAGTTTATGCATGGAGCCAAGCTCGTAACCTTCACTTCAATATTAACAAATGTGCAGTGATGACATACACAAGATCGCCTGATCATCTGATGTATGATTACTCCATCGCTGGATGTGTGCTTCCCAGAGTTACTGAAGCCAAGGACTTGGGAGTTTTTTTCGACCCCAAGTTAAACTTCAAGGAACATATTAGACAACTATCTACAATTTCTTTCAAGCTTCTAGGGTTTGTGATACGGCAATCCAAGCACTTCAATAATATTCGGGTTATGCGCACGTTGTACAACTCGATTGTTAGAAGTCGCATGGAAACGAATGCAGCTATTTGGAATCTACATGAAGATACTTATACACTCATGCTGGAAAAGGTACAGAAGTGTTTTTTGAGATTTCTGTACTTCAAGCAGTACGGATATTATCCATTTTTGTATTCGACTGCATTTATCACAGGAATGGTTGGCTATAATTCTCTCTGTCTCAGAAGAGAAATGCTGACCATGTCCTATGTTTTCAATCTAATTCGTGGTAAAACTGATAACCCTAGCTTACTAGCCAAGGGGAGCCGTTCTCGCGCACTAACCTTACGAGGTGGAACTTGTTGGCGCGTGCTTTGCGGCGCTTAAATGAAATTCACTCGATGGCACCAGATTTTGATATTTTTACCGCCAACCCTCATTTGTTTAAATTGCAAGCTATTAATTATTTATTCTTACATGATAGCTAGTATTAGAAGTGTCATTCTATTTGTATAGTTATGGTAATATCTTTATTAATTTTACTTCTCAATGCCTTGGTTTTACTGTTATGTTGATTAGTAATAAGTGAATAAACACAATAAATAAATAATAAATAAAAAAAGCGGATTAGTAATTTGAAAAGCATTTATTTAATTCCGAGCGGCGGCTGGGAATTAAATAAATGATATGGCTGAGTTTGTGGTTAATGTTATATGTTGAATCATTCACCTTGGAAAGAATTTATGTCGGATCTATAGGTATAGTCGGTATATTCAAGTCGGATCTAATATTAATATATTAGATCCGACTCCTCCCTGGTGAACAGTTTGAGTCCTCTGCAAAGTTAAATAAAATAGAGATATATATACTGCAAATAATTACTGCGTTATACTTGGAGATGGCACTTCAAGATTTATGATTTTCAAGATTCACGACTGGGTAAGGTTGACATAAATATGTACAAACTGATTACAACTGATATGTCTAATAACCCGTTAATTTATGGTCCTGGAATGGTTAGAACTCTAATGCCTTGTAATACACATCGACTATGTTTATATATTTACATAAATATATATATAAATATTCGCGATAGGCTGTCATTTCTTTTAAGGAGTATTTTTTATGTGTTCGCCATCTACTATCGTTCTGCGCTAAGCCTTGTGTCATTTAAGAACCGCAGCAGGCTTTTGGCGCCAGATTGTTTTACCTCCTCAGGTTGGAGGTAATGACCACCCAAGTGGGTGTATCTTTTACGCATCAGCGGGCCACACTCGCGCATGAGGTGCTGGGGAGTTTCCTCTGCTCCTTGGCAGAACCTGCACATTTTTGTGTCTCTGAGCTTGAGGTTCAACATGTGTTTGTTCAGGCCACAATGCCCCGTGAGCGCCCTCACCAGTATGCGTAGATTGTTCCTATTTAGCGACAAGGCCTCACGGGCCGTCTTACGGTTGTAAGCCTTAATTAGCGCTTTGGAATGATTCAACCCTGGCGTGTTGTTCCAGTGGTTGACGGATTGTTCTAAACATATTTGTTTGAGCATTAGGTTTGCAAGGCTTTTTGGTACGCCACAGCAAAGTTCAGGGCCGTATAACGTTCCCTTTGCTCCCGTCTTAGCAAGTTCGTCGGCTTTTTCATTTCCCCCGATTCCTGCATGGCCGGGAACCCAACTTTTAAGGAGTAACACTGTCTATGAATCTAAACAAGAAAATTGTTTTTATTAAATTTTAATCTGAAAAATCATGTCTTCACTTTTTTTAATTTAAGACTTTATTACTGTGAAAAAAAACCTTATATCCTAGTGTGAAAAATATGCGTTTTCCTTAAAACGGTCAAAATACATGGTGAGTTTTTAATTAGTGACATCCTTGTAGTGGGTGAATCAGTACGAGACGAACTGAGCAACGTTTGATCTGAATTTTTGGAAAAAACATAAAAGAAGCAAATTCTTTTTGACAAGAAAAAGAATTTTATTCTGTTTTGAGAAATAGTATGAAAAGCTACGAGTGCGATGCGCTATCTAGCGGTATATTAAATATCTGTAATATTGTTGCTTAGTGATCCTTTACCTACTGCTGAATGGCGCAGCGTGCTCTGTTACAAATTTGACAGCTAAAAAATTTTTTTTTTGGTTTTCCCCCGTTTTGTTTACCCTGTAAGGGTCTTAGTGTAGTGGATATGAGTATAAAATGTGACGCACGGCTCTATCATCAGACCCTGGAAACCTTAAATAGCGTAGTATCCGGAGTCGGGGGAGTCTGGAAGCAGTACTGTTTCCTATAGAGCGGGGATGGTTGCGGACCTTACGGCGACTGCTCTTGAAACGACCATCGGCTATCCGATCCTGGGTGAACAGCCGGGCAAAGGACGCTGTGGTCCGCGATAGAATAGGTAAACACCGTTTCACCGCTTCGTAAGGGAGGGGACCGCGCAAGCGACCTCGACCTCGTAACCAATCGAGAGACCGGAGTAATCTGGTCACAATTGGAAGCCGGGTAACACTCCTGGCTATCTCGCGGTTAAGGCGTTGGCCTCTTACGGGCTTGTGGCGTAGCTAGATGGTGGACCGTTTTGTCCTTGTCGTGTTTTGTCTTCTGCGCTCACTCCAGGGAGATAGAACGACTAATCTTTAAAACTTCCTGAGGTGACGGGCTCGCCCGCTGTAGTCGACAACCCAAGTTGTATAGATTAAATATGATAACAATTCATTCTTACATATGTTGTAAATATGTTGTGAAATCAATAATAATTATAGAGTATCTTCCTTATCGATGTGACAAATCAAAATATCCAAAATTTCCTTAACTGAAGTCGAACGAAAATTACGATATTACTAAATAGGTAGATATAGTATATACAACATCGTTATGTAAATATTCCAGATTCTATAGCTGCCTCAATCGGTTACCGGTTCGTTTACGTTCTCATCATAATAATATTAAAAACGATCCTGTTGTCCGCTACAACATACATAATTAATCAGTCCATTTTCCGTCGGCATATGAAGTAGGCACGTCCTTAGTCCGCTGTTAATGTTATACGTGAAAAAGAAACGTTGCGAGTGTATTGAACTACGAAATATTTGTGTTATTTTTTCGGAATATTTGGGAACGTGAGTTTTGAATTATTTTAATATTTATAAAATAATGAAAAGAGAAATTCTACAGTGTCTATGCAGTTGTTGTTAGGATTACAAAAGACTAGCTGCGCCCCACGGTTTCACCCGCGTGGTGATGGAAAATTGTGATAATGATGATAGAAAACTATATATCTTTATAAATTATAGCCTATGTGTTATTCTGATGTGTAAGCTATATTATTGTAAAGGTTCATCAAAATCCATTTAGTAGTTTTTGCGTGAAAGAGTAACAAACATCCATACATACATTCTTACAAACTTTCGCGTTTATAAGAAAAATAATCAACTCTTTCTTAGAAAAAATATCTAAAACTGCGATTTGCGCATCTCAAATTCTATGGCTTCGAAGGGCGAGTGAATGGGTGGTAAGGTGAACGCTCACATGTGGCAAGACAGCTGTCCTAAACCTACCACAGGCTCGTAAGTCCGGAATCCACTGCTCACCCCCCAGAAGGGTAAAAAAATAGTATTTTGATGGGCCCGACTCCGGTCGGTGAATTCCATGGCAGCTCCGTTTGAATTTATTATTTATTTATTTATTATAGAAATATGTAAATATACTTCCACTTTGTAATACTCGTATTAAGTATTGGGCTGTCTTTGGGGGGCCAAATGGGCTGTATTTAATTTAAACTGTCAAAATTTGAAAAATTAATATTAATCCGAGATGCTACATATACCCTAATATAGTATGTATGGATTCTGTAACATGAACACCAACGGGTATATTTTTGGTTAGGAAAACTTGAAGCTTTGAAAAATATATTTTAAATAAAGTATAATATAATGAAGATTAGTTGCAATATGAAATAGCATCAGATGAGAAATATAGATATACCATGGCTGTCATGAGGAATATAGCGTGGTTCTACAGGATTAGTATAGTTGGTTCTACAGCCTTGTATTGGGTAAACCAGTAATACGAAAACTTTTATCAGGTGATAACTTTTATCTCACAAATTATTACGATGTAGGTACCTGAGCTAGAGAAAATTTACAAATTGAACGTCGACACTTTCATCTTCAAGGTCACAGCTTCTTCAAGGTCTTCCAAAAACCGTATTGTGCAGAGTCTTAATCTAATCTTTTTAAGAACTTTCTGCAAAATAGAGTTGCAGACATGTGGAATAAACTACCATTTGAAATGATTACTGTGATATCTGTCGATCAATTTAAAAACACTCGATTTGAACCTAAAAACTAGTTGATATTGTTTATGACTAGCTTCAAAAGATCTGATCTGGATGTATCAGCAAAGTTGTCTAATAATAATAATAATACTAATATTTCTTATCGGAAGCCGAAACCATGAGTTGGGCCAGCCACAAAACAAACTGGCTTTATGGCCCGACAAACAATCTTGAATCACCACGAAGGTCCAATGAAGTTCTTAAATATTGAATAAAAATAATATTGATTCACCTGCTCGCCATCTAGCGGTAGGTAAAATATTGCTAATAAATAATATTTTAGATAGTTTTCCTAATATTGTTTATTAGCGTTATTTTCCTACCGCTGGATAGCGCATCGTGCTAATAGCTTTTTATGCTAGCTGTATGCGTTATGCTGCCCATAGCTATTATAATATGTGTTTTTCTTAAATTGTTAAGTCATTATTATCGCTGTTGTAAAACAAATATTGTACGCCGTATAATGCAGGTTTTGTGGCACTGAATAATTGTAAAACTCCATGTTACTACACCACAATCACAATAAAATAAATTTAAATTTATTTTTCAACAAACAAAAACAAATTCAAAACAATAAAAAAAACTTTTTTATTTTTATTTAGTTTTTTTTTCAAAAATTCTTATCTAAAGTTGCTTAGTTCGTCGTACTTATTCAACCGCTACAATGAAGACACTAATAAAAAACTCACCCTGTAGGTATATGTGTGCATCACCACTATCCAACAAGATCCCGTAGTGCATGCTACGTTCGGTAAGTCATGCATTGTCCAAGTCGGAGAGGCTAGCCTATATCGCCGGACCAGCGGCTTACAACAAACTCAGCGACCACATTAGGCAGGCGCAATCTCTTGACGTGTTTAAGAGACGCATTAAGAGGTACCTCACAGATAAGGCGTTTTACTCAATGGAGGAATATTACTCGAGTGAAGTTTAAAATGCTTTGGTGGCTAAAGTGTTTTATGATCTCTTTGCATGTTGTCTTGTATTTCCGCTTTTTATATTATTCTTGTGTTGTTTTTATCGTTTTTTTCGTTTATTTTGATTTTTTCTTTACGATAAAAAAAATGTTTGTTTGCTATTATGTATGGATGTTTGCTAATCTGTATCTCACTTGTATACCATTATATTAATAAAATGAATATGAATATGAATATTCAAATTCAAATTCAAAATTCTTTATTAATTTATAATATTACATATATTTTTAAATACAAAGCCATCCTAACTAGGCCTCGCCTGTACTAAGGTCGCTTAATATAAAAGAAGGTAGAGTGGTTTTCGTAACTTGCTGTATTATCTTTGTATATTAATATGTTAAATTTAAGAAGATAGATATGTCTCCAAAATTAAAAAGCGTAATAATATTAAATTTAGGTATATACATATAAATATACACGTACATACATAAATACATATATACTTTATAGATAAATATAAAATAATACTATATATATATACATATATCTCACAAATCATGCTCTATTTTAATATATATGTTATTAATGTCTCCGTTTCTTGTCGACCCAGAGTCAAAAGTGACTTAGTTAGGTTTTTCTTTACGCCGTGACTAGTCCTAGGTTTCAGTCCTGCAGGAAAAACACTATTCATTTTGTTGAACAGTCGAGGAGCAATGTAAGAAAAGTGTTTTTGTGCAAAACTTGTTCTCTTTTTTTGGATTAAGTGCTGTCTGGCTGTTGTTACTCGTGTTCCTTTATGGTGTGTTGAATATAGATGATAATTGTCATGATTATAGTAGTAGAGTAGGACTACCTTAGCTTATATTTGATGAACGTCAAGGACTTTCGATTCATTGTACAAGCTCTCAGAAGAATACCGGAAGGGTTTTTTGTGTATTACTTTTAATAGAATAATTATAATATATTCCAAAAATATCAAAATACCTTTTAAAAAATAGCGAAGACCAACTATACATTTTGTAGTATTTAAAACACGGCAATAATATTGATATTAATTCTATTAAACATTTTCTGTCAAATTAGGATGAGGTAAGGTTTATTAAGGAAATTTATCTCACAATTATCTGAATGGGAAAAACTTACGCATAATATGGCTTGTCCATTTGTGGATTGTCCATACTATTAAACGAATATCACTGACACGGAAAATAACTGTTGATAATTTAAAGAGCGGGATTATGCAGATAGGTATAAAAACATGATCGGTGTCGAGCATGCATATTCACATAGGGAAATATTAATACCTTCTTCTTCATCTGGTGCCATTTTCGCCACTGAGCTTTGGCTATCATACTTACAATTATAAAGTTGTAGCCAGCGACAAAAAAGAGCACGAGTTTTGTAAAAGCTGATACTTTCAGATCAGACAGCATTTTGACCATAGAATGTCGGGGTAGAGTCAGCATGTCAGATGCCGGGACACTTGGCGCTGGCGTACTAGGAAAGGTATCATTTTAATTAGTACCCTTTAAGTGTTTTGGAAAAGCTGAAAATTTATCAGTAAACAGTGGATGCAATAAAGAACTCGAAATAAATGGTCAGACTGCTTAACAATAGAACGCGTGCCGTCAGCATTATTCCATACATGTTAAAAATATGAAGACCCTGCAAATACGCCGGTACGTATTTGTCGGTAACTATTATGCATCGGTCTAATGTGCCGCGCAATACAATGGACTTCATTTTTGTGACATGTATGGAGGAATGCTGACGCCACGCATTCTGTTGCTAAGCAGTTTGGCCATTTGTTTCGAGTTCTGTATTACATCCACGGCCACGCATCTGTGAGTGCATTTATGTACGTGTAGTTTGTTGTGTTCAACGTCAATATATGTGTGTCACATGCTCGTATAACATTTGTTTTAATAAACCTGTTGGTAGGAATCCCTACACTTGGCATAGTCAAATGAATTTCACTTATTTATGTGGTATATCTTATGTAACGATTCTAACAATATCACACATGTCTACATCGTTTCAAGCGTTTTGAAGTTATAGTGGAATAAAGAAACGGAAACCATACATAGATGAACCCTGAACACATTACACTCTTTTTATTAAGTCAGTCAAGTAAAAAGAGGCAATCTGTCAATATATATATATATATATATATATATATATATATATATATATATATATATATATATATATATATATATATATATATATATATATATATATATATATATATATATATATATATATATATATATATATATATATATATATATATATATATATATATATATATATATATATATATATATATATATATATATATATATAATGATGTTTTTATTTAAAATAAAATTAGTAAAAGCTACTTAAAAAGTAGCGAAGGAAATCCCAGCTTGTATTGGGAAATGCTTATGTTTGAATGAGATATACTTACGGATGTGCACGACTTTCGACGGTGCAATGTAAGTTTAAAGGTCCTTTTGCAGTCGACTAACGATCACTATTCATCCATATATCTCATAAATAGGGCTTATCCTTATGCAACACAAAATGCCTTCAATTGAGACGAATTAAGCGAAAAAATAAAAAATTAAACTATTGATCACATATGATACAATTGGCTGAGTTTGTTATCAACGAGCCATTAAATCGAAATAAAAATAAAATAACCTCCATATGCTCAATGAAATGAAAGAAGAAACTTCAATCTTAATTTCTGGCAGAGGAGTTTATAATAAAGATTGTATAATGCTGGGATTTCCTTCGCTACTTTTTAAGTAGCTTTTACTAATTTTATTTTAAATAAAAACATCATTATATATATATATATATATATATATATATATATATATATATATATATATATATATATATATATATATATATATATATATATATATATATATATATATATATATATATATATATATATATATATATATATATATATATATATATATATATATATATATATATATATATATATATAGATATATATATATATATATATATATATATATATATATATATATATATATATATATATATATATATATATATATATATATATATATATATATATATATATATATATATATATATATATATATATATATATATATATATATATATATATATATATATATATATATATATATATATATATATATATATATATATATATATAAATATATATATATATATATATATATATATATATATATATATTTATATATGTATATATATATATATATATAT
>OX155968.1:28851469-29160722 GCA_944548615.1 Micropterix aruncella
ATATATATATTATATATATATATTATATATATATATATATATATATATATATATATATATATATATATATATATATATATATATATATATATATATATATATATATATATATATATATATATATATATATATATATATATATATATATATATATATATATATATATATATATATATATATATATATATATATATATATATATATATATATATATATATATATATATATATATATATATATATATATATATATATATATATATATATATATATATATATATATATATATATATATATATATATATATATATATATATATATATATATATATATATATATATATATATATATATATATATATATATATATATATATATATATATATATATATATATATATATATATATATATATATATATATATATATATATATATATATATATATATATATATATATATATATATATATATATATATATATATATTGACAGATTGCCTCTTTTTACTTGACTGACTTAATCAAAAAGAGTGTAATGTGGTCAGGGTTCATCTATGTATGGTTTCCGTTTCTTTATTCCACTATAACTTCAAAACGCTTGAAACGATGTAGAAATGTGTGATATTGTTAGAATCGTTATGTCTTAACTGTCCAAATGTCAATAGCCTATTTGTATACATTATTACATTACATTTACGTCGTATCCAATTGGCGGCTAAAAACCGCTCTTGGACGTGTCAAAATATTTGTGTTTTAAGTAGTAAGTCTCATTACTACTTTAATCTTTACTTAACATACATATATTATTTAAAAAAAATATATAGTATCTAAGAAACTTTGGAACCTGCTAAAAGTTATTCGTCGTAGAATCGTATTACAAAACAAATTAAAGGCTTATTTAATAAAATAGTCAATAATTCTAATGGCTACATACTAAATACACAATAATTAAAATAGTCAGTTATTAAGTTGAATAACCAAAGCAGAAGCCTAACAATTGAAATAGTCAATAAATCGAATATATACGTACTGAAAACTGTACATAGTAACATCCAAAGTAGTAAGTAAATTGTTTAATAATCAAACTGAAGCTAAATCTTACATTTAAATACTAAAAGTATACATCTAATGGTGCAGGTTTCATAATAATACGCCAGATAGTATTTGCGTAGTAGTCGTTTTTGTGTTCGGTTAGATCTAATTTCACAAATTAATTACACTATGTAATATAAACAAAATCTAAAATATCCAAAGCTAATTATATTAGGAAAATGTTCTTGTTTAACATATATTTTTTTCCGAATCGTAAGCAGTACTCCTTTAGACGAAATTATCAGTTTAAAATCATTAATTTTCGTTAAGAAATTTCTTCATTCGGTCGCGGCGCTGGCCTCTAGGCCCGCGATAAAAGCTATGCAATAGCTTAAAAATGTAAAAAAGTAATGGTTAAAGATTAGAAAATGTAATACTGTGGTGATTGTTACGTTGCTGACGATTAGTACAGTATTATCATCTGCATATCTTATATTGTTGATATTTACGTCGATTACCTTGACCTCACTTTCCGATTTATTTAGTGCTTCCTTAAGGGGATAATATCTGGGATTATCAGTGTTTCTGTAATTTTTACCTTAAACTTTGTTTATTTTCACAGAATATACGCATTCTGAAATTCTATAAAAAAACGAGTAAAGTAATTAAGAATGACTTCGCGATTAACAATAGTGCCTTATTTTAATGTTACTTTTGCCTTAAAGATGAACTCAAAGATTGAAGCATTCCTTAAAACTCCGCCATATTATAATACCATTTAATTTTAAAGTTAGTTTTAACTTACACATAGTAAATATATGATAGTACTTATTTGTAAAAAAGACTTCATTGTTCTGAAGACAATACAAAGAAGTTTATTTTCTTTATTGACTATCCCATTATCTCCTCCACCTCTAGAAATATTCAGGCTTACTTCGATTTTCGCTGTTTGGTGCCGGTAGAGATTACTTTCGAGACGCAAGACTTTGTCATTTATTCCCACTCGTTGAAGAATTTCGACGGTTTATTTGTGTCGGACTCTATCGAAAGCCGTCTTAAACTGTTGAGGCTGTAACGGCCCTTAAGTACCGTCACATGCAATCAACAAATGCATTGATTTCCAGTGAAATACACTGACACAATTCAGCTATTATTTTAACTCGTGCAGCGATGAATCAGCACGATGAAACAATACTTTTACTCGGAATATTTTGGATTGCATCATTTCCCGACCTATATAAACCGGCGAAAAAGCAACCAAATTATCATTCCTCGAGTGATCACCTCCCCCAAGGTTGCTACGGCATACTCGGTACCCCTCTCACGAGGTCGCTCAACGAGTCCAGCTCCTTGGTTTCCTTTCCCTACTTTTTCCAGTCGAGAAGCATCAGTCTGCATTCCCACAGACTCGAGCAGTGCCCAGTTAAGTACGAGATACTAGGAGCACAAGTAAAATACTCATCCTCACATCCTCGTAAACTCATCCATTCCGCGAGTCACTTCATCCGCGTCAATATTAACTATTCGGGAAGAGGTATAACTGACAATATCGAACTCTCAACCAATTCAATAAATACCTTCTGATTCAATCAAAATTGCCTTTTAATACGGAGATAACTCGCAAGATGACAGCACCACCTCACACCGAATAACCTGGAGTCTAGTGAGGGGTGGTAACAAGGCCATCTCAGACATTTTCTTGCGTTATTCTTCGTATACTCTTTGATGCGTAAAATGAAATATACTGTCGCTTCTCTCTATTTATGAACCACATTGTGTGTCCGCCTCTAAATATTTAAATGACTGCTGAATAAACAGGTTTCTAAATTCTATCGTGAATCACATTAGCAATTTCGGATGGGTTTTTGCTTTGCGAAAACTATTGAAATCGATTTTATTAGAAATATATGTGATGTTGGTTTGAGAATATGCAAATGCCGAACGTTATCGATTGTTGTAAAATTTAAATGTCACCTGGCAGGCTTTATCAAGCCGGCCGATGCCTAGAAACCGTATCCATCTGCCCATAAAAATGTTTTTAATTGGAGTTCGTGACAATTTAGCAAAAATCGCGATGGGTTGGTATTTTGCGTAGCCGTGAACATGGTCGTCAGTACTTGACTTTGTACCCGGAAATCATTTAAGTAATATAAAATAGGGAATGTGGTATTTTACCAACAATATTAAGGTTATACAATCGAAGACTATCGCGGTTGTTTGACATTATAAATAGGATAGAAAACGAATTTACCGCGTGAAATTTGTAGCACCCGACGTTTCGGTGACGTTGCAGCCGCCGTTGTCCCCGCCAAATGTTCCCGCCGCCGAACGCAAAGACGTAAAACAGGATACAGTGAGTGTTGTGTGCAAGACGGATTTTCAAAATTCCCGCGCTTCGAGCCCGGCCCCCCCACCACCGTTATAACCTACGCAGTGGAGGAAGCGGTATACGGCCTACCCGCAAAACAACGGATTGACAGCTGTTCAGTCTACCCTGGATAACCGCGGCTGCAACGTCACCGAAACGTCGGGTGCTACGAATTTCACGCGGTAAATTCGTTTTCTATCCCATTTATAATATTAAGGTTTTTGTAAAAATAAAAAAAAACTTTGATATTCATATTTTATTTAGTGTAATGTTATACACGTCATAGTAAACGTAAGCAAATATATTTGTTTATCCTAAATATACCATGAAATAAATCGCTGTGTCATCCCAAGAATTGTCCGGCAAGCAGCCAAGGACTGATTTTATCTGCATATTAATTTAATTAAAAAAATATATTAGCGCCCTCTCTCGGTCGGCGGACGAACCCGGTTGGGTTCCGTTTCGTATGTTGGTCCTTAGCCGAGAAGTGAACCGCGCCGCCCTAGGCGATAATATATAATTAAAATGTATGGCGGAAATGAGATATTATTATTGTAAGTTGTATATGAATACTAAATGCGTGACATGCCCTCACATCAATGAAAGGAAGCAGTCAGCTCTTTCCTATTAGTTGGAAAGTTTACCTTTAACCTAAATGGATTATTTACAATGAAGGAAACATAAAATATGTAAAAATTCAATATTTTGAAATATTTGATAGTTTTGTGTATATATTCTTTTTAGAATTGATTAAATAGATAATTATAAAGTAAATAATTATAAAAGTCACTTACATCGTGACGAAGGACTCCCTTGGTGGGATTCGGGAATGCTTTGGTGTAACAAACGAGAATGATAGATGTCTCTCACTTGCGGAAAGAGAAGTAGGTTTAGTTGGGCCCATTTTACAACTAGTAACGCTCACCCTTCATCCAATTATCTCTAAAATTAAGCAATCATCCTTATTTACACGTAAAATCAATCGAATACTTATTATTTCAAGGGAAATAACGGACAAGACGAGCAATTCTCAAAAGAATATATACACAAAATTATCAAATATTTAAAAAATAGAGAAGTTTTACATATTTTATGTTTCCTTCATTGTAAATAATCCATTTAGGTTAAAGGTAAACTTTCCAACTAATAGGAAAGAGCTGACTGCTTCCTTTCATTGATGTGAGCAGTGAGGGCATGTCACGCATTTAGTTTTAATTTTTCAGCTGAATATTATTGATCGCAGCTTCTTTATATCGCACCTTTAGAAAATAAAAAAACGAAATTCGAAATTTTAAATTCTTCCATCTGTCAAGTAGCTCGTCTTGTCCGTTATTTCCCTTGAAATAATAAGTATTCGAGTGATTTTACGTGTAAATAAGGATGATTGCTTAATTTTTGAGATAATTGGATGAAGGGTGAGCGTTACTAGTTGTAAAATGGGCCCAACTAAACCTACTTCTCTTTCCGCAAGTTTTTCTGTACTTTTCGTTAGCTTTTCTGTAGATCAAATTTATTTCTGGTATTGTGTTGATGGAAATCGCTACTCGCCGGGACCTCCGATATATGCTTACGAGCGCACATAATATTTTGGTGGATATCGCACGAGTAAGTCACAATGATTCCCGACTCGAAGATTTTTTTTGTAGATTGAAATATAAAAGGCAGTCGTTTATGGGAAAAATAAATACAACTTATTGGTGTATTTCGATGGGCTGTTTATTCTGTATAAGTTTAGAATATTAATCGATAAAAGTTAGAATATTTTCTTGAAGATAAATAAATATTGTTCTGACAAGCTTATCGAGAATAGTCCTAAATAAATGTTAGGGTTTATAGTTACGTAAATAATAGTATCAAATACGTTACATTGTTGAATATAAATATTTAATATACCTACGTCGGAGTGTATCTGCTTTCGTAATATTGTGTAATACGGTTTTATCTCAAAGAACTCTAATTCAACATTTGCCTAAAGCACGAAATGTAATATTTTATTGAAGCTGTATAATCACTGTGTAAACTTTTAATTTCCAGGCTCTTATAAATAATATATCATTCAGAGTAGTCGACATTAGAACGCTAGATCAAAATGGTCGCGAACAAAGATGAGCCTAAAATGAACGGTGAGAGTGGCAAACCGAAGAGGAAGCCAGACAATTTCACGCGAGCCAGCTTCGTCTCAAAGCTCCTGTACTGCTGGATGCTGCCCACATTCCTAAGAGGGGCCAAAAGGGAACTCGATCTTGAAGATTTAAGTCTTCCCGGCAAAAGTGATATTTCTGAGACACTCGCCGATAAACTGGAAAGGTATAATCACCAAGCATTCATATTATTAATCATACAACAATATACTATGTTAGTAGCTTCTCTGATTATAATTACAAATTTTACTGAACTTGTTTGGTATTTAAATGCCAATTACACCCAGACCCAATTACGACATAAACTATCAGTAGAAACTAGCACAGCAAGAGATACTAATAGGACAATTAAACATCAATACATTAAACAACAGCCTAACAGTAACTAAACGCGAAACCGACATATTGAGTTGTCAACCACAACGGGCGAACCCGTCACCGCAGGACGTTTTAACGATTGTTCGTTCTATCGACCGTGCAGTGAGCGTAGAAGACTTGGGACATAACAAATCCACCGTCTAGCTACGCCACAACCCGTGAGAGTCCAACGCCTTACCGCGAGTGAGCCAGGAATAAACCCGGCGGGCTCGAGATACTCGCGCCCTCACTACCAATTGTGACCAGATTTCTCCGGTCTCTCGATTGGTTCCGAGTTCGACGTCGCTTGCGCGGTCCTCTCCCTTACGAAGCGGTGAAACGGAGTGTACCGAATCTGTCGCGGACCAAGGCGTCCTTTGCCCGACTCTGAACCGGGATCGGATGGCCAATGGTCATTTCAAGAGCAGTCGCCGTAAGGTAGACAACTGCCCCCGCTCTATAGGAAACAATACAGTTCCCAGACTCCCCCGATTGTTAGTCGGAGAGCACAATCGATTGGCTTGCGCCTCTCGGTGCGCAGACCGTCCAGGAGCGCCAGAGGATTGTTCCCAGGGGAGACTGGTTGACCCAGTGTCCTACCCAGGCTCGCACCCCATGCGGGGAGGCCATCGGATGGGTGTTGACCCGTGAGTGTGACCGACCCTGAAACAGAATGGGTCTACGTGGCCAACTCAGCAAGGGCCCATTAGCTCCGCGAAACCGACAATACAAAAGAAGGCATACAACATACTTTATACATTATTGCAGAAACTGGTTCTTGGAAGAAGAAAAGGCAAGACTAGCAGGACGTCCTCCGTCGCTGAGACGAGCTTTGTTCAAAACCTTTATATGGCAGCATGTGCCTGATGGACTTCTATCTCTCCTGTACACCATGGTCCTCAGGTAGGATATTCATTTAATTACTATATTATAAAATAACCATCGTCGTCGTGTGAGAGAGGAGGGGGGTGAAAAATCAACAACTGGAGTTGTCGACTACAGCCTGCGAGCCCGTCACCTCATGAAGTTTTAGCGATTCGTCGTTCTATCTCCCTGGCGTGAGCGCAGAAGACTTAGGACAAAAACAGTCCACCGTCTAGCTCCGCCACAAACCCGTAAGAGGCCAACGCCTTAACCGCGAGATAGCCAGGAGTGTTACCCAGCGGGCTTACACTCACGCCCTTACTTCCAATTGCGACCAGATTACTCCAGTCTCTCGATTGGTTACGAGTTCGAGGTCGCTTGCGCGGTCCTCTCTCTTACGAAGCGGTGAAATGGTGTATACCGAATCTATCGCGGACCACGGCATCCTTTGCCCGGCTGTTCACCCAGGATCGGGTAGCCGATGGTCGTTTCAAGAGCAATCACCGTAAGGTCCGCAACCACCCCCGCTCTATAGGAAACAGTACTGCTTCCAGACTCCCCCGACTGTTAGTCAGAGTGCACAGACGATTGGCTTACGCCGCACGGTGCGCAGACCGTCCAGGAGCGCCAGAAGGTTGATTCCCAGGGGAAACTGACCATAAGGCCAGAGTCCTACCCAGGCTCGCACTTCATGCGTGGAGGCCGTCGGATAGGTGTTGACCCGTGAGTGTGACCAACCCTGGACAGAATGGGTTTTCGTGGCCAACTCAGCAAGGGCCAATTAGCTCCCAAACGCCACCTCAGGTAGTTTTAAAGATATTTGATCATTCTGTCTCCCGTGAGGTGAGCGTAGAAGACTTGGACGAAAACAGTCAACTGTCTAACTACGCCACTCGCCCGTAAGAGACCAACGCCTTACCGCGAGATAACCAGGTTAATCACCCGGAGGGCCGACACTTTCGCCCTTACTTCGAGTTGCAATCAGATTACTCCGGTCTCCCGACTGGTTACAGGTTCGAGGTCGCTTGCGCGATCCTTTTCCTTACGTAGCGGTGATTCGGTATCTACCGAAGCTATCGCGGACCACTGCATCCTTTGCGCCTCTCGAAAAAATCGGAACTTTTATCTTTGTTAGTTTTTAATTATTTCACCTTCACTCTATCTTATCTACAAACTATTTATAGTGTATGGTAGCACTGGCGCACAGTGGGTCGAATTAATGCATTTTTATCTCTAAAATAATTTTCAGAAAGGTTTCAGAAAATATCAAAATACACGAAAACGACCATTCTAATTGGATATTATTATATATTTATAATTTTAGATTTTTCTGAGAAATGCTTGCTCCTACAAATTCATAACTTCTTTGTGTTCTACTGTAGCAGCACATAAATATAGTAATATGGACGTTTCATAAACTATTTCTACCTTTTGTTTTTTTCCAAATTCAATATTGCATATTTTATTTTAAATTCCATAAAGCAATTCTCCAGTAGTTCTTATTCTACTTATTCCACTGCAATTGCTAGACTATGCCGATATCGCATATCTGGACCTCACCGAGACCAATATGGATAAGCTCGTGCGCCTAGAGAACGTTTGCATAAAATGCTTATTCAATCTGCGGAAGTATGACCATGTTTCGGATTACAGAGCAAAATTGCAAAGGCTTCGGATACGGGACCGGAGAAATGCGCACATATTTTCACAACTATATAACGTTCTACACAATAATACATCTCCCTCCTACATCAACGAGGCTTTTACCGGCTTAGGAAGTCATGTTCTCCCTTTTCGGACCCGTCACAATCCTTCACGATAAGGTGCCTAAGCACATAACAATGAGTCTTGCCACAGGGCACAAAGCCCTGTGACGCCATTCCAGAGAGCCGGGCCAATGGGCCCGGCTCACGTGAAACCCCACGAAAAGGCAAAATGCCTAGTGGAAGATGTCACGGGCCTCTAGCAAGGCCCGTCGACAGATATTTGATTTGATTTGGATTTCCCTTTTCGCCAAACACTATCATAAGTCACAAAACCACATTTTGTCCTATTCCTTCCCGTACCTGCAGTTCGACTATTGAATCAGCTTCCTCCAGCTACTAGAGGTGCTAGCTTGTTTTACGCACTCATAATAAATATAACTAATATAAATATTATAATAAATATAAATCTCAAATTCTAACCATTCTTTTATCCTTTCCTTTTCCTTACCATATTTTGGGAGTTTATTAATTTATTTTTTATTATATGTAGGTATGTATACGAGTATATAAATAAATACAAACGGAGCTGCCATGGAATTCACCGACCGGAGTCGGGCCCATCATAATACAATTTTTTTTACACTTCTGGGGGGTGAGCAGTGGATTCCGGACTTACGAACCGGCTGTGGTAGGTTTAGGACAGCTGTCTTGCCACATGTGAGCGTTCACCTTGCCACCCATTCACTCCCCCTTCGAAGCCATAGAATTTGAGATGCGCAAATCGCAGTTTTAGATAATTTTTCTAAGAAAGAGTTGATTATTTTTCTGGAAAGGCCAAGATCTTTAAAGAGGTGAAATAGAGATTTAGCTGGCAGGCCACGAGCGCCAACTTCCACCGCGTGAAGGTGAACAGTGAAGCCGTTCCGGGTGACGGCATTTGCAAGATCATGGTATTTATTTAATTTGTACTCGTGGTCTTTTGGGATATTTCATTCTCATGGAACAGTTAATTCTACAATAAGAGCCACCTTCCGAGATAGAGAGTAAAGAGTTATATCTGGACGGAGGGCTGTGCATCCGAGACTTTCAGGGAATTTATACTGCTTTATGTGTTTAGGCCCAATTTGAATAATAATGTATGTATCTAATTTTTTGCTTTAGATAGGTATAAAATGCTAAATGGTATCGTATCTTATCTGTGGTACTCAATTTTTGTCTACTCTTCTATAAATTAGCCATTACGGGCTCTAGGTTAGCAAAAGTGAGTAAATCTTTCATTGGAGACGGTGTTCGCTTTTATAACACTTTGCCTGAGGAACTAACCCTTTTACCAGACACTAAATTTAGAAAAAATGTTAAAGATACTTTGTGCTCTAAAGGCTATTATAAAATTGAAGATTTTTTAAGCGACACATTGGTCTGGTCAAGTCAATTTGTTTAACATAGCTATGAAAACCATTTGTAAAGTGTTATTATTATTATTATTATTACTAATGCGTAAAGCCATTGATTATATATTGTAGTAATCAATGGTAAAGCCTACAAGCAAGGCATAAATGTCTAGAAACATAAGACGTTCGGAAAGTACTGTAAGTCTACTTCGAATAAAAATCTATCTATCTATCTATCACATCAAGATGTCGGTTTACTGGAAGATATTGTTTAACCAGCAAAAAGTCCGCCATTGTCAGTTAAATGTTTTTATTTCGAAACTAGCTGACCCGGTGAACTTTGTACCACCTGAAAATTTATTTGATTGTAACTCTTCATAAGCGTTAATTAATCCTAATGAACCTTCCAAATCTAATTCATTGAAATCTACAATATGGCCGAATCATGTACGATTAGAGTTTTGTTTGGTGATTAAAAGAAAGTCGTTTGTGATGGAAATAAATTCAATGTATTTAATTTACATGATAATATATAAATGCAGTTCACATTCAACACAAAATATTCTGGTAAAATATGTTTTTCGTTTTGTTTTCCGGCGCGTAAATAAACAAAAGTGATGGCTTTCAGACCGATGGCTTATCTAACACAGTTGTCCATGCACGAAATACGGAAATTCCAAGTTAATTCTGCAAACTTCCAACACGCGTGATTTGTTGACCAGCAATCAGGTGTCTCGGGTAACGCCTGAAACAGTTACTATCAAGCATACAGGGCGAGATGTTGTTATAAACTTCGCGAAGTCCATAGATCATATTCTTAGGCACCACTGCAAGCAATTTCGGATTAACAGTTTCATCTTGTATTTCGGCCGAGATGATGGAATCATCTCACATCAGTGCGGTTTGCACTTGAAGTAGCTTGCCGCACATTTCACTGACTTCGTCGACCTATGTTATCTCTTCTTGTCGACATTGTAATGGACACTGTAAAACGACACGGAATTGTTTTCACGCTCACTCAAATTGATCGAAATTTCCATGAGCTCTTTACAGTATTGAAATCCCCAAACTAAGTCCAAATTCGTGGTTATGTCATTAAAAAAACGGTTGTGTCACCCCAAGACTTTCCTGTCAAGTAGCCAGGAACGTAATTCATCGGAATATTAATATCAATAATCCTACAACAACAACCCCCTCCCCCACCCCCAACCTAGCAACAGCCTTTAAAACTCGAAAATCGAAATCGACTTTGACTTCGACTTTTCGACTTTACCGACTTTTTCTACTTTTTCGACTTTTTCACTTTTTCGACTTATTCGTCATTTTCGACTTTTTTTCGACTTCTTTTGACTTTTTTGACTTTTCCGACTTTTTCGACTTTTTCTACTTTTTAGGCTTTTTTACTTTTTTGACTCATTCGCCTTGTTCGACTTTTTTTACTTTTTCGGCTTTTTCGACTTTTTTGACTTTTTCGACTTTTTTGACCTTTTTGACTTTTCCGACTTTTCCGAATATACGACTTTTTCGACTTTTTCGACCTTTTCGACTTTTTCGACCTTTTCGACTTTTTCGACTTTTTTTTCTTTTTCGACTTTTTTGACTTTTCCGAATTTACGACTTTTTTTACTTTTTTGACCTTCTTGACTTTTTTGACCTTTTGAATTTTTCAACTTTTCCGACTTTTCCGAATTTACGACTTTTTTGACCTTTTCGACTTTATCGACTTTTTCGACTTTTTTGCCTTGTGCGACTTTTCCGAAATTTTTGACTTTTTCGACTTTTTTGACTTTTCGACTTCTTGAAATTTTACACATTGTACGGTTGAATTGTACATGAATAACATTGTACATGAATAACAGTTATGGATAGCGCAGCTGTCAAACAATATATGATCGCCGCGATAGCCATCGCAAGTGGCCAATGTTCCCAAAATGACCAATTTCGATTTTTTCGATTTTCGGTTGTTTCTCTGAGTTTTTCCTAAATATTTTTATTTTGTAAACCACCCCAGAAATAAGCCAAACAAAATAAAAGAAAAATAATTGAAATCGGTAGAGTCATTTCCGAGATCCTGCGAGACTAACGCACGGCGATTCATTTTTATATATGTATAAGATAACGACATTTTTCATTTCATTCTTCAATGACGCAAATAAAATATCCAAAGACATAATACGATTCTTAGCAAATATTTATGGGCTCACCGTGGCTATAGCGGACTCTTTATATAAAAGGTAATTTAAAAATCAAAATTTTAATTGTTACTCGGAATCAGGGAATAAATATGATGGTAGCACGCAAATGTTGTATACAAAACCAAGGTCCATAATTTGCACGAGATCGGTGCGAGATACCGGTCCAGCCAGAAGTGCATGCGATTTAGTACCGTGCAGTGGGGTGAGATTGATTACGCGGGCTGAGATTAATCACTCTGCTTATTTTCCTCTTTTTACACTACTGCCCAACAGAAAAGGAGTGAAATGTGTTCAGGGTTCATCTATGCATGTTTTCAGTTTCTTTATTCCACCATAACCTCTAAGCGCTTGGACCGATTTAGAAGTGTGTAGTATTGTTAGAACCGTTATGTCATCCCGAGTGCCGTATGGTACGTTAAATGTCCAAATATCAAGTAAGTAGTTGTAAGGGTTTGTGATACGGCAATCCAAACACTTCAATAATATTCGGGTTATGCACACGTTGTACAACTCGATTGTTAGAAGTCGCATGGAAACGAATGCAGCTATTTGGAATCCGCATGAAGATACTTATACCCTCATGCTGGAAAAGGTACAGAAGTGTTTTTTGAGATTTCTGTACTTCAAGCAGTACGGATATTATCCATTTTTGTATCCGACTGCATTTATCACAGGCTTGGTTGGCTATAATTCCCTCTGTCTCAGAAGAGAAATGCTGACCATGTCCTATGTTTTCAATCTGATTCGTGGTAAAACTGATAACCCTAACTTACTAGCCAAGGTGGCTCTTTTCATACCAAATAATTATCTTCGTGATCGATCGCACCATCTTTTCGCGGAGCCGTTCTCGCGCACTAACCTTACGAGCTGGAACTTGTTGGCGCGTGCTTTGCGGCGCTTAAATGAAATTCACTCGATGGCCCCAGATTTCGATATTTTTACCGCCAACCCTTTAAATTGCAAGCTATTCATTATTTTTTCTCATATGATAGCTAGTATTATAGGTGTCATTCTATTTGTATAGTTACGGTAATATCTTTATTAATTTTACTTCTCAATGCCTTGGTTTTACTGTTATGTAGATTAGTAATAAGTGAATAAACAAAATAAATAAATAAATAAAATTAATAAATGTCCTAATGTCCAAATGTTAATAAAGTAAGATAAATATATCGTGTTTAGTGTCAAATAAAAGGTCTGATGAGTACATTCCAGAAATATACATCTATTTATATGGATGAATACATAAACCACAAATATTAAAAAAAAGAAACGTAATGAAACTTTTTATAAATAGGTACATTATTTCACTTTCTGTAACGGCAGTCGTGTTTCTTATTCTTTTTAATATATTTACTTGTTACAGTGCCCAAAAAAGGGAGTATGATGATTTCAGCGTCCATGTATGTATACATGTATGTATGTAGTTTAAAGTTCAAAGTTCAAAGTTTATTTATTCCAAAAAAACCCGACGAGGGTATAGAAATTACAATTAATAAATATTTTTTTTATAATATTCATATTTTAAACATATCGTATATCTGGCAAAAGTTCGCAGTTTCTTTATTCCAACATAACTTTCAAATGATTGAACTGATTTAGACGTGTGTGGTATTTCATGTCATTGCAGGTGTCATAGGGTACCTGAAATGACCGAATGTCGAATCATTAATTTTCTATATGTCAATAAATCAAAATAAATGTATTTATAATTATTTTTATTACTTTTTTTTAAATATTCGTGTTTTAATTATTTATCCGTATAGATAAATGTATGTTATCAGAGTGTACTCAATCAGATCTTTCATTTGACACTAAACACGATATATTTATGTAAATTTATTGACATTTGGACATTTAGACAACTGCTTACTTGATATTTTGACAGTTAAGGTGTCCTTTAATACTCGAGATGATATAACGATTGTAAAAATACCACACACTTCTAAATCGGTTCTACCGTTTAGATGTTATGGTGGAATAAAGAAATGGAAAACATACATAGATGAACCCCTAACCATTGATTTTATATACACTATAAAATCAATGCCCGAACACACTTCACTACTTTTTTGTTAGGCAATCGAGTAAAAACAAGCAGCTACTGAAAGAGATAGATATATATGTTAGATATATATGTATATATGTAAAAGAGATAGATATGTAGTTGCTGAGATATTGCGGTCTTTGTACGCCCGGTGTCACGGTAGGAACTCCTCAACGGACAACAGCACAGACAAACATTTTTGGAGTCGGTTTCTTTTGTTGTTAAAATGTTGTCTTTTATTATTAATATATTTACTTGTGTATGTTATGGAACGTGATTTTTGTTAAGCCCCTAATATGTAACCCTCAAACGATTATTACATATGCCAAGTGTGGGTGGAACTCACTCCGGCTAGTTTTGCTCTAATTTGGCGGATCACCGATGACAATTTCGCAAACAAACTTTCCATATTGGGAACCAGCTTAGAGATCTGTAACCGTAACCACTATAAACCTAAGCGGTCCCAGTGGGGCTCTTGTTTATATTTCTGCTGAAGCTCAACTACTCGTAATGTGTATTTTCAGCTTATCTTTCAGCTATGTTATTTTGAAAACATTATTGTTGCGTATAGAACTCTCCAGCCGACGGTGTTGGCGATGTTGCTGAAGTACTGGAACGAGGACGATAAGGTGACCTGGTCTGAAGCCATGTGCTACGCTGGTCTCCTGGTCGTTATGGTTTTCCTCAGCGCTCTGGTCAACCACCACATGGTCCGCAGGACCAACCAGTTCGGAATGAGGATGCGGGTCGCCTGCTGCTCGCTCATGTACCGAAAGGTAAGGTCAGCCACTGTTTAACAATGTTGTCCAAAAACGCACCTTCCATCACACCTATAATCATTCTATAATATTGGGTCCTTTGGAAGTTGGTGTTTACAAAGAAACACCAACTTCCAAACACCTATGGTGTTTTACAAAGAAAATTTAAGGCCACAAAATTTGTATGAAAATTTTATATTTCAATAATAGAAATATTGACCCCTATTATCTATGCATATTTGTCATTTTAATGGGAGTTGCTTAATGCTTCTGCTAAAATCCAGCGGAATGACACTCTTCAATGCTGTACACGTTCATTTAGTTAAATATAGCATCCTTTCTAGGAACTGAATGATTCATTGAACACCACTTTATATTCTAGCAAGTTAGGGTATTTTTTCTAACTTTGCTCGAAAACTTATTGCATTTACTTTTGTGCCTGTTTTTATATTTAAATTAGGTATTATCCCATCTGTGTTATTAACTATGTTTTAGGTGGTTCGCATGGATACTGCGGCGCTGAACGAATCTGCCGCCGGTAAAGTGGTGAACCTTCTCTCTAACGATGTCAGCCGCTTCGACTTCGTCTTCCTCTTCTTTTCCTACCTTTACATCACACCAATTCAGGTTACCATCATCAGTTACCTCATGTATTCCGAGATCGGCGTATCCGGACTCATCGGAGTCGCTATCATCATACTCCAGACCGTCCCAATTCAAAGTAAGTTTACAATCATTCTATTTTTTATTTTTTTATTTTTATTGCTCCACAAAAAAATTACACCGTTAGCTCTTAACATTGATTGTGTTGCTCCTAACTAGGCAGAGCCTGTTCTAAGGAGAACACAAGGAGAACAGGTTCTATGTTATGCTATTTCATATTTTTAAAATCCAGCTTTACAAAGCAGACCGGCAAAGAAAAACCTTATTAAGGGGATTCAATGATAGTAATATCGCATACAGACACACATGGATGGCATGACATGCCATATGTGCTCCAACATTGTGGACATGAGGCAGAAGCCATTCGTCAATCCGCTATAGTGACTCCGGCCCTCTTTTCTTCCCAGGGTTATGATACATTTAACACTGAGGCTTCTATCCCCCATTCGATCCACCATGTAGCTATATATTAATATAATGAAGTACATGTTCGATTTAGATTAATTTATTGCGAAGAGTGTGGAGCAGTGTGGTGGAGGTGGTGGGCTGTAAACTGTAGGTAATTTAATGTAAGAGCGAGGTATGGTGTAACATTACACAAGCGCTCTGTCGAGCGCTTGTGTAATGTTACATAATCTTGCCCCCGAAGGGAAAGCAGTAAACAAAATAAATATAAAATAGTATTAAAACAATGGCTTACTTGCAGTATACCTCGCATGGTTAAGAATAGTGTACTTTCTCAGAAGGTGGGATCATCCGGCAGCGTAAGATCCTCCAGCTGTGAGACCCAGTGAGCCACGAACACCCGAAAATCAGAACACTCTCTACATTGTCAACTATCTCGTTTAACAGCTAGAACACCCCCCAACGTGACCCACGACAGAGTAGATCAGTCTCTGCCTAGCGCCGAATGCACAGGACAGGCCCAGATTATGCATTCTGCAGTTTCTTCAACCCTTCTATATACAAACCTCCAGTCATCAATGAGTCCGAGGTCAAATAATTTGCCTCTGAGGTCACCGTGGCCCCAGAAAAACTGCGTGTTATGACAGTATATCCACAATTAGTCGCTGTTTTGCATCCTGACTTTGACCGCCGGGAAAATACAAAGACTTCAATGAAACGAAAGAGTGAAAGAGTGAGACAAATGAAAGAGTTCAGAAAACGGTTCTGAGGTGGATGCGTTTTAAATTCTTTCACGAAATAGAATTCGCCGATTACAACGCCCAAACTCACTTTTTTTAATGTCAATCTCTGAAGACGAGACGTACTCTTACAGATCTTCTCCTCATTAATTCACTCTTTACTCATAAACTCGACTGCCCTGATCTGCTCAGTTGTTTCCCGCTGAACGTTCCGTCGACCCACAGAACTCGTCGTTGTGATGTTTTCCGCCCGCCTCATTGTTCAACCAATAACGCTCTATTCTCGCCGGTGCCCCGTATAATGCACTCATATGTGAAAATTGTAAATTGCTTTTATGGTATGCTTCTAAATCACAATTCAAGCAACTCGCCTCTGCAAAAATAACGGACTAAAAAAAAACACCAAACTGGAATTAAAATATTTAAGGTATTAGAAGAGTAGTAGAAAACGGTTTTAGATTTATATCAAATAACTTAATGTAATATTATCTCTAGTACGTAAGACTGATGTAAATCTGTTGTTTCCATTAAAAAAAAAAAAATTAATAATTTAAGCGACCGGTGCTGACGCCCTAGACCGCGCGATCTACTCTCCGCAACATAATAGATCTACCTACTTAGGCCGGGGGGCTCGAGAAGTGTACTGAGATACCAAACGTGGCTGGAGAAAGACACACATGTACTAGTTGCAGTATATTTATTGCTGCGAGCGAGCCATCTCAGAATGTAATAACGACTGCTATCGACTTGTCACCCTGAAGTAGCGAAGACATTGATGAAACGATCTACTGATCCAGTTTAGCCTCAAACCCGGAAGCATCCAACGTGCAAGGGGCCCCTTGCACTCTGCCTACCAAATTCGGATGAATTTCTCCGTGCCCTAGTCTGGTTTTACACATACAAACGGTGCCGCTCATGCGGATACTCGGGTTGCGCTTTTTTATACCGTTGAAAACTAGATCAAGCGTCTTATTAAGAAAGAAGGGGAGACGTTACCGACAATATTTGTTATATCTCCGTCCTACTATTATCGACTACCAGAAGAAGTGCATTATCAGCGTAAGCGCTAACGGCGCAGTAAGCAAGATACCGAGGAAGTCGTCGAATAGGAAGTTCTATAAAGACACGGGCCAGCGAGAATTGTACTGCAAATCGAACGACAGAGAGCAACTATATTATGCTGCCTTTAGAAAAACCGATGTATAGAAAACGAAATCGGAGAAACGTGCTATAACAGGAGAAGTAAATATCGGAGGAGGAAATGACGAAGAAAATGCTAACAAAAAACAAAGAAACTCGGGCTGCGGGAATCGCATTAAAGCCAATGTCCAACGATCGCCGTTGAACAAGAAGAAGAATCGTCCAAACGAGGCGAACGCGATGGGCATCATTGAACCGCTCTGCGATTTTATTTGTAATTTCAAAAATAATATGAAATTTGTATTTCTATTTTATTTTAGTATACATGAGCCGCATCACCGCTAGTTTAAGATTAAAAGTGGCGAATGCCACCGATGCCAGAGTAAAGCTGATGGACGAAATCATCAGCGGGATTCAGGTGATAAAGATGTACGCGTGGGAGAAGCCGTTCGAGACGGTGGTGACCGCCAGCAGGAAGAAAGAGATCGACCTGGTCACCAAGACCTCCTACCTGCGAGGAGTCTACCTCAGCTTCATGGTCTTTACGGAGAGATTCACGCTGTACTGCACTCTGCTCACATACACATTGCTCGGCTACAAGATCACCGCTGCTACTGTGAGTACTGCAATCATCATTATTGTCAGTATTGTCCTAATCATTTTAAATCCTCACAATTTTTAGTTTTGGTTTTTGCAGTTGTTCACAATTATTGCAGAATTAAGCTTTTCAACTACAGAATAATACTCGTTATTGCCTAGGCAATCTCTTACTGCCATTAATAAATCTCGTATAACCACTCGTATAATAAATCTCGTATAATCTCGTATAATCTCGTATAACCACAGCTCTGGTATGAATAATTAATTCGACGGACATTCACTCGAATAAACAGTCGTAACTACGTTTAATACAGCTATGCAGCTGAAACGCCTGTTCGCAAGAATTCGTTGTATCCAACCCGAAGATTACGAGTCTGATGATTTGTGTTTTCTACACGTCAACTGAAGCTGTCTACTGCAACGGGTGAACCCGTCACCCCAGGAAGTTATAACGATATTAGATCGTTCTGTCTCCCGTAAGATGAGCGTAGAAGACTTGGGACGAAAACAGTCCACTGTCTAGTTACGCCACTCGCCCGTAACAGACCGACGCCTTACCGCGAGATAAATTGGTTAATCACCCAGCGGGCCAACACTTGCGCTCTTACTTTTCCAGTTGCAACCCGATTACTCCGGTCTCCCGACCGGTTACAGGTTCGAGGTCGCTTGTGAAGTCCTCTCCCTTACGTAGCGGCGATTCGGTGTCTTCCAAATCTACCGCGGACTACCGCATCCTTTGCCTGGCTGTTCACCCGGTATCGGGTAGCAGATTAGTCGTTTTAAGAGCAGTTGCCGTTTAAGGCTAACAACTTTATAGGAAACAATACAGTTTACAGACTTCCCCGGTTATCAGTCGGAATCCACAATCGATTGGCTGACGCCGCACGGTTCGCGAACCGCCCAGGAGCGTCCGATAATTGATTCCTAGTGGAAATTTGCACGCAGGCCGGAGTCCAACCCGGGCTCGCTATTCTGCGTGGACGCTGCCGGATCGGTGTTGGCCCGTGAGTTTGGCCGACCCTTATACACGACAACGCGCCGTCCGACACCAGGATCCTTGTGCGTCAGTTTATGGCCAAATGATGGATGCTTTCCCGAAACTTAAACCGCCCTGAGGAAGCGGTTTGAGGATGTTATATCATTAGAAGCGAATGTGCCGGCGATTGTGAACAGCATTTTGGCTGAAGATTTTCTCAAGGCGTTGCAAAGCCTCCACAATTAGTCTCGCAGGTGTGTGGTGAGGGAAGGGACGAATGTTGAAAATTAACACGGTAATAATTTATTTTGCTATCATTAGACAATTTACTCCGATATAGTCCAGGAACTTTTTGAATGCACTTTGAGTATATGGACAAAATCTAAACAATATGCTTTGGGGAAAGGGAGGAATGGGGAGAAGACGATGGGAAAGGAAGATAAATAGAGAGATAAAGAGAGGGACATGTAGGCTGACCGCACACCGGGTCAGCGGTAGCGGCGACTTGACGCGGCTACCAATCGCAGCCACTAGTTTCTAACTGGCGGCCACCAGTCGTCGCGCTCGGCCACATCACTTTAGGCTAGATTCCGCAGGCAGTACTATCAGTACATCCGGGGGCTAATGGGCCCTTGCTGAGTTGGCCACGAAGACCCATTCTGATTCAGGGTCGGTCACACTCACGGGTCAACACCCATCCGATGGCCTCCACGCATGGGGTGCGAGCCTGGGTAGGACACTGGGTCAACCAGTCTCCCCTGGGAATCAATCCTCTGGCGCTCCTGGACGGTCTGCGCACCGAGCGGCGCAAGCCAATCGATTGTGCTCTCCGACTAACAATCGGGGGAGTCTGGGAACTGTATAGTTTCCTATAGAGCGGGGGTAGTTGTCTACCTTACGGCGACTGCTCTTGAAATGACCATTGGCCATCCGATCCCGGTTCAGAGTCGGGCAAAGGACGCCTTGGTCGGCGACAGATTCGGTATACTCCGTTTCACCGCTTCGTAAGGGAGAGGACCGCGCAAGCGACCTCGAACTCGGAACCAATCGAGAGACCGGAGAAATCTGGTCACAATTGGTAGTTAGGGCGCGAGTGCCGCCCGCCAGGTAACATACCTGGCTACTCGCGGTAAGGCGTTGGTCTCTAACGGGTTGTGGCGTAGCTAGACGTCGGATTTGTTATGTCCAAAGTCTTCTACGCTCACTGCACGGTCGATAGAACGATGAATCGTTAAAACGTCCTGCGGTGACGGGTTCGCCCGTTGTGGTTGACATCTCAATATATCAGTATATCCAAATTGGATGCTTGAGCATCCAAATTGAATTCATTGGGTATTTGTTTAAAGTGAGGCACTAAAGACAAGGCAACGCTACGATCGAAGTCTTCTTCCTGCATTTTAGTATTGCGAGATCGTATTTGTTCTGAAATACTATGATACTATGTTTCTTGGATACTAGATATTTTAAAAAAGATAAATTCTTGACAGCATATGTATGTTAACTAAAGATTAAAGTAGTAATCAGACTTACTACCTAACTTATTTTGACACTTCCAAGAGCGGTTTTTAGCCACCAATTGGATACGACTTAAATGTAATACAATGTACCTTAACAGTCAGAGCTTGGATCTTACAATAGCTCTCTTAGTCTGCCTGTATTTTGCCGTTCTCTATCTGTCCTTCACCCATCGTCTCGTCTATTCGGCAGAGCCATTCTCGTGTAGCCCTCTGTCAAAGGCAGTATAGGTTGAGGTCCGATTGCAATTCCCTCCGAGCCCTTTCTCGCCAGTCTATCTGCCTCGTCAGTTCCCTGAATTCCACTGTGTCTTTCTAACTATCAGGGCCGCTGTGAACTGCCATGGCTGTAATGCAGTCAGGGGCGGCTGGGATCAGAATTTTGCGTATTCGGGGAAACACGACAAGCAGAACTGGACTGTTCGGTTTGCTGGACACACTGCCCACCCGGTGAATAACCGGGGGCTTCTGGAGACGTATGTTTCCTATGGGAGCCGAAGTAGTTGTCGATCTAACTTCATCTACGATCCGTTGGCCACCCTATCCCGAGTGAGCTTGACAGGAAATGGGCGACAAGGATCCGCGATAAATACAATATGGATTACCGCTAACGTCAGGTAGAGGCTACGCTAGCGACATCGAATCCTTAAACAGACTGGAGGATGGAGTAATCCGTCCAACTCTGTAGTAAGGGCAAGAGGTCGACACGATGGTTTCACTTTCCAGTGCCTCGCGGTAAAGTGTTGGACTCTTACGGGCTATGGCGTAGTTAGACTGTGGACTGTGTTAGTCCCTAAGTCTGCGATGTCGTTATAACTTCGCGGGGTGACGGGTTCGTCCGTAGTAGTTTATGTATGGCTAATTTTATTCATTTGTGAGATGCGCCCCGGCAAAGTGTTGGACTCCTTGGCCAGTGCCTGCAGCACGATCGATTATGAGGGACCACCCCTCACTAAATAGACTCCAGGTTGTGCGGTGTGAGGTGGTGGTATCAACTTGCGGGTTATCTCCGTATTGAAAGGCGATTTTGAGTGAATCAGAAGGTATTTATTGAATTGATTGAGAGTTCGATATTGCCAGTTATAACGCTTCCCGAATAGGTAATATTGACGCGAGGGTGTTGGTGCGCGACTGAAGTTACGAGGATGTGGATGAGGATAATACTTGTGCTCCTAGTATCTCGTACTGGGCATGGCTCAAGTCTGTGGGATTGCAGACTGATGCGTCTCGGTAAGGAAAGGAAGGAAAGGAAACCAAGGAGCCGGACTCGTTGAGCGACCTCGTGAGAGGGGTACCGGGTATGCCGTCGCTGTCTTGGGGATCACTCGAGGAATGATACTTTGGTTGCGTTTTCGCCGGTTTATATAGGCCGAGTAATGATGCAATTCAAAATATTCCGAGTAAAAGTATTGTTTCATCTTGCTGATTCATCGCTGCACGAGTTAAAATAATAGCTGAATTGTGTCAGTGTATTTCACTGGAAATCAATGCATTTGTTGATTGCATGTGACGGTACTTAAGGACCGTTACAAATATATCAATTTTTCTACCTTGTACCTGTCTTCTTGTAACCTCACTGCTGCCATTATGATCTTAACTATTTCCGCTTTGAAGATTGCGGCATGTAATCCCAGAGGTGTGGTCATATTTAGGGTATATTCTGTCTTCGCGAAAGTAGGCGCCCATCATCTGCCCCTTCGTTCATCTGGGAGCCATCTGTGTAATCGGGGCCGCTTTCCAAATGCCTTAAGGGTCGACAGGGCAATTCATATGGGCGACCAAGTGTGCGTCCATTGCACTCATATATCTCTTGCCAGACTCGCATATTTCAAAGCCCTTTCCGGAATCTATTTTTTTGCCGACAAGGGAAATCTCGCTACGCTGCAGTGTTTATAAAATATTTAATTGTAATATTTGTTTGATTTTAGGTGTTTCCGTTGGCGCAATTCTTCAATTTGCTGCAGATGGTGCTTGCGATTGCTCTACCCAATGCCATATCCAGCTTGGCAGAAACTCTCGTCTCGATTGACAGACTTCAGGACTTTCTAATGCAGAGTAAGTTTGTGTTTTTGTGGTTCGGTGGTATGCTTTTCAGCCAAGTCCAGTTGTACCATAGTCGTAAACTCTAATATTTCGGTCAATTTATATGTGAGCAAAGCAAACTCTAGTATTTGGGTCATTACATAGGTATGTAAGGGAATTCGTGATTAACTAATGTCGTGATTAATGTCGCGTTATTTTTAGCTAGAGATAAGGCATTAGTTCCAGGGTTATCACCTTTTTACATCAGCGCTAAAGTAACAAGACAAACCATTGGGGATAATATTCCGGTACCTAGAATGAATACATCTTTTGGTCAGCGGCATTACATCTTTAAAGCGCCTAGAATATTTAACCGTCTCGATGTCAGAATTAAAACTTGGAGTAAATGGGTATTTTCATGGATGCATCTGTCTCTTTTGCAGGATTTTCGGCGACATCGACTTAAAGTACTATAACTACGAAACTACTACACCAATCATAAAAAGAACAACTGCACAATGATTGCATTGAAATTTCGAATATAGAATATTGAAATATCATTTTGTAAAACAATTAGATAATTATGAATAAATATGGGAACGTCAAAGAAGTGAAAAAAACGCGCGACCAGATTTGGTCGACTCGTACTCAACGGATAATTGTTTCGCGACCAGATTTGGTTGACTCATACTCAACGGGTTAAGCAGTATACTAGCAAACATATTTTAAAAATAAAAAATAAAAAAGTGAATGATTGGCCAAGAGCGTACCTATGTCAATACACTCTATGGTAGATATTATAGTATAGACTAATTATTAAATGACAGTTTGTCAAAGACTATCATTGTTTTTTATTATTATTTTGACTATATTATATCTATATTTCATTTTATTTATTATATTTTAGATTATTTTTGTCAACGATTTGACTATACCCCTAGAATGATCGGCGACCAGCTCGGGTTACCTACGGCAAAATGTATATACATTTATATTTACACACACATTTACATTTACATAGAGCGGGGTTTACTATAGAGCTATACTATTACTATAGAGCGGATTTCTATAGAGCGACGCACATTTACATTTATATTTACATTTATATAAATTTATATACATTTTGCCGTAGGTAACCCGAGCTGGTCGCCTCACATTCTAGGGGATTTGACTATTTTCATTACCCCGATCATTTAAAAAGAATGTCCATTATTGTTTTATATTTCTTTGATTTGTATTTCTTTTTTTGTATTTAGATTTCTCTTATAGGTTAGGTGATTTATTTTAGTTATCATTCTCGATTTTTCTTAAAATGTTTTAGAAGCGCTAGCCATGGAACAGGTGTATCTCAGTTGGGCGGTGTTGAAGAGGTATAGTTAAGAAGAGTTCACTCAGTTAATGTTTCGCCATTGTTTATCGTCTATATAATGTAGCAATGACAATAGTATTTGTTAGTGACTTTAAAATAAATAAATAAGCGAAAAAAGTTCTAATTGTGGTATGAATGACAGCCCAAACTATAATGATGGTACACCGTCGCCGATCGCAGTTTGGGTCTCCCCTTCGCGTTGCGTGTCAGACAGAGGTCTTTCAGAGCTACCGCTATCCGCTATTATTATTGTCTCTTTCGCTCTCGTCTTGACTCCTAGCACTTAGGCTGTCTCTCAATGCGACGGTCTCTCCTGCTTGCCGATGTTCGCAGCATTGGAACAGTTTAGCTTAAACCGCATCGGTTGGGCCAGGGATAGTATAATTCTTGGTTGAGGTTCATCGCCCACCGGTTCTCTACCGCCAAACAGACGCTCTGCACTATCAAATAGTGTCTTTGAGGAGTGTCAATTAGTGGCGATTTTGAGGACCTTTTTTCCCCCGGGTATAATTCCCTCAGAACCTTCAACCACATCGAGTTGATGGTTGATAGCCGCGAAGATAATCACACAAGGCTTCTAATAATTGAGTGTTTTTTTTTTCACAGCTGAAAGGCCGGACTTAGCGGAGGAAGCTCGCAGCCAACACCTGGCCTCGGGTGGAGTACGATCAGTCCTCAACAAACGCGCTCAGAAGAGGGAGCACGTGGAAGGGGTCTCCTCGCAGTCCGCAAACGGAACCAATCTAAAGAAACTCGACGATAATGGGGGAGCCCTCAATTTCGGTGAGTTTTGATTGACCAATTTACCAATAATCTTAATGGTATGTCTTAGTTTATTACTGAGATGTGACATTTTTGCTTGAGTGAGCAGTAGAGCCATTAAATGTACTCGGCGATCTGCATTCTGATTGTTTTTTTTGCTATTTTTCTTAGGATTATCAAGGTTGTCATCATCCCATTGAAATACCATTAAGATTTACCAATTAGTATTTCGAAAAACTACCATTTAAAACAACAATGTCGTTGACGGCAAGAATGCGACACAGCCTTGTACGTGTATGGAGTTGGAAAGAGTAGATACAATAAAGTACTTAGGATTAACTATGGACTATACACTGAAGTGGGAAGATCATATCAGGTGCACTGCAACAAAATTGAGAAAATTTGTACATACGTTCAAGTTAATAGGAAATGCCGTATCCAAAGATTTAGTACGAACGATATATTTCGCATTGGCCTACTATACTATCCGCATCGCTCGCATTACTATACTATCCGCATTACAAAGTGGCGAGTCAGGTCATTTATCATCGAAATCGTGCTATCTCTTTCGCACCTGCACGACCTTATGGAGCGGCACTCGCAACCGTAGTGCAGATTTTACGCATACAAAAGGAATGTCGATAAAGTAATGAAACGAGGGAAATAAATAAAATTTCAGTATTATTTCATTACGATAAATATTAAATAAGTTAAAAATATAAATATTGATATTGAATTATTAACATTAAAATATAAACGTATCAAATTTATAATAGGTGACAATAAAATAATTGTTATACAAAAAAAATTAATCCAGTCTTTGGTTGTCACATTGTTGATGGCCTCATTTAAAAACTTTTCAACATCTGCCATTTTAAAGGTGCTATTTTTCGTCGCAACTTCTCCTTTGACTTGAGCCCATATTAACTCTTCGGATTATACTGACAGTGATATGGTGGAAGTCTAATTACTTCGTGACCGTATTCATTTGCAAGTTGGTCCACTGCGTATATTTTTTTGGTTGACTTAACGACATTTTTTTAAAGAGTTTGTCTACGATATCCGTTGGTAAATAGTCGATGTTATTTTTTTTCAGCCACTCTTTAATCTCTTTTTTTACCCATTTTCCATTAGGGATCGGGTGCAATACTTTCGTATTGACCTACATAATACGTACAATAATTATAGTAGACGAAAACTAATTTGACAAAAGTGTCATTAAAATGTCATAAAATGTCGAAATCGAACTGTTACGGTTACCACAATTAATAGTCCTAATCGGTTAGCTACTCACCACCTATTACGGTATTTACTCAACGCTGTTGACTAAATCTAGGAATTTTATCTATCTATCTAATTTTAGCAGGTAAATTATTATATAAATAATAAATATTTTATCGACATGGTACCATTCCTACGTTAACTATCGTTAATTGCCCGAGTCGCCACTTTGTACTGCGGATAGTATAGCATACGGAATCATAGCTTGGGGTGGAGCCTCGCTGCAAGCACTTGAACCTCTTATTAAGGCCCAAAAGTCGCTACTACGATTAATACACAAAAAACCCTTCCGGTATTCTCCTAAGAGTTTGTACAAGGAATCTAAAGTCCTTGACGTTCGTCAAATATACGCTAAGGTAGTCCTGTTGTACTACTATAATCATGAGAATTATCATCTATATTCAACACACCATAAAGGAACACGAGTAACAACAACCAGACAGCACTTAAACCAAAAAAAGAGAACAAGTTTTGCGCAAAAACACTTTTCTTACATTGCTCCTCGACTGTTTTTTTTTTTTTTAATACATTTTTCAAATATTAAAATCTTGCCAAACTGGTATACAGTTTGTTGGCGAGACAAACTCTTATTTTTCTAGTCTTACACTTCTAATTTTGTGATACAAAAAGACATTAATAATATAAAAAACATAAATATAAGTATATACATAAATTTAATATTATTACGCTTTATTATTTTGGAGGCATATCTATCTTCTTAAACGTAACATAATAATATACAAAGATAATACAGCAAGTTACGAAAACCACTCTACCTTCTTTTATATTAAGCCTACCTTAGTACAGCCGAGGCCTAGTTAGGATGGCTTTGAATTTTTAAAATATATGTAATATTATAGATTAATAAAGAATTTTGAATTTGAATTTGTATAAGACAGCCATTAGACCTGCAGTCTTGTATGGATCAGAATGTTGGACGACTAACAAACGACATCTTAATAAACTACATACAACAGAAATGCGCATGCTACGCTGGTCAGCGGGTGTCCCACTATTAGACAAAATCCGAAATGAGGAAGTTTTAAAGTCGCTTCGATAATTGATAAAGTCAAAGAAAGATGCTTACGGTGGTAAGGTAACGTCCAGTGACGCCCAGATGATCACATGGCAAAGCTTGCCCTAGAACTACCAAAGACGAAACGTGCTCGTGGAAGACCATCCGCCTCCTGGTTGACGATGGTCGAAATAGACCTGAGAGTAGCTCAACTCGACGCCGACACAGCACAAGGTCGTGTTCAGTGGAGAAGAAGGACAAGGAAGGCCGACTCCAAGTAAATATTACAGGGTCTAGGAAGAAGATGAAAAAGTCATTACACGAGTAGTATACTGCTGTGTGAAAGTGACGGGTGCTCTGGGGATCGTCTCATGGTGCCGCGTATATTATTTTCGTATTTGTTTATCCGCTGTATCAATTAATTGTCCCCTAGTTTCTATTGTCTCCGGTCTACCATACTCTTTATCAGTATGTTTACCCTTTTTACGCATTATCATTGAGTAGGTATTTTATTGTTATTAGACACAACTTGTTGTTTATATTGGCAACAGTTGTCTATCGATAATTCATGATTAATAGATATAGGTATGAAGGACTGTTATTTTATTCGACATATCGACCCCCAGGTGACCTTTCCGAATTGTATATGGACACTTGTTTAAATTTATCTTCTTGTTCTTCTTACGTGTGTTACGTACCCCGTCTTAAATTGTATAATAGTGTTAATTAATCTAAATGTAAATACTCAGTGCGCCACTGCCAGATGCGTTGGCGCTGTTTTTAATATATCAGGCGTCGCAACTGCGCGACCGCATGCATTCGGACGCTAGCCTTCGGTGCAACGTAATTAAATTCGTATCAACAGTCACTGTTTCATTTCTCGCCAAGCCACCGTCGTTCAATTTGTGATAAGATCGTTGAGACCTCACACTGAACGTCCGCAACTCCTCCGGGATCTTCAAGAAGCTAACATTGCTGAGAGAATCTTACATTGGTGATCCGACGATCTAACATTGGTGACCCCGACGTGATGCCATTTTCGTCCAAACGATGTAAAACCATTTTAACGTGTTTAATGTGCTTATGCTCGTTTGCTGACGCGATGAGGATGTCGTCGATATAGCAAAATACGAATTCTAGGCCCTGTAGAACTGCAGTCATGAACCTGGAGAATATTTGAGCAGAGGTGCGTAGGCCGAATGAACATTTGAGGTACTCAAATAGGCCGAAAGGCGTAATTATTCGACCTTTATATCGACCCTTATACTTAGTTGTGGCTATCGCGTGAGCCATCGCTGCATTGCAGAGAGTAGCTCGGAACAACTTTGCCGATGACATTGGTGGCATCATATCCCTAATACTTTCTTAGTAGATTTAAAAAAAAGGGCGACAGGATACATCTTTGTCGCACCACACGACTGACTTGTAATTCGTCGGTCAGAGCATTGTCTACTTTGGCGCTCGCACGAAGTACGTTCATTCGACGTAGTCCAATCGAATGATTTCTCAAAATCGAAGTTGACCTAGCCCTCTAAACATCGACATTCATATCGCCAGCTGTCATCGGTACAAGTCGACATTATGACACCAGTATAGTTACTGGCATAAGTACACACTAGGCTGTCGCGAAGGAAGCCAAGGCTGTTCTAGAGAGACTAAATTATTGGTTTAATAGCAATGAGCGCATTGAATAAGGAGGTGGAGAGGGGGGTGGGGGTTAGCCAACTAGGGTTGTCGACTACAGCGGGCGAGCCCGTCACCTGAGGAAATTTTAACGATTAGTCGTTCTATCTCCCTGGAGTGACCGCAGAAGACTTGAGGACAAAACATTCCACCGTCTAGCTACGCCACAAGCCCGCAAGAGGCCAACGCCTTAACCGCGAGATAGCCAGGAATGTTACCCGGCGGGCCGACACTCACGCCCTTACTCCGGTCTCTCGATTGGTTATGAGTTCGAGGTCGCTTGCGCGGTCCTCTCCCTTACAAAGCGGTGAAACGGTGTTTACCGAATCTATCGCGGACCACAGCGTCCTTTGCCCGGCTGTTCACCCATGATCGGGTAGCCGACGGTCGTTTCAAGAGCAGTCGCTGTAAGGTCCGCAATCATCCCCGCTCTACAGGAAACAGTACTGCTTCCAGACTCCCCCGACTGTTAGTCAGAGTGCGCAATCGATTGGCTTATGCCGCACGGTGTGCAGACCTTCCAGGAGCGCCAGAAGGTTGATTCACAGGGGAAACTAACCATAAGGCCAGAGTCCTACCCAGGCTCGCACTTCATGCGTGGAGGCCATCGGATAGGTGTTGACCCGTGAGTGTGACCAACCCTGAACAGAATGGGTCTTCGTGGCCAACTCAGCAAGGGCCCATTAACTCCCAAAGCCAATGTTTTGTGTCACCTTGGCCTGCCCAAGTCACGGTTGAACTCCCATCCAGTAGCCTCCTCGAGGAGGGACTTAGCCTGTCAAGGCCACTGTGAGCTCTCTCAGCGGCTACTACCTGCAGTCGGAAGGTGGTTGGGTTCACTTGTGCGGATTCAACGGAATACATGGGGCGGAACTGGACGGTTGGTGGACTGTCCGGTTTGCTTTGCTGGACACGCTGCCCAACCAGAGAATAACCGGGGGGGGGGGAGTGTAAGGGGTCTGGAAACATAGGTTTTCTAAGTAGCGGGGGTAGTTGTCGTTGCGTGACGTCATCTATGCTTGAAACGATTCTTTGGCCACCGATCCCGAAGGATTATGACGGGGAAAGGGCGCCTCGGTTCGAGATAAATTCACATTCGAATCCGTGACCAGACGGAGGAATCAGGCCAAATCTGGTAATGAGGGCGTGAGGTCGGCCTGCTGGTTTCACTTCCAAGGGCCAGCGGTAAGGCGTTGGACTCTCATGGACCTGTTGTCGTAGTTAAACAGGTCCATGAGAGTCCCTAAGTCTCTCCGGTCCCTGAGACTGGTCCATGAAGACTGGTCCATGAGACTGGTCCATGATGACTGGGTTGTCCCTAAGTCTCTCCGGTCACTCCATGGGAGAAACAGTGATTTAATATCGCACTCCTTAAGCGACAGCAAATTAGTCAAATGCGATATGTTCGCGTCGGGCTCTGTATCGGACGAACCGCCGTCGAATCCTCTCAAGTTGGTATTTATGTAATACTAGCTGACGCGTGCCCACTTCGTTGGGCGGTAAAACTTTTTATTTGTGATGAAATTAAGAGTGTGGTTTGGCTAGTACTGAGTGCTATGATTTATTTGCTGTGGTCAAAGAAGGGTTATATTTTTACTGCATATGTATGTACCTATGTATTTACATGCCAAATTGACCATATTACCGTTATTTGTGAGTGTCTTCTTGTGAGTGTCTTATTTGTGAGTGTCTTATCTCTTTGACCATTTATGCAGCAAAAGTGAAATTATATGCAGTAAAAGGAAAAATCTTTTGTTTTAATCACTTGAGACGATAAATTTACTTATTTTGATATGAATTCATAATTGTTGATAATAAGACCGATAAACGTGACCTAAAGATTTAAATTATTATTTTAATATAAAATACTACTTTTTGTTACTAAAATATAAAAGTTAGACATATGCTGTCGCTGACCTTTTGTAGGCATTATCAAGCTCTACAACTTTTCTCTAGAACTTAATCATATATCTCTCATCGTTAAGGCAGCGTTCGTTAGAAACGTTTTCGTTTGACCGTTTTTTCCGACTTACTTTGGAAATCCGACTACCACGAAAAAGTCTTTTCATTTTTCGGAATAATATATAGCCTATGACACTCACAAATAACGTGGCTTTCTATAGGTAAAAGACTTGTCAAAATCGGTTCCGTAGATCTAGAGATTACTTCCTACAACCTCACAAACTTTACCTCTTTATAATATAAGTATAGATAGTATAGACATAAAACAAAACCTATCCTCGATCATTTTCATTCTTTAAGAAAATTATTAATTTTGGTTCTGGCCATATTACAGCTATGAAAATAAACTATTCGCTTTATTTTTCCAGTTATTTAAGTATATAATCCTATGTATAACCAATAATTGTGAAGAGAATCGGTATGGTGTCTTAAGAGGTATTGGAGTATAGAGCTTTTTGTTTAACACTGTAGGGTATGAGAAGACAGAAACATCGTACGATAAAGATCCCGTAGAGTTGAAGCATGTAACGGCCAGGTGGGAAGGAGAACACGTCCAGCCAACGCTTAGCGACGTGTCTCTGCGCGTGGCCAGGGGACAGCTTTGCGCCGTTATTGGATCGGTTGGAGCCGGAAAGGTAAGATAGCAACATACGATTGTTCATAACGGACCAGCGTACGTACGGTATGATCTCGAATAGAGACTCAGGAAAGATGCCGCGATTCCCATTCAAGAATTGTGATTTTCCTGGCCGTGGCAGCAGCAGCCACTGTGACAGCAGAGCAGAGGGTGCTATAAATCTCTGATAGACAGCAGTTTGCCAAACTGAATTTGGCTACGTCTTCCCAATCCGTCGAGCGCATTCAATATACTAAGGCACTCTTTTTGCGTGACATTATATTTGACTTTCACCATCGTAAATGATCGTGAATCAAAAGCGGCCACTTCACAGAGTGAACATACAACCATTGATTATATATGGTATAAGAATGTTCTTTTCCGTACTACAATATGGCACACTTAGGGGTGTCAACTACAAGGGTCGAACCCTTCTCGAAAATCCGTACTCTATCGCTAAATTTCCATACTCTATCGAAATGCTTATGGTCCTCAAAGGGTTAAACAGGGCCCGTCGACTGAATCACGAATGACAAGCCGTTTTTCAGATTCGATTCAGAGTGACGTTTTAAGGCAATATCTCAGCGTCGGCATTTCCTCAACATAAGACCTATTATGACATATTATTATTACTCAACATAACAACATATTATGTCCTTTTCTTAGTACTCTATCTTTTTTTCCTTAAAACCTCCAGTCAATCCGGGTTCCACTGTCTCCTCTTCCCATGATGACTTATAGTATCGTCTCGCGCGTTATCTCGTTTGCCATTCTGTACGTCTTTGACATAAAAAATATACCTCTATTAACAGTTACCTACTTGATTAAACATATTGACTGAAGATCTCGTGATGTCTTATCTTCTTGTGTGATTGCGCAAACGTAATATAGAAGCAAAGGGGAATTAAAATCATTAGCATACGAATTATTCTAAATATAAAATCAATATTGTCCTCAAATAAGTACCAACAAATAGAATGCTATGTTTACAGTTACTATATCTAGGTACTCTTAGGTTGATCTAACTTCTATTAATATGGATCTGTTTGGGAACAAACACGTCAGGAGCTAAATTGTGGAAGTTCTCTTCTTTTCCAAAGTTTACCCCTATTCTCTTACTCCAGCGGCCATGGGTGACCGCCTAGGGCGCCTGAAACTAGAGGGCGGAAACGGCGGCACAATGCATTACTGCTGTGTTATGTATACCACGAAGCATTGTGACTCTTCGTCTGCCTGACTCTTCGTCATCAATGAGTATCTCGGGTTCTTCCACAGTGCTGGCAATTTGTACCTACAGTATCGTCTGCAAATCTTATATTGATGATATTTACACCATTTTCCTTAACCACTCTTTCGGATTTATAAATTGTTCCCTTAAAAATTAACTCAGAGTAAGGATTGAAAGCAGAGCTGATTAAAATATGTCTGTTCATATTCCAGAGCTCCCTTCTGCAGCTGCTGCTCAGCGAGCTGAAACATCATCAGGGAGAGGTAAAAGTGAACGGCACTCTGTCGTACGCCTCGCAGGAGCCCTGGCTCTTCGTGGCCACCGTACGGCAGAACATCCTCTTCGGGCTGCCGTACGACCCTCGGAAGTACGCAGAGGTGGTGAGGGTCTGCGCCCTGGAGAAGGACATGAAGCAGTTCCCCCGCGGAGACCAGACCCTCGTCGGAGAGAGGGGCGTCTCTCTGTCGGGCGGACAGAGGGCCAGGATCAACTTGGCCAGGGCCATTTACAGAGAAGTTAGTAAACAACAACGAAAAATTATCGGTTTATTAATTGATAGCATTAATTGTGACTCATTTATTATTTACCTATTTGTGTAGGCCGATGTGTATTTGCTGGACGATCCGCTCTCGGCTGTTGACTCGGCCGTCGGGCGTCAGCTCTTCGACAACTGCATCAACGGCTACCTTCAGAACCACACGAGGCTGTTGGTGACCCATCAGTTGCACTATCTTAAAGCCGCTGACATAATTCTTATACTTAATAATGTAAGTATATGATATAATATCAAGAAATACGTAGTCTATTCAACACCTTATTAACGCGTAACAGACGAAGCAGGGGAAACGATTGATGTAAAAGAATCACATGCGGGATTTCTATCCCGCCTGTAAGAAACGTCAGTCGCTGTCAATCGGCCTATGAGTGAGGAAGTGTAATGACTGGTCGACGGATTGTCAAGAACGGAACGACTCATTAGATGTAATATTGTATCAAATACTAGCTGACCCGTGCCCACTTCGTTGGGCGGTAAAACTTTTTACTTGTGATAAAAATTTTGTGTGAGTGTGGTTTGGTTAGTACTGAGTGCTATGATTTATTTCCTGACTGCCAAAAAAAAAGGGTTATATTTTTACTGCATTTGCATGCCAATTTGACTATATTACCGTTATTTGTGAGTGTCTTCTTATGAGTGTCTTATTTGTGAGTGTCTTATCTATTTAACCATTTATGCAGTAAAAGGGAAATTATATCCAGTAAAAGGGAAAAGTCTTTTGTTTAGTAGTCCCAGAGTTTGTTTTAGTAGACCCAGAGATTTCTTCCTACAACCTCACAAACTTTACCTCTTTATAATATTAGTATAGATAGATTACGACACGGTCGCGGTTCCATACCTATGTCGTATTATCTCTTTAACTATTTATGCAGTAAAAGGGAAAAGTCTTTTGTTTTAAACGCTTGAGACGATAAATTTACTTTTTTTGATAAGAATTCATAATTATTGATAATATGACCAATAAACATGACCTAACGATTTAAATTATTTTTTAAATATAAAATACTACTTTTTTGACCTAAATATAAAAGTTAGACATATGCTGTCTTTGACTTTTTTGTAGGCATTATCAAGCTCTACAACTTTTTTCTAGAACTTAATCATATATCTCTCATCGTTAAGGCAGCGTTAGTTAGAAACGTTTTCGTTCGACCGCTTATTCTCCGACTTACTTTGCAAATCCAAAAACCACGAAAAAGTCTTTTCATTTTTCGGATTAATATATATAGCCTATGACACTCACAAATAATGTGGATTTCTATTAGTAAAAGAATTTTGAAATCGGTTCAGTAGAGCCAGAGATTACTTCCTACAACGTCAGAAACTTTACCTCTTTATTATATTAGTATAGATTGGTATAGATAATATTGAATCAAATATTAACAATACCTTGGCAATGCTGAAGTGGAAACCAATTACCTACAAGAGGCAATAGGATCTCGGTAACCACGCCATGCCATTAGCTAAAACTGACGAAACAATTATACTGGTTGGTATTTTATGTGACCGGGGAAATAAGAACCCTTAAATAAATGTGCACTCCGTAACCTATATGCTTATAAGTTTTTCTTATGTCCGATATTAATATAGACAGTGTGTACAAAGCACAAGCCAGAGTGTACACGTTCAATCCTTAGGTCCAAGCAAATCGTACTTCTAATCTTGCCACAGCTTTATACGTCGAGGTTACCTTTCCGCAGATTAATCTATTACCACATCAACTAATAATTATAGTGACATGTTTGAAAGAGTAGTTGTTAACATAGCACAACTAATCAGTCAATAAATACCGACCGAAGCTTGGCGTTCCGCCGTTCGGGTTTAATCGGACCTTGTCCCAGGCCCGTCGTGCGGCGCTTTACGTGAGCCAGGCCTATTGACCCGGCTTTCAGTGTGCCGTCGCAAGGCTGTGAGCCCTGCGGCAGGTATCTCAAAACAATACCAGCGCGCCGCCGTAGCCCCCTTCAGTCGGTTACCCTCGGTGCTCAAGTAATAAAACGGTTTTTTATGAAATATTTATGGTTTTGTATTTATCCATAAAGATAAATAGTAATACTAGACACAATATATATATATACATATCTTAATTTATTGATATTTGGACAATTAGTTAGACAATTACTTGTATAATATTTGGCCAGTATAGGTAACCTATGACACTTGGACGACATAACGATTCTAACATTACCTATCACACACTTTTAAATCGGTTCAAGCGCTTAAAAGTTATGATAGAATAAAGAAACAGAAAACATATGTAACATGAATCCTGAAAACATTACATTCCTTTTTGAAATGAAAATGAAATGAAATGAAAATCTCTTTATTGCACAATAAAATAAGGTACAATGGCGGACTTATTGCTACACTACAGCAATATCTTCCAGTCAACCAACATGCTGGTGTGAAAAGAAGAGTAGGCAACAAATTATAGCCTAAAATTAAATTTGAAATTATAGCATATAATATATATTGTGTGTGTATCTAAAGTAAAATGTAAATATATAAATAAATTTTTGAGTTTGACATATTATATGTATGTATATGTATATACATACATATTTTGATATATTAACAAATAAATAATTGTTAATAATTGGAAGTCCTGTAATAAATTCGTAAGAACCAAAAACGGTTATTTAAAAATTAGTAATATTTAGTGGATAGTAATAATTAAACACTTTGTATGATTTATTTTGCCTAATTAATAATCGAAATATTTCTCTTCGTTGCTCGCCCTACCGGGTTTATTCCTGGCGGCCGCGAAGAAGAAGAATGAAAACATAGTAATATGTCAAATGATGACTGTCAACATGCCAACGCGTAACACGGCGATTTATAATATATTGAAGACGCTGCTTTCTCCTTATACGAGAGGAAGACGCCGTGGCACGTACCCTATGATTTTGCGATTCTAACATTACCCTACCACACACTTCTAAATCGGCTCAAGCATTTAGAAGTTATGGTGGAATAAAAAAACGGAAAACATACATATATGGCAGGCGGCATGGTGGAATAAAGAAACAACAAACATAAACATTAGGCAGGCGCAATCTCTTAACGTGTTTAACAGACGCCTTAAGAGATACCTTACAGATAAGGCGTTTTACTCACTGGAGGAATATTACTCGAGTGAAGTCTAAAATGCTTTGGTGGCTAAAGTATTTAATGATCTCTTTGCATTTTGGTATTTCTTCTTTTTACATTATTCTTGTGTTTTTTTCTTCGTTTTGTTTTGCTTATTTTATCTTTTTCTTTACGCTAAAAAAATATTTGTTTGCTAATCTGTATCTGACTTGTATACCAGTATACTAATAAAATTGGACAGTTACTGTCTCTCTAATAAAATTGACCTCAATCCATCCAAGTGCACCGTTGTCACCTAGGCCCGTAAAAAAATATTTACTCTAGCCTCATACTCATTAAAATTTCATAACTTGCAGAGGTGAAGCGTGGTTAAAGATCTTGGTGTCATTCATGATTCTCATCTACTGTTCGATAATCACGTTCAATCTATTGTTTCTAAAGCTTCCAAAGCTTTAGGTTTTGTTATGAGGAGTGCAGCTTGCTTTCACCGTGCTAAAACTTTCAAGATCCTTTACTGCACTTTAGTCAGAAGCATCTTGGAATATGCATCTCAAGTATGGAACCCTTGTTATGACAAATATATAAACAGAATCGAGCGCATTCAAATGAAGTTCATGAAATATCTCTGCTTCCGTCTGAAAATCCCATACAGCTCATCTAACTATTTCAATTTATGCAAGAAATTTCATATCCTCCCCTTGATTAAGCGGCATGAAACCGCGGACTTAACCTTTTTGCTAAAAATTACCTCCAATAATATTAACTGTCCTGACTTACTAAATAAAATTAATCTCCATGTTCCTTCCAAACTCAATAGATTTGACCCTGCTCTTCATGTTCCTCATGCTGGTACCAACTATAGGCAAAATGCATTTCTGTGGCGAACAAGTGACAATTTCAATGACATGATTAAGCGCTTTGACTTTGATCTATTCTGTACGAGTGTTAACTCAGCTAGGCAGCGGCTGAACAGTGAATTTTTTAGAATTAATTGTTGAATAATTTTTGATGCATTCTTAATCGATAGCTTTAATTGAAAGATCACATATGTTTCTACAACGTTATTTAAACGTGAAAACCTTTAATTGGCTCTCTGCTATGTTACTCCGGCATTGTTAAATTATAATTAGCTGTTGGTTTTCCTGAAAATAAATAAATAAATAAATAAATAAATAAAATGAATATGAATATGAATATGAACCCCTAACACTTTACACTCCTTTTTCGTGGGCGGTCGTGTAAAAATGAATAGCATGTGTTTGAATGTATTTAGGATTTCAACTAACCTCGAGGTTATTCAAGTTCAAGGTCTTAAAAAGTGGCATTGGATTCATTGAGCTATGGCAGAATGAAGTTCTACTCAATTAGTTGTTTGTGCAGTTGTTAGCAACATATGTTTTTAATCGTGTGCGATCGTTTAGTAGTTTATGTATTTACAAAGGTTAATGGCCAGAGGCGCTCGATTCTATTCTATTCTATATATATTTATCATAACAAGGGTTCCATACCTGAGATGCATATTCCAAGATGCTTCTGACAAAAGTGCACTAAAGGATCTTGAAAGTTTTAGCACGGTGAAAACAAGCTGCACTCCTCATGACAAGTTATGATGGAATAAAGAAACGGATGACATACATAGATGAACACTGAATACATTATACTCCATTTTTGTTAGGCTGTCGTGTAAAAAGATGAAAATTGGTTAAGATTTTTTAAATATATCTTTAATATTTATTTTTAAACATAACATGCGAAATTCATAAAATGGTCGTACCAAGTAATGGTGCGAAGTAAACGACGACCCACATTCATATGACCATGCGCACTGCATGCCTAACTAGGCCGAGTATAGCCTGTATGTGGGCATACGATTTATTTTCAGACTTGGGTGGAGAAGCATAACTGACGTAGGACACACACATATACATAGACACATATATACATATACACATATATACATACACATATAATATGTTACATTATGTTTATTATCTTATATCACATTTATGCAGGTATATTATTTCTAAGAGATGATTTGCAGAAGATCATTCTCTGTCCTTGAACGACCTATATCGTCAAGAAGCCATTTTTTTATTTTTTTATTGAATAAAAAGGTACTTTATTTTTTTTATGTCGTCATCAAGACGGTTGAATATTTTGGGTGCGAGTTTAATTGCCTTTGGGCAAATGATGAATTAACTCGGGGAACGGCATAATTCAAGCCTGCAGTTGATGCTCTTGTAGTTCTGTGTTGTTGACTTCGTGGTCGTTTATCTAGGGTTCGATGGAAAAACATGAGCGACTGTTTCACAAACAGATGGCGTATATCTAACACCTTACTTTCTTGGAAAAGCATGTTAGAATCATATAGTGGGGGCCTTCTATTGATTAACCTCAACAAAAGATTTTGGGCTTTCACTAGAGGATCCAAGACAGATTTTGCAAATGACACAGATGACTTTTAAATAAACGACCCTGCCACAATACCTTTGTTTCCAGACATTATTTCCAGACTTTTTAATTCCTTTGTTTCTCCTTTTTTAGGGAAAAGTGGAAAATGTCGGCACTTATGACGAACTGGTATCAAGCGGGGAACAGTTTGCAAAACTTCTCGTTGCGCTTCAGGAAGACAAAGAGGAAGTGACTCCTGTAACTCCAAGCGCTGAACAGTTGCAGTTTAAAAGAGCTTCGTTGAAACGGGTATGTATAATCTTTAATTTATATCTATAATATAGCCATGGATTAGCGCATTTAGACAAATTGTTATTATTGGGAAGACTCTCCGAAATAATAACAATTTGTAAGATTTTTTTAAATGTATTTTATACGACACAAACCGAATATTAAAATGCAAACACAGTAGGACTATTATCTATGTGGAAATAAGGTTGTCTTAGATTATTACAACCAAAAAAAACGTCGCTTGCAGCTGACATTATAATGTATCTAAAAAAGAAACAATGACGCGGGATCCCGATATAACGGGATCGAAGTGGTTATCAGTGAATAGTTAATCATACCTAGCATGCTAGAAAGTTAGAAATATTTAATAGAAACACAAGTACAACAATAAATTTACTGACAAATTGTCGTCAGCCAAACTACTTCGTATCTTATTGGCAAGATAACCGGCAGATGACAACGCCCGCTCAGTTTCTACGCTTGTAGACACTACAGACTTTAGGGCATTGTGTGCTAGCGTTAAGTATCTACCCATCGATCCACCTGATTCATAAATAGTCATCTCTTTCTTTATGATGGTTTCGATTTGTGGAATTCGAGCGGGCGATAGACAAATATGAGTCATGGCGGAATTTCGAGTTTGCTCTAGCTCTTCTTGCAATGTCAGAGCTCGAGTAGCCGTGTTCTCTTCCGTATTGGCAGCATCAACATATTGACTCTGAACACTCATTCTTTGACAACGGTTTATGTTGCAAACGTACGCATCCTGCTTGAATTTGCTTGTAATATTTGGTCTCCACAGTATGCTACATACAATCTGAGGATTGAGCATATTCAAAAACGATTTATACGTCATCTAAATTACCGCTTATTTTCCAACGGCTTGTCGTACGCTGAAGGTCTGCAACGCAATGGTTTAAAGACATTAGAGGACCGGCGAGTAGTATCATATATTATGTCGTTTCTACATAAAATTGTTCATACTGGGTTGGACAGTCCATACCTCCTGAGTAGGGTGAGCATACGAGCGCCTTCCCGACTCGCACGCGCTCACTCAACTTTTTACGTACCAAGGTTCAACACTAACTATGGTTCCAGTTCGTTATTGCCGCGCGTTATGCATGCATACAATGTATGCTTTAACGATATTGACATATTTAACCATCAGAATAGTCGATCCTTTGTTAAGGAGGTACGTGAAAAGATGATTATCAGATCGGATTGAATTAGCATGCACAAGCACTCACAAGCACATTCGCACTACAGATACACACACCCACACACACATACATACACCCTCACAGACATACAAACACACACATACACACACCCACACATACACGCTCTCCATTACACAAACACACACTAATATCCATACACTCGCACATAGCGATTTTAACTGTTACTTTTAAATTCTTTTTGGTTTTCTTTATATTGTATTGTTTAGCATATTTTGTAATCCTAATATAGCAAATAATTTAAAACATCATTGGCTTTGTTACTGGTATATATATATATATATATATATATATATATATATATATATATATATATATATATATATATATATATATATATATATATATATATATATATATATATATATATATATATATATATATATATATATATATATATATATATATATATATATATATATATATATATATATATATATATATATATATATATATATATATATATATATATATATATATATATATATATATATATATATATATATATATATATATATATATATATATATATATATATATATTGATAGGAACTCCGGCAGGTTCACTTAGTACAAAAACGTCAATTTCCGTAAGAATAAATGTATTTTCCGAAATAAAACAAAGCAATACAATAGCCGAACGTTGCCTCGATATAAGTCAATCCCCGAATGGAAAATTCCCTCCTCATTCGATGAGCCGGGACACGAACCGCTGATACATTTACTTCGTACAAAATTATACCGCATGGCTTCTCGTTCAACCGGCAGATGGCGCTACTGTCTTTTATACATAGATGTCGCTTGCGGTCATACTTGAAATTAAATTGTTGTATATTCTAAAAAATATATCTAACAGTATATATATATATATATATATATATATATATATATATATATATATATATATATATATATATATATATATATATATATATATATATATATATATATATATATATATATATATATATATATATATATATATATATTATGCTTATACGTATTTTTTTATGCTGTATGTTTTTAACAAAAATAAAATAAAAATCAAACATTATTTTCAGCCACAATAGAAAGAGACTTCGTCATCATTAGCTTCGACGGAGGATGTCGAATTCAACTTTATTTTCTGGATTAACTGCTTACTTTCCCTTCGAATCACACTTTTTCGTGGAATAATTTCCAATCCGGCAAATCCAGCGAATTCCCGCACTCAGATCCCGCATTGATGAAATTATGCGGGATCTCGGTATTTCGAGATCTCGGTATACCGAGATTGGAAGCGCTACCTATACCTATTACTGTGATGCACCGGGCGAGTGATGTTACAGCACTAATATCTGTGGTGAAAATCAGGAATGGTCAAACCATTCCTGATTTTGAATAAAATCGAAGAAATAGCTGGCTGTAGTAATGAAGCACTAAGTAATGAGTCACGACCTCCCCCCCCCCCAAATTTCCTACATACGGCTCTGGCATACAGATCTTATATATAATAACGATATTTAAAATGTTGATTTCAGCTCTCCAGTAGACAGAGTAGCATCGCCCGTGACGTCACAATTCCAGATGAAGATGACGATGGTGAATATACCTTATTATAACGCATTTATTAGCTTGATCTGTATGTATGTATGCATGTATGTATGCATCTCCTAATATTATATTGTGGGCATGCATTTTTTTTACAACAATTCAATTAGCAAGATTAAACATTTTAAAATATATACATTTTGTATTTATATACGGAATTTTGATTATTCCTTGATTTTTATTTTTCTCTTTATTTTTTATACATACCATATTATTGGTGAATTATTTTTATTTTTTTTACTGTTAGTGCTACTTATCCGGTCTGTTTCGTTTATTTCATGTTATATCTTTTTTTAATGCTATTTTAGGCCATTCAATGAACATTACGAATTATTATTTGATTTGATTTAGATATTATAGGCAAACCAGTGAAATAATGTCGTTAAATAAGAAATTACAAAATAATTAGAGAATAAGTAAATTTGTCAATCTGTTACAATAACAGGTAATTGTGAGAGACATAATGTTACTCATTATCACCCCCACAATTTCGGACAATACATATATTTTTAACATGCTTTTATTAGGTCGACCTGTATGTAACTAACTATGTAATGGAATCTAAAGTAACTAATATAACCATCTTCCAAGGATCGTAGCGTCATGAAAATTGGCAGCTGTATGTACTTCTGATGACAATACAATAATATGGTACTGTCGAACTGATCTGATGATGGAGTCGGAAGATATGAACTGGAACTTCATGATGGAACATCGTATTATAGCTGTGTTTGGACTTGTTAGAAAAGTCTTGGAATGAACTTTGACCACGATTAGGTTTCAAGGTCTGATGATGAAGCCGGAAGATAGGCACTGGCATTCCATGATGGAATATCTTTAAAAGCGTGTTTTTAGTGTTTTTTTACTTTTAAATTCGCATTGATATTTGAAGCGTGATTTTTCATTCTTTTGAGTTATGTTTTTTATTAAACTATAATTTTATGTATAAATAAGGACAATTTAACTTTATATTTATTTAAATCTCCAAGAAGAGTAATTTGATTGTTTTGTTTGTCATCAGCCGAAGAGATGGACCAAGAGAAGCGGGAGAGTGGCAAGCAGAGCCTTGCGTTGTACATCAACTACTGGAAAGCTGGTACTAATTGGTGCATGATAGCCGTGCTGTGTATCGTTATGGTTTTGGGTCAACTCGCCGCGACCGCCTCCGACTATTGGGTCACTTACTGGTTTGTAATATTTTACTTGAATTGTTTATGTTTAACATTTTACAGTTGATTATACAAGGTGGCGCAAAATTAATCACCCTATCGGAAGATGTTATATTTTTTTCAAATGGCGTCGTACGTCAATCATATTTGACATTTGTGAACTAGACAGCTTGCTTGCTCCATTGCTTGTCTGTTTGTAAACTGCAGCTGTCTAGTCAAAAGAACTACGCCAAACACCGTATCTATATCCACTCGGATAGCAAAGCAGCTCTTAAGGCACTAGCCTCGAATACCATTAATTCAAAGCTAGTGCAAAAATGCATATCACTACTGAATTCCCTGGGCGAAAAGAACAGGGTAATTCTAAGATGGGTTCCCGGCCATGCAGGAATCGAGGGAAATGAAAAAGCCGTCGAACTTGCTAAGACGGTAGCAAAGGGAACGTTATACAGCCCTGAACCTTGCTGTGGCGTACCAAAAAGCCTTGCAAACCTAATGCTCAAACAAATATGTTTAGAACAATCCGTCAACCACTGGCACAACACGCCAGGGTTGAATCATTCCAAAGCGCTAATTAAGGCTTACGACCGTAAGACGGCCCGTGAGGACTTGTCGCTAAATAGGAACAATCTACGCATACTGGTGAGGGCGCTCACGGGGCATTGTGGCCTGAACAAACACATGTTCAACCTCAAGCTCAGAGACACAAAAATGTGCAGGTTTTGCCAAGGAACAGAGGAAACTCCCCAGCACCTCATGTGCGAGTGTGGCCCGCTGATGCGTAAAAGATACACCCATTTGGGTGGTCATTACATCCAACCTGAGGAGGTAAAACAATCTGGCGCCAAAAGCCTGCTGCGGTTCTTAAATGACACAAGGCTTAGCGCAGAACTATAGTAGGTGGCGAACACAATAGATCAGCAATGGTCGCAGCGTTACAAGGCTCATAAAGACCTTAGAAAAGCCCCACTCAACAAATAAAAAAAGAATAGTTCCAAAATTTAATGTTATGATAAATATTGCGACTTTCGTGGTATAACAGTATGGTGGTGCACTGTAGATGGCGCTCTAAACACTCCTATAGGTATAAAATAATGTATTTATTTATTGGTTATTTATTTATTGGTTTGATATTGGTAGAAAAATAATTTAGAATGTAGGAATTACCTTTATATGTTATATTTAACCGTAATATACAGTGACAAACTTTATTTTTCAATCATAGCTCTTATTATTTTAATATTATTAACATAAATATATGAATTTTCGATTTGGTAGACAGATTTAAATACGTAATAATTACGCACTTCATTCTTCAGATACACTAATAGACTGCATTCTATGTATCTGTATGATTTCTGTGATGTAATCTATGAAGAAATGCGGTAGATAGCACTAACAATTGTTGAATGTTATTATTGATATCATTGGGTAAATTATTGGGATTTTAAAACCAATAATTTGGAGATGTCGACAACAATAAGCAAGCCCGTCCCCTCCAGAAGTTTTAACGATAATGCTCATTTTGTCTCCCATGAGGTGAGCGTAAAGGATTTTGGGACGATACAAATCTACCGTCCAGCAAAGCCCGAACCCGCCAGAGACCAATACCTTACCGAGTGGCACTAGGAAGGTTACCAGTTTGTCAGGATATCTCCATCTGAAATCGACCTTTAGGATACCTCCGTGCTCCCGACTGGTTACGGGAACGTAGTCGCTTGCGCGGCGTCCACCTGTTGTATTACAGCGGTGATTAAATATGAATTTATCGCGGCCCTGGGCGTCCTTTGCCCGTAGTACCACTCGGGATCGTGTGGCCCATAGGTCGTTTCAAGAGTGGCAGGATTACAGATCAACATACACCCCGCTGCTTAGGAAACAGTTAATTAGTCAGAGTGCACAACTGATTGGCTGTCGCCGCACGGTGCGCTAACCGTCCAGTAGCACCGGAGGGCAAACCCCCAGGGCAACCGATCCACCATCCGCGAGGCCTGAGACGCGAGAGTCCTTCCCGGGGTAGTCCCCCACATGGGGAGGCTACTGAATAGGAGCTGAATCGTGACTTGGGACGACCCGAGAATACATTGGATCTTATGAACCAAGATGCACGAAACCATTCGCTATCGTTGGTTAAGTTATTAGGTTTTCATAATCAATCGGTCCTTTATAAAAAAAACTAATATTTATACTTGTTATTATAGAAGGCCAAATAAATTGCTATTAATTTAGCCGTCAATGCTATCAGCGCCACCTGCATTTCGCTATTTTTAAAGAGTTGCCTTGTCGTAGAATTCAGTTGAACAACCTAATAACATAATATAACCAATGATTTTTAGATGACAATTCAAAATTCTTCCGCAGGACAAACGAAGAATTTAGAAATTCTCAGGTCAGCGGACCCTCGCCTCTGGATTTAGGCGACAGCTCCACAGTTGATCCTTTGACTGTAGAAAGTACCACTCCTTATCGTAAGTACCCTACATGCCTACATTCTCCTGTGAAAGAGAAGCTCAAATTGTGTAATGAGTCAATCATTTTCAGAACAAGAAGTCGACATTCACGCAAAAGTTGGCTACCTAACCACGGCTCAATACATTTACGTATATTCTTGTATTATTGTTTGCTGCATCATCTTCACAATCCTTAGAACGAGTGTCTTCTTTAAGCTCTCAATGAATTCTTCCAAGGGTCTGCACAACCAGATGTTCCACAACTTACTGCGAGGAACTATGAGTTTCTTCGACGCCAACCCTTCTGGTATGTATCCACCCATATAAATACTTAAAATTTAGTTATTAACACGCTTTTATTAGGTCGACCTGTATGTAACTATGTAATGGAATCTAAGGTAACTAATTTAACCATCTTCCAAGGATCGTAGCGCCATGAAAATTGGCAGCTGTATGTAGTTCTGATCATGGTACTGTCGAACTGATCTGATGATGGAGTCGGAAGATATGAACTGGAACTTCATGATGGAACATCGTATCATAGCTGTGTTTGAATTTGTTAGAAAAGTCTTGGAATGAACTTTGACCACGATTAGGTTTCAAGGTCTGATGATGAAACCGGAAGATAGGCATTTTTTGGTTTTTACGTGCATTTATAAAAGCGTGTTTTAGTGTTTTTTCAAACTATTAACCCTTTATAGCTTCATGTGACATTTCTGTAACAAACTACTAATCCCCATTAAATGCCTCTAAATAAGGCATTAAATTCATTTAGTTCATTTGAATCTGTCTAGCACTACTATACCCTACCACTTAGTATCGAGTACAAATCATAGATAGCGTAATTAAGCGACTTATGTGAGTTTAAATGTTGCGCGTTGATGAAAGTGATAAATTAGAACTAAGGCAGGTGTTGAATGACTGATAAAAAAATATATAAAATGTATACAATTGTGTGGTTTTCTTTGAAACCTGTAGGTTAGAATATAATTTTATCCATTCAAAATTTCGAAGCAAAAAATGGCAAATTAGGATGTTCTAACATTTACTGTAACTGACTATGGCAAATTCTTGGTTATTATATCGAAGAGTAAGGAAGGCAAAATATCTCAACGGAAAACAAATGTCTTCAGCAGAATTTAGACTTGAGATAGGCGAGACCTTATGCGAGCTTGGCCTGAAGCCTAACATCAAGAGTCGAAGGTCTTTAGAAGACGAAATTCAAGCCGAAAAACATAAGGGCCCTGCGCAACATGTTCCTCCATTGGCAGTAAGGCAGGACCAGGTCGGTCATTGGCCGATTTGGGTTAAAAAAAGGATACATTGCAAGATTCCCAAGTGCACTGGCGTTTCACAAACAATTTGCGAAAAATGCAGTGTAGCATTATGCTATAATAAACAAAATAATTGTTTCAAATTTTCCCATATAACATAAATGTTTTTTATACGTTCAACTCAAATGTTACAGTAATGTCACATTCCCTTAAATGTCAAATAAATGAATATTAATAAATATTTTTTAATTTCTGAGAAACGCGTGTTTTTTTATTTGCCTAAACCTATCTCATTATCAACATTATTTTTTGTTTGAAGATCTTGGGCTACAAAGGGTTAATTTATTTTTATGTACGTATGTACATAAAAATACAACGTATGTACAACGATTTGGTTGACTTTAGGTCGAATTCTGAATCGCTTCTCGAAGGACATCGGCGCCGTCGACGAGTTGCTCCCCAAAGCCGTGATGGAGATGCTGCAGATCTTTCTAGTCGGCTGCAGCATCATCGTACTGGTAGGCGTCTCCATGGCATGGCTTCTGCTGGCCATCGTCGGCATCGGGATCATTCTCTATTACGTTATGCTGCTGTTCCTTGGTGCGGCGCAAGCGATCAAGAGAATCGAGGGAGTCAGTGAGTAGTTCTTTATTCTGCTGTATTGTAGTTCAATAATAGCAGTCCTGTGGTAGTTCGGGTTCCTAAAGTTCACATCAGTTCATTTCAGTTCATTTTATTTCAAAAAACCTTCACAGGTTGTAGAAAACTTATATTTATTTATTATTTACAATGCATATGTATCACTAATAATCATATCAATAAACAATTATTTATACTATTAAAATAAAAATAATAATTGAACACGGCCGATATGAGTAGATAATTAAAACAGCATGTTTATGAAATCGAAGACTATCGCGGTTGTTTGACATTATAAATAAGATAAAAACGAATTTACCGCGTGAATTTTATAGCAACAGGCGTTTCGGCGACGTTGCAGCCTCCGTTGTCTAGGGTAAACTGGGTCTACCCTAGTCTACCTTAGACAACGGCGGCTGCAACGACGCCGAAACGTCGGGTACCACAAAATTCACGCGGTAAATTCGTTTTTATCTTATTTATAACAGCATGATTACGATAATTTTATTGTTTAAATTTGTATCTATTGTTTGAAGAAACAGCTTTCAAACGTTCTTCATTCTGTGTTCATTATTCTTCATATTTTAGTTTCAAGCATTATATATAATATTACACGGTACGGGAACTAATATTACTATACTAATCTATACTAATATTATAAAGAGGTAAAGTTTGTGACGTTGTAGGAAGTAATCTCTGGATCTACTAAACCAATTTGGAAAATTCTTTTACCAATAGAAAGCCACGTTATTTGTGAGTGTTATAGGCTAATATTAATTCGAAAAATACAAAGAATTTTTCGTGGTAGTCGGATTTGCAAAGTAAGTCGGAGAATAAGCGGTCGAACGATAACGTTTCTAACTAACGCTGCCTTAACGATGAGAGATATATGATTAAGTTCTAAAGAAAAGTTGTAGAGCTTGATAGTGCCTACAAAAAAGTCAGCGACAGCATATGTCTAACTTTTATATTTAAGTCACAAAAAGTAGTATTTTATATTTTAAAAATAATTTAAATCGTTAGGCCATGTTTATTGGTCATATTAGCGAAAGTTGAAAATTTTCGAAAAACTCTTTTGCTTACGCTTTTTGACACAATTTGCCTACTTGTGCCCATCGATATATTTTTCCTCAGCCCTTTTTACAGCAATATTCTCACAGTTGAAGTTATAGGTTCTAAAATTTCATTTAATTATCTTTAAAATGGATTAATATTCGTTATTTGATGTGCAATTTATAAAAAATTATAGCAATGTTGAGGACTTCGCCCAACATATCAGTCAACAAAAGAAGTAGATTCTCTAGAATCAAAACCGCAAACACGCTCAATATTACACGCGTCAACTAGCATTGAATTCTATATAAATTTCACAATTAATTGCAAATAATGCATACACAGCCGATGACTAATATCAATTCTTCTGATCGATTCAATTTGACACACTTACTTCCCCCACGCAACGGTATTACATCATTTAACGCGCTATATAAACCCATACATTCGATCGATCATTTATCATCCTCTAGTCGGTAACCAGCGCGTCTACACATCATCATCATCCTCTACACGGCAGTCATCGCGTCTTTATCTCGATATCATCATCATCAAGCAGTCACTCAATTATCCGCGATACCATTCTTCATACTTCGGCTACACAACTGCGACATTTACTTCGAGCACACACTACACATACTCCGCGACTTATCAATCAAGGCGTTACAAACTGGCAACCATCTCATACCTTCTGGAATAAATTGCTTAAACGTCAGCAACATCGACTTTTAATACGGAGAAAACCACCTGATGAGCACCACCCTTCACTCACGAGCAATTGGAGTCTAGTGACGGGTGGCCCCCCTCACAGCAATTTCAATTCGTATTATGTACCAAATTTCTAGGCTGTAAGTCCAATATTTGGATACCAAAATTCAATCACAACTTTTCCACTCTTGCCATGTCCAAATGATGCTAAAATGCCAAACTTTAGCTCAACCGGATTAAGCATTTGGGCGCTATCGTGGAGGAATATACGCAGACAGACAGACACACAGACAGATTTTCATCTAGAAATGGTCTTAATAGACTCAGAAGGGGTCAAAATGGATATTTGCGGCTTCATCTCGAAAGAAAATGTTATTCTGTTATCGCTCACCTCGTAGATTCGGAGACTTTCAAAATACACCCCTCTTTTGGGCATTGTTGCTTATTGTTGACTTTTTCCAACAGCAAAGAGTCCTGTATTCTCGCACTTAACATCGACGCTTAATGGCATCAGCACTATTCGCAGCACTAACTCGCAGAATCGCTTCATCAAGGATTTTGATGAATTACAGGTAAGCGTTTCTTTAAAAAAAATCGGTTGTCTGTAAAGTCGGTTTACTGACGATAGTTGAACGTGACAACGTCATAAGAAAATACTGATGGAATGGTTGCATTTGAAGCAGTTTCATTTGAGATTCTGATATTGTGTAATATAAACACCCAAAAATATATGCTTTTATACTCACCAATTTGACTACAACATGTAAATGTATTATTGTATAGCAGTATAATTGTATAATTGTTTATTGTTTAAAGTTTATTGTTTTTTTTTAAATTTGAAAGTTTGAAATCTCAAACTGTTAAATAACGGGTTGAGAAGCGTTTGAGCACGCTGCGCCATCTAGCGGTAGGTAATACGTCGTAAATAAACAATATCAGAGACATTTTACCAACCGCTAGATAGCGCATCGTAATGATAGCTTTCCATACTTTTTTTTTTTTTAATAATAGTTGCTTATTTTGTTGCACTTCGTTGTACCCACAAGAAAATTGTCCGTTCAGTAATAACATTCCGTATATCAAGAATACATATAAAATTATGTCAAGAATTTAAATCAATCTAGTGATTTTCATTCGTACTATTTTAGACTGAGGTTAGTAAATAATTCGCAACCGGTAGATGGCAGCATTTATATTGAATAATAAATATAATAAATGGAACGCCTCAGAGCGAGGTAACGCCGCATGAGTCATGTTTTTTCGTGCGTGCAGCAGGCTCCATCGATTTATAAGACGTTGTCACGTCAATATATAATTTTTCGTATAAGTTTGTAACTTTTTAAATGTAATACATATTTTTTCCCAAAGGATGTGCACACTTCATCTTGGAACTCTTACGTGAGCAGCGCTTCCACTCTTGGCTTCTGGTTGGACAGTGTCCTGTCCATGTTCCTCGCGATCGTCACTTTCTCTTTCCTCCTAGTTGACGGTAAGATCTATATTATTATTTAATACCTTGCAATACCTAACAACTAGGGCGTTTAATCTCGCTGCCCATGCGGGATCCCGGTACACGCGAGATCAAAAATGACGCGGGATCACGGTATAACTGGATCCAGCATTTTTCGATAAAAGTGGTTACTTATCAGTGAGTAGTTAAACACATGTGAGGGACCATCCCTCACTAGACTCCAAATTGTGTGGTGTGAGGTGGTGGTGTCAACCTGCGGGTTATCTCCTTATTAACTCGCGGAATAAATGAATTTACGAGGATGTTAGGATAAGGATTTTACTTGTGCTCCTAGTATCTCGTACTGGGCACTGCTCATGTCTGTGGGATTGCAGACTGATGCTTCTCGATAAGGAAAGGAAGGAAAAAGGTAACCAAGAAGCCGGGGTACCGAAGTATGGGGGTGCAGACTGATGCTTCTCGATCGGAAAAGGAAGGAAAAGGAAACCAAGGAGCCGGACTCGTTGAGCGACCTCGTGAGAGGGGTACCGGGTATGCCGTAGCAACCTTGGGGGAGGTGATCACTCGAGGAATCATACTTTGGTTATAGGGCGATATATGATGCAATCCAAAATATTCCGAGTAAAAGTATTGCTGATTGTTCATCGTGCTGATTCATCGCTCCACGAGGTAGCAAAATTTGTGTCAGTGTATTTCACTGGAAATCAATGCATTTGTTGATTGCATGTGACGGTACTTAAGGGCCGTTACACACACCTAGCATTCTATGTTAGAAATATTTATTAGAAAAACACATTAAATTTATTTTGCATTTTGGAAGTGTTTTCGCAGGAAGCACAACATTCCTAAAATGTCGTCAGCCAAACTACTTCGTATCTTATTGGCAAGATAACCGGCAGCGGAGAACGCCCGCCCAGCTTCTAAGCTTGTAGGCTCTACAGACTTTAGGGCATTGTGTGCTAGCGTTAAGATCTACCCATCGATCCACCTGATTCATAAAGAGTAATCTCTTTCTTTATGATGGTATCGTTAAGAGTAATTTGAGCGGGCGATGGACAAATACTTGTCACGGCAGAATTTAAAGTTTGCTCTAGCTCTTCTTGCAGAGCTAAAGCAGAGCTCGAGTAACCGTTTTCTCTCCCGTGTTGGCAGCATCAACAGCTTGACTCTAAACATTATTTTCAGCCACAACAGAAAGAGGCACTTCGTTATCATCAGAATAGAAGGAGGGTGTCAAATTAAACTTTATTTTCGGGATTAACTGCTTAATTTCTGTTCGAATCACACTCTTTGGTGAAATAATTTTCAATCCCGAGGGATCCCGCACTCCAATCCCGCAGTGAGCGGGATTGACGAAATCATGCGGGATCTCGGTATTTCGAGATCTCGGTATACCGAGATTGGAAGCGCTATTAATAACCCTAATAACCTACAATATCCACAATCGAAAAAAGCGACGCTGTCTTATCAGATGCAAAGCGATGAACAAGTAGTGTTGAATACGAAAAACGGCTTAGACGACGAATCCGCGCTGACTGTGTTAGAACCGGATTCAGAAAGCATGGACCGAATTCTCTCATGGTTTGGTTCGTAGTGACTGCTGAAGGTCGTGAACGATCGTGGCACCGTGTTTTCCAGGTCGGATCATCTCACGATTCAGCTCCTATTCAGGAGCCTCCTCGTGTGGAAGACTACCTCTGGTAGGACTCTCACCTCTCAGGCCTCACGGCTAAAGGATCGCTTTTCTCTGGGGCACTGTCTCCCAGCGCCACTGGACGGTTTGCGCACCGTGCGGCGACATTCAATCTGTTGTGCACTCTGGCTAATTACTAAAGGAATCGGGAGACTATGGAAAAATCCTAAGCAGCAGGGGTGGATCCTGGGTGGACTTGCCGTCTTCCTGTCTTGAAAATACCAGTCGGCTACCTTGTCCAGAGCCGGGCAAAAGGTGCTATGATCAGCGAAATATTCAAACTGGAAGACCGCTGAAAATAGTACACTGTGGTCCGCGATAGATTCGGAAAACACCGTTTCACCGCTTCGTAAGGGAGAGGACCGCGCAAGCGACCTCGAACTCGTAACCAATTGAGAGACCGGAGTAATCTGGTCACAATTGCAAGTAAGGGCGTGAGTGTAGGCCCGCCGGGTAACACTCCTGGCGATCTCGTGGTTAAGGCGTTGGCCTTTTACGGGCTTGTGGCGTAGCTAGACGGTGGACTGTTTTGTCCTCAAGTCTTCTGCGACTCTAGGGAGATAGAACGACTAATCGTTAAAACTTCCTGAGGTGACGGGCTCGCCCGCTGTAGTCGACAACCCTAGTTGTAACCAGTCGGGAGACCGGAGTAATCTGGTTGCACAGTTGCACCTGAAAGTAAGGGCGCGAGTGTTAGCGCTGGTTATCTCGCGGTAAGGCGTTGGCTTCTCACAGGCGAGTGGCGTAACTTGACGGTGGACTGTTTTTGTCCTAAGTCTTTAGCTGCTCCGTGTCTTCTACGCTCACCTCAAGGGAGACAGTAAGATCCAATATAGTTTAAACTTCCTGAGGTGACGGGTCCCCCCGTTGTAGTTGGCAACGCTAGTTGACCAAAATAGTGTCCGATCTGAAAGTATCAGTTTTTCCACAACTGTTGCCCTTTTTGTCGCTGGCTCCCCAGATAGTACAGTATGGTGGTAAAGCGCGCGTGTCGTAGCCAGCGTTGCCAACTTAGGCGATATATCGCCATTTAGGATACCTCGAATGGGTTATCGGCCACCAAGAAATACCAAATTAGCCTGTCGCCGATTTAGGCTACACCATTTCTTCGATTTTAATTTGTACGGCGACAACAATTTATTAATTATTTATTTGTAACATAATGGTGTCGAACATACATATGGGTACCTTCTAATGTTTTTAAAATAAATACTTCTCCCTTTGTTAACATTACATATTTGTATGGTTTAGTTTAATATTATGTAATTGTTTTTTGCTATGTTAATGTAAGTAAGTAATTGATGTTTGCAAACTTTCTGTGTATATGTTTAGATTAGTTATGTTTTTTTCATAATGTAGTTATGATAGGTAATTAGTCATATTACAATGTACATTTATGCATGGTTCGTGGTATCATATTCACAAATTAAATATAGTAGATTTATACGAAATGGTAATCTTGGTATCTAGGTAATTTTGTTCTATTTTATCATACAATCTTGATCCATCCAATGATTGTTGTTTTATGTACTAATGTTGGTATTTTTTTAAAATATCTGTAACGGCCTAGAATGATTTTAATTCTTTCATTTAAACCTATGGCCTGCAATCCTTTTCATTGGCAAAAAACGTTTTTTTGGGAAACGGCTACTTTCGGCTATCTTTTATGCTGACAACGGCGACTATTCAAGTCTAGCACTTGGCAACACCGACTCGCAGCGTGCCGCTAAAAGGTGACGATACTCGATCAAGTATGTACGTTTAAAATAAAATTGAATTCTAGGATCGACGGTGGAGTCCGGCAATTGCGGCCTGGCAATTTCGCAGGCGCTCATCCTCACCGGAATGCTTCCGTACGGCATCAGGCAGGCGGCTGAAGTCATCTCGCAGATGACCAGCGTCGAGAGAGTGCTCCAGTATACCACCATCGAAACCGAGAAGGGCCTAGAAAAGGGAGGTGGGTACAATGCATTGCCATATTGTTATTATGTTTCTGATCTCTAGATCATATAGGATCTTTGATCAGAGATCAGAGATCAGAGATCAGAAGGAGAACAAATAATATATTATTTGTTTATTTATTTATATATTCGCTTATTACTAATCAACTTTACACAGAAGAACCAATGCATTTATATAATATAAAATATTAAAAATAATAAAAATGCAACTGCTGTTCCAGAATGTGAACTATTGTATTTTAAATTATTTTTATTACGGTTTTTAAAATAATATAATTGGGGTCTATATATTTATCCATATAGATACATGTATATTTTCGGAATGTACCAATCAGACCTCTCAGTTGATACTATAAACGATATATTTATGTTAATTTATTGACATTTGGACATCTATACAATTACTTACTTGATATTTTTACAGTTTATGTACTGTATAACACTCGATGTGATATAACGAGTCTAACAATACTACACACTTCTGAATCGATTGAAGCGTTTAGATGTTATGGTGGAAAAAAACGGAAAACATACATAAATGAATTCTGAACACTAACACAAAGAAACATAGAATCTGGCTAAGAGAGACTTTTAATTATATCATCGTAAAGCCGAAGCTGCCAGGCAATAAATTACCCCACTTATTGACAGGCTTATTCCCCGGGGCATCACCCCGTTATGAAAGGGCTTATTCCTCCGGGGCATCAGCCCATTATAAACGGGCTCATTCCCCCGGGGCATCACCCCATTATAAACGGGCCTATTCCCCGGGACATAACCCCGTTATGAAAGAACTTATTTCCCGGGGAATCACCCCGTCATAAACGGGCATTCCCCGGGGCTTCACCCGGTTATGAAACGGCTTATTATCCCGGGGCATCACCCCGTTATAAACGGGCTCATTTCTTTGGGCATCACCCCGTTATGAAAGGGCTTATTCCCGCGGGGCATCACCCCTTTATGAACTGGCTTTTTCTCTGGGGCATCACTCTGTTATGAACGGGCTTATTCCCCGGAGCATCAACCCATCAGGAAAGGGCCTATTTCCCCGGGGCATCACACCGTTATAAACGAGCGTATTCCCTGGGGCATCACCGCGTTATAAACGGGCGTATTCCATGGAGTATCACCCCGTTATGAAAGGGCCTATTCCCCCGGGACATCACCCTGTTATGAAAGGGCTTATTCCCCCGGAGCACCACCCCGTTATGACGGGCTTATTCCCCGGGGCATCACTCCGTTATGAACGGGCTTTTTCCGCTGGGCATCACTCTGTTATGAAAGGGCTTATTCCCTCGTGGCATCACCCCGTTATGAACGGGCCTATTTTCTAGATACTCAATAAACGATACTATATTTTTTTCTATTATGTTATTTCCAGAAAACGAGACTCCTGCAAATTGGCCAACGGTGGGCGCTGTTCGGCTGCGGGGCGCCTCACTGCGCTATGCAGATGACAAACCTCGAGTCCTCGATGATCTCAATATAGATGTGCAACCAGGGTGGAAGGTAGGTTAATAAATGACTCAAAAAATAAAACATTATTAGTAAAAATGTATAACAAGTAAATATATTAAAAAGGATAAAAACACGACTGTCGTTACAGAAAGTGAACTATTGTATTTATATTTATTTTTATAACGCTTTTTATGAGGTATTGGTGGTTTATGTATTTATCCATATACATACATGTATATTTCAGAAATTTACTCAATTAGACCTTTCATTTGACACTAAACAAGATATATTTATGTTATTTTTTGACATTTGGACACTTGGACATTTCGACAACTACTTACTTGATATTTGGACAATATGCTTTAACACTCAGGATGACTAATGATTCTAACAATATCACAACGTCTATATCGGTTAAAGCGTTTAGAAGTTAAGGTGGAATAAAGAAACGTAAACATACATAGACGAACCCTGAACACATTACACTTATTTTTTGTTGGGCAGTCGTGTAATAAAATGAAACGTTATTAGTATGAATCTATAAAAATACATCATTATCTCTAAAAATACTAAGAGAAATATGATATTTTATTTTGAAAAGTGACCGTCTTCAAAATATACAAAGCACAGAGCGGAAACAAGAAGTTTGAGAAATAAACTGTTTTGTAAATTTCAAGAATCCTTAAGATATTTGTATATACATAGTCAGTAGTTATTTGTAAGAGGTCTGGAAACACTAATAGAAGGGTTCATGAAACGTCAGTAATATGTAAGAAGAAGACGAATTTAATAAGTCGGCAGACTTCTTTAGGGACACAGCGTCTAGAGTTCTAGAGTGACGGCAACTATGATTGTCACCAGTGGTAACGAAACATTGGTGTTTTACAGGTTGGTATCGTGGGTAGAACTGGCGCTGGAAAGACTTCTCTGATATCAGCCCTCTTCAGGTTGGCTAAGCTTGAAGGAGTCATAGACATCGACGACGTAGACACAGGATCTATCGCGTTACAGGTAACATATCTCTGTTATTTAAAGTCTAGTAGTTGGCTGCAGAATAAAACAGAGAAAATCAATGAAAAATAAAAAATAAAACAAACAAATTGAAATGTGTCTAATGCAAAAGATGTGGACTCATTGCTAGGTATTCTACATTATCTAAACTTGTAGAATCAAAAGCGAGAATATTTAGTTCACTTCTTAGCCAAATAATGCTAAGGCGATGATATTGCCTAAGAGTTTTTTTTATAAAGGAGGATGGGCGGTTTTGATCTAGAGACCAATAACTATGAGCGATGCGTCATTGGAAAGGTTTTTCAATGTTCCTAAACTTTTCTATGGAGGAAAATCTCAAATAGTTGTGGGAAAAAAAAGGATAAATATATATATATATATATATATATATATATATATATATATATATATATATATATATATATATATATATATATATATATATATATATATATATATATATATATATATATATATATATATATATATATATATATATATATATATATATATATATATATATATATATATATATATATATATATATATATATATATATATATATATATATATATATATATATATATATATATATATATATATATATATATATATATATATATATATATATATATATATATATATATATATATATATATATATATATATATATATATATATATATATATATATATATATATATATATATATATATATATATATATATATATATATATATATATATATATATATATATATATATATATATATATATATATATATATATATATATATATATATATATATATATATATATATATATATATATATATATATATATATTTTATCACCTTTGGGTGTTATACATGATAAACAATATTTTTTTCAATGGTAAGAAAAAGTTTTCAAGGTCTATTTATTTATTTATTTATTCATTTATTTTATTCGGTTAACAAACAGCGTTTATATATAACAAATACAAAATATAACAATAAAACTATGACTAATTATATGTTAACACTATTTACCGTTAATACTATGTGTACAGTACATAACTCCGTTATTATACCTTATTATACTTACATTTCTTAAGCAGTGATTTATTGGTAGACAAAAGAGAGAGAACAAAAAACAAATGAAAATTAAATTTTACGTTAAGACTATAACCATTATTAATTATTTTGTACCAAAAATATATATTTTTAATACTACCTATTTCCTTAATAATACCTATTTAAATAGTCTTATAAAAACAATTACCTTGATTTTATATGAACAAAACTTTTGTTCATTATTATTAATATCTATTATGTACAAAACCATTATGTGAAAAATGAAACGAAAACTCTTATGTGCAAAATCACTATGTGCAAAATGGATAGTTCTAAAAACAGGTTGTTTTGTCATAATAAATCGTGCCTTTGTTTTTATAAGACTGTTTATTTTAAAAACCTTGACAACTATTATTTATCCTTGTAAAATCATGTACATCTGACAGCTACTTGTAAAATCATGTATAATATCTATCCTTGTAAAATCATGTACATCTGACAGCTACTTGTAAAATCATGTATATCTATCATTGTAAAATCATGTATATCTATAGCTCTAAATCTGACAAACCGTAGATAGCCTAATAATTCCAGTTTGACATTTTAATTGTAGTAATGAGAATTTACTAAATTTTTAGATAATAGTTCTAATAATTATTTTTGGTAATATGTCTAAAACGTAATACTTTTCGGATTTGTTTTCCTTCAACTTGCGAAGTGAAAATATATTTAATTATAGAAAAATAAATATTGTAGGTACGCCTGATTGGTAAACTGTACAGCACCTATCCATTTTGTACGACCTACTCACTCACCCTTTCACAATAAAGAAATTATTATTATTATTATTATTATTATTATAACACCCAAAGGCGATAAAAAAATATCTCTTCTAATTTTTTATTCAAAACTTTTTTCCAACAGAGATTTGAGATATACTACCCTAGAAAAAGTTATAAAACATAAAAATATCTTTCTAATGACGTATCACTAATCGTTATTGGTCTCTAGGCCAGAGTCCATACATTTTTGTCCATCGTCCTTTATAAAGAAAATGTATTTTTTTTAAATGTCAAATAAATTAAGATTACAGACAAAATATATTTTTTCTCACTCTAACAAACCCTGGATAAAATGTCACATTTCGAGGTTATAAATTTTAAAAATGGAATTACCTAAAAATTGGTAAAAAAGTTTATAAACAAAAAGGTCTACAATTTATCGTTATTCACCGTGGCCTTTCATATACATGTACGTTTAGTAATTGTATTGAGAAATGTAGTTCAAAATATTACCTAAGCCGAAACATTTCCATGAAAGAGTTTCGGCATAGCATACATAACCAGTTTGAATGTAAAAGCACTGGAGCCAACAAATATGGACGTGAAATAAAATGTAACATTTTAAAATATTGTAGCAATACGAACAACAGAAATATTCTTAAACTGTGGTTCAATTCGAAATTGTTGTCTTAATTTTCAGGATCTGCGAGCCAAGATTTCTATTATCCCACAAGAGCCTGTCCTATTCTCGGCTTCCATGAGGTACAACTTGGATCCGTTCAACAAGTATGACGATGTCACTCTCTGGGAGGCACTAGCTGACGTACGTTTACCATTTTCTTTAGATGTACCTATATACATGCTCGTACGAGCAATCAACAATTTCGAAAATTAATTTTCAAGCAACCGAGAAGCAAAACATATGCAAAACAACTTTGCGGACTAAATAACCTAAGTTGTTGTTTTGATGTACAAAATAGGTAAAATTCAAATAAAATAATAACAATATCCTAAATAAAAATATTATTTACAAGACTAGACACGACATGCGTTCAATTCATTTGTATTACTAGCTGACCCGGCGAACTTCGTGCCGCCTATCAGTCAATGAATGTCGTGTTTCAGATTAGCTGAACTTAATTTATGATTTTATGAAAGTAATAAAATGAATACAAAATAAATATTAAGTTCACTACTTTATTAAGATAATAACACAAAAAGAACAACCTATTCTTATCGCTATTTTAACGAATTAATTACTCTGTGTTTTTATCTGGTAAACTAAATGGTGAGACTCGATTTAATTCTACAATAATACCTGCTTTATTCTTACGAGTAACCTTTTATGTTTTTATTATTAATTGAAGAATTCAATCATATCACGGCCAAATGTAAATGTAATACAACTGTCTATACAACTATGTATTAGTTTTTAGGGCAATAAATTATTTGATTTGATTTGATTTGACATAAAAGTACAAAAATTAAGTATATCAATCCCGTGTCGGCAAGACATGATTGAATTAAACTATTTACTTATTGTGCAGCATCGGATGCACTCCGTTTCATTCTCTTCATTGAAGCACCTTGTGATATGGTACGATATTTTTTGTTTTTTTATTAGGCGCAAGAACAAATAAAGCGGATGATTTGTCGACACGTGAACATGCCACGTACAACTGACCACGAGAAAAACACGGATTTATATTTTGTATTGGAAAATGTATTTTCTTTAATTTTATTTTTTCGTTAATTTTCCAATTTTTGTTTTTAGTAGTTATTCTGCTGTTCGGGACGGAGACAAATACAACAGATTAAAATCCATGAAAATCGGTACATCCGTTCTCCAGTTATTAGTGTTCGAACAAACCCGACTTTGTTTTATATATATATATATATATATATAGATTTATTTGAAAATTAATTTCAATACAACATTGATTTTTTTGTTCGAAATTTTAAACCGTCTTATCAAGTTTATTTTATCAAAAATTAAGTACCTATCTGGAATAATATATTAATATTGAAGACATCAACGGCTGAAAAGGCGGAAATGGAGTCGATTAGAACGGCGGAGCAGGGGAAATGGGCACCCATCCCCTCCCCCTAATAGGGAGCTAACCCCATATATTGGGTTGTCCAGGTCATGTTGGAGCTGTAGCTACTGTAAGAAACGGCGGTGCAATAGAGTCGGTGGCGGACGAGACTCTAGGGGTTCAACGGCAGCGCTCATAGTCCTAGGATTGGATTAGTATCTTGGAGTTAGGTGGCAACCGGCTGTAAAATACCATAACCACTTTTTATTCTTTGTCAATGAAACTACTACTTGAGAGATGCTCATCTCGACGCCGACACAGCACAAGCTCGTGCTCAGTGGAGGAGAAGGACAAAGAAGGCCGACCCCAGGTAAATGGGATAGGGTCTAGGAAGAAGAAGAAGATTGACTTTTGGTTACAAAAATAACAGAAACCGAATGCCAATACTTTAACCTCATTCTTATACGATTCTGTTACCCAACTGAGACTATCCCGTTCTAGGGTGGAGAGGGCTCGGGGATGGGACAAGTGGGCGCGGCTAACTGGGCGCCGCCGACTGGGCGCTAGGCCAACTGGGCGCAGGGACAAGTGGGCGCGAGCCAAGTGGGCGCGGGACAGGTGGGCGCCAAAATTATATTATGCAATATATTATATATTTATTTATTGTGACTGACGAGAAATATTTTTATTACTACATTATTTAAAAAATTGCTAATGGTGAAACATTACCTTCGTAGCTATACTGAGATACACCCGTTTCAGAGCGTCTTTAAACTTACGTGTAGGTTGGAATAAATATAAATATAAAACGATCAATATTATATCAACAGAGCATTAACTATTTCCAGTCTAGTAAATTATTTCAGAAAATGTATTTAAAAGCTTTCATAGTATATAGAATACTTTCATTTATATATTAGGACAGTATTTGAAATGCTAGTAATGATAATAGAAATATATACGTTACCATAAATATAAAGCTGTGTATTTTAGGATCTTTTGCACTAAATTTATTAAGTATTTATTATGTAAATGTTAATTCCATGTAAACGCTAGCTCTGAAACGGGTATATCGCAGTATAGCTACGAAGTTAATGTTTCACCATTAGATAATTTTTATATAATGTAGCAATAAAAATATTTCCCGTCAGTCACAATAAAAAAAATATGTAAATATATTGCATAATATAATTTTGGCGCCTACCTGTCCCGCGCCCACTTGGATCGCGCGCAGTTGTCCCTGCGCCCAGTTGGTCTACCGCCCAGTCGGCGGCGCCCAGTTAGCAGCGCCCTGTCGGCCGCGCCCAGTTGGCCGCGCCTACTTGTCCTAGACCGAGGGGGCTCAGATAATACAATAAGAAAATTAAACATAGTAAAATGCTCATAAAACTAAATTGCCTCAAAATGTGATCCTCAAAAAAATAAATCGCAATTCCATTATAAAATCGGCATTCAAATTGAACATAAAATTCCGCTTAACATGAGAAAAATAAAATGGGCCTAAAACTAAAAGAAAGAGAAAAAGAAGGTTATAAGAAAAACAAAAAGAGAAAGAGTAAGAAATGAAAGAAAGAAGTCGTGATAAAAATATTATTATACATTAATATGAAATATTTGGTAGGTAATATAAAATTTAATATAATAATACCTAGTCCAAATAAATAGAATGCATTGACAAAACAATAACTAACAAGTAATTTTAAGAATTTTTGGTGATAAATATCATTTTAAAAATATAAGCGACCTACATATTTAATAATATAATTATAATTTGTGCACCTAAGTTTTATTAGGTTAAAATTTCTACATTCGATGTATGGTTAGTTTGTGATTCGATAACCATTCCTTTATTTTATTTTTAAATATGCTCATTGTCAAATTAATTTTTATGCCTAAATTGACCAATTTGTAAAATCTTGGCGTAATGAAAGAGTAATGTTATAGTTATGTTAAATTATTTTCTAAAGCCCTTAAGAGTCCGACACCAAACCGAGACGAACTGGAAATTGACACCCAGTCGGGCATCGTCACACTCTTAACACCAGATTTGGACAGATATCTATGTCCTTTAGTCGCTTGCTCGCCGTCTACCTGTTGCAAAGCGAACTCTAACCAAAGCTTCGCGGGGCCATGGGTCCTTTGCCTCACTCACTTGGGATCGGGTGGCCTATAGGTCGTTTCTAAGGAAAGGTGTCTACAGGATACATCTACCTCTCTTCTAAGAAAACATACATTTCCAGATTCCTCCGCCGGTTTCACAAACTATCACCACCGCCCGGAGCCGCCCAAAGCATCGAGTAGATTATTGGATAGGAATTGAGCTATGAATTGAGTATAAGTTCCAAGCTGCACAGTCCCATTTGGCTGTTAGCGATAGGATTGGGCTTTTGTTCATCCTAGTGAAAAAAGTGACTATAATAACTCATTTAAAAAAAAAACAATGTGTAAATTTTATTTTGCTTTAAAGCTCCCTAACTAACTAAATACCTACATCAGATGTTTTTGAAATATTGACAGGTTGAGTTGAAAGATGCGGTTCCAAACTTAGACTTCCTGGTGACCCAAGGTGGGTCGAACTTCTCTCTGGGCCAGAGGCAGCTCATCTGCCTGGCGCGCGCGATCCTCAAGAGGAACAAGATCCTCGTCCTGGACGAAGCCACAGCCAATGTTGATCCACAGTAAGACCTAATCTATTTATTAGAATCTCATCCATCTGTTTTCATGCATATAATGTTAGTAAGACTAATACCGCGTAAGTTTGAAGCACCTGACGATGGGACGAAATCATTATGCGCTTTGACGTCGACTCTCTTTTCACAAACTTGTTGATTTCTATGCACTTTACAGTGGTGAGTGTTGAAGTGAGGTACGAGAACCTCCTGATCAGCTACGTTGAAATGCTTCAATATCGTCGGCGACACCTTCGGTATCCTGAAGGGGATGTACACGCGGTGGAAGAATTCCTTATAGATCTACATCTAGACAAATTCTGAGGGTGTTGCTAATTATATTGTTAGAGATGTGAGGGTGTGTGTGTAAGTAGATGTATAGATCGTTTAAGACAATGATCTTCAAACCGACTCCAAGTATAACTCGGCTTCTGAGGCCTAAAAAGAATGTGATACCATTGCAAACTTCGTGTGTGTTAGAATATAGCTATAGGTTAGTTTACGTTGGCCAACCAAAGCGACACATAGCCACTCGATTGACAGAACACGTTGAGCCGATAAAAATGCTCAGCGAGAGAAATCGGCTTTCTGCGAACACATCTTGTATAGCGGAACGAACCACTGGGTGCAGTTTCAAATTACATTGAACTATGCAAAGAACAGAAGAATTTCCTTCCCACGATCCAAGAAGCCATAGAAATATGATGAAATATAGCTTCAATAGAGACACGAGGTTTCAAGCTCTCTACTAAGCGGAACTCTCTTCTGAGGATATTCTCTACACCCAACTCTGAGCGCAAAGCCGCGAAATGCGAAACAACTAGAGCTGTCAACTGCACCGGCGAACCCGTCACCTCAGGAAGTTTTAACGACATTAGATCATTCTGTCTCCCGTGAGGTGAGCGTAAAAGACTTGGGACAAAAACAGTCCACTGTCTAGTAACACTACTCCCCCGTCAGAGGCCAACTTCTTACGGCGAAGCACTGGGAAAGTACCCAGCGGGCAGCATCGAGCCCTGACTACCTAGTTTGATTCCAGACGGAGGCAAGATATCTCCGTCTGGAATCAAACTTCAGGATACCTTCGTCCTTCCGACTAGTTGCGGGTCAGAAGTCGCTTACGCAACCTCTACCTGTTGTATTGCAGCGGTAATTAAGTTTGAATTATCGCGGATCTGGGCGTTCTTTGCCTGTAGTGCCACACGGGATCGAGTGGCCCAAGGTCATTTCAACATCCACCCCTGCTGCTTAGGAAACAGTGTATTTCCATAGTCTCCAGACCCCTTCAGCAATTAGTCAGAATGCATAACCGATTGGCTATGTCGACCAGTGCGCAAACCGTCCAGTGGCGGATGCAATCCCGCCGAGAGAAACCGGTCCACCAGCTCCGAGACCTAAGACCCGGGAGTCTTACCCGGGGTAGCCTTCCACTCGAGGAGGCTTCTGAATAGGAGCTGAATCGCGAGTTGAGCCGATCCGAGAACAAAATAGATCTTTTGGCCCAAGCTGCACGAAACCGTTCACCATTAAATGGCCGATGGTCAAACTACAACAGCACCCATTAGCTTCTAAACGAAACGTGATACAGTTATTGTTGTGTGAACGACAGAATTTCAAAATTCGCCACTCCGCCTCCGTATAGCCGCTATAAGCTGCGTAGTATACCAGCAGTGTGCCGCCTACCCGGTGGACAAGCGCGGACGATAACTGACAGCACTTCAGTCTACCCTGAACACCAACGGCTGTCGCATCACGTTTTTGTTGTATTTTATGATTTGAACTTTTGTTGGTGTTGGTTTTTTGTCAAAGCAACCTAGCACCGTTTGCGATGAATCGTCAGCAATCCATTTGATCGTAGAGAAATCCGAAAAGACGTTATACTTCATTGCTGATTGTTTTAGGACTGATGCATTCATCCAGCGGACAATCCGAGAGAAGTTCGACGATTGCACCGTCCTCACGATCGCCCACAGGCTGAACACTGTGGTCGACTCCGACCGAGTCCTCGTCATGAACTTCGGTCGCGCCGTAGAGTTCGACCACCCGTACTTGCTCCTGCGCAACCGCGACGGGTTCTTCACCTCCATGGTCAAGGAGACGGGGCCCAAGATGTCCAGGCAGCTCTTCAAAGTGGCTAAGGACACATACCTCGCCAACGGCGGACGCATTTCTGACGACGACGAACTAAAAGAAGAATAGATATAGTTTAATCGAGTTCCTAATAAGAATTTGTAAAATGAGTATCTCCTTCCAACTAGCGAAATTCTCATATGATTTCTTTAATACAAAAGAGGGATTTGAAAGACATATTATAGTAACGATTGTGAACGCTGGTCGTATATTGTGATTCAGAATTTTGATATAAAAATCACAATCACCGCTATTTTATTAAATGATTGATTACCAGTGTCGCTGTGACCCTCTCGTAACTTTATCGTGATACAAATGATTAAAAATCACTGTTATAATATGTATCGCGCTAGTTTTTAAAGGAGCAACATTATTTTTACTGGGGCCTTTTCTGCGTTCTAACAAAACTTTCATTCCTCGTTGTAGCAATCGTATAGGACTAAACATGAACACCATTTTGAATCCTGAAAACATTCTCGTGATCGATTTACAGCAACCTTTTGCTAGTTGTGTTGAATATGTAAATTCTAATGTTCTCTTACCTACGATTATGTATGTGTAAGATCGCCATGTGTTCTTTTTGTATGCGGATGAACCTAAAATAAAGGTTTTTGGAGTCATCTTCATATTTAATTATTTAGTCTTAAATAAATTAGTTTTTAAAAAAATGTTTAATATTACTCTGTATTATTTTAGGGTGTCTAAATTTATGATTTTAGTTTAATCTGATTTATAATATTATATTTATAATTTTTTTAATGCGTAGAGCATTTAATCTAGTCTTTTTATTAATAAAGTTATTATATTCTGTTCGCCATTCTTTATAAACATTCTTCTTCTTCTTCTTCTCTTCTTGTGCAAACTGAGCAGTGTGGGAATTAACTATACAAGTCTTAAATGGTTTGATAGTTACCTATCCAACAGGGTACAAAGTGTCACCATCCAGGGCCTCCAGGGTAAAAGCCAGCATCTCACGTATGGTGTGCCACAGGGTAGCGTTTTGGAACCCATTTTATTCCTCGTCTACATAAACGAACTATGTCAGTTACCAGTAGGTAAAATCATCACATATGCTGATGACACTGCTATACTATTCAAGGGTTCAAACTGGGATTACACATTTGAGAAATCAAACGAGGGCATGGAAATTGTTAAAAATTGGCTAGGAAACATTAAGTTGACGCTTAATGTTGGCAAAACCAAATACATGCCATTTAGTATAAACACCAGAGGTCAACCCACTACTAATAAAACTATTGTAGTACACGAATGCGATAGCGTAGAGTCTTGTAACTGTCAGCCTCTGCAAAGAGAAATATCTTGGAAATATCTAGGCATCACTCTAGATTGCTTTCTCCGTTGTGACTCTCATATACATAACGTGGCTAAGAAGGTGCGAATCCTTGGATATGTTTTCAAAGAACTGAGGAATATTCTGGATTCCAAAACACTAAAAACTGTTAATTATGCTTTATGTGAATCGCTTATTACTTACGGCATAATTGGATGGGGTGGGTGTGGTAAAACCCTGCTAGAGCCATTAAAAATTATTCTACGTAGACCATATCGCCACCCCACTAATGAACTTCATAAAGAAGCTAAAGTCCTTGATTGTAGGCAACTTTTTCTAAAAACTTACCTCTTAAAGCTATTTTTGGACAATAACTTAAATTTAGGAATAATTCACGAACCGAAGACCAACGAGACAAGTTATAGAAAATAGCTTAATAATACCCAGAATGAAAACATCATTTGGACAAAGACATTACTCTTTCATTGCGCCGAGATTTTACAATCTGATCAATATTGAAATAAAAATGAATTGGACATTTAGGGAAATCAAAAATAAATTAAAGAAATGGTTATCGAATCATGACAGACTAACCATACATCAAATGTTAGAAATAATAGTTTAATAAAACTTAGGTCCACAAATTATTAACATATTTTTAAACATGTATCAGTATATTTTAACATTGAACTAAATACCAAAAATTATTTGACTTTGTTGTTATATATTATTTTGACAATGAATTGCAATATTTTTGACTAGATATTTTTATATTAAATCCTTTATTACTTAACATATATTGAATATTAATGACTGTTTCTTTCGTTTCTCACATATAACTTTATTTATATTATTTATTCGAATTTTATATTACTGCCGATTATATAATGGAATTGCATTTTATTTATTATATTATCTTTTAATATTATTTATATTATTAAGCTATTGCATAGCTTTTATCGCGGGCCTAGCCCAGCGCGGCGACCGAATGAAGAAATTTCTTAACGAAAATTAATGATTTTAAACTGATAATTACGTCTAAACGAGTACTGCTTACGATTCGAAAAAAATATATGTTAAACAAGAACATTTTCCTAATATTCTTAGCTTTGAATATTTTAGATTTTGTTTATATTACATAGTTTAATTAATTTGTGAAATTAGGTCTAACCGAACACAAAAACGACTATTACGCAAATACTATCTGGCGTATTATTATGAAACCTGCACCATTTTAAAGATAATTTAATTATCAATCTTTTAATTCGTGCGCGGCGCTCTATCGGAAGACGTTTAAATTATTCCGTAGCCGCAGATGATTCGGAATAATTTCAACGTTTTCCGATAGAGCGCAGTTATCTGATATCAGAAAAAATAAAAAATAAAAAAAATAAATAATTATAATTGCATAAGATGTTAAAAATCCTATGCAATAGCTTTACCGCGGCAGTCCCCGAGTGCTACACGTATTTTTTTTTATTTTCTGAAGACCACATTTTAGGGCAATTTAGTGTTATTAGCTTTTTACTAAAACTTGTACATTTGTAAGCAATCAAGCAAATAAGCAAACTTGATTGTAATATTAGAGTACTGTCCACCCTAGAACTGGCTAGTCCCAGTTGGGTGACAGAATCAAATAAGCAAAAGGTTAAGGTTTTGCCATTCGGTTCCTGTCATTTTTGTAAGCAAAACAATGTTTTAAAGTAATTAATTCTTAAATAAATAAATAAATAAATAAAAAAGTTCCAGTTCCTATGTTCCGGCTCCATTATCAAATCAGCTCGATAATGTCATAGTATTGCATTGTCACCGAACTTACAAAAGTATTCCAACATTCAGCTTAATCGGATACCAGGAAGTGATTAAAAATTGTTTGCAAATTTTGAAACGGGCAACTTACTCGTACATATGAACATCGCAAGTAAAGCTTACATAACATAAAGCTTGTAATAAGCTAATAATAAAATCACATTTTTGAAAACAAGCTTTAATTAAAATGCTCTGTCCCGAGCCGTCCCTGGGTGCAGCAGCCATGTCATAGTAGAACTTAGAACGGGCTATCATAATTAAATGCTATACAGAATTTCGTGTTTGTGCTGTTGACCGTTGATGAGTCCCCTTCGTTGGAAGTCAACCCTTGGTGCAGCAGCTCTATCGCTGTGAAACTTAGAAAGGGCTGTCATAATTGAATGCAGATACAAAATTGTGTGTCTGTGGGGTTGACCGTGGAAGAGTAGCCTCGCCGGGAGCCGATCCTGGGTGTCATACTCACAGTAGAAAGGTCATACTCACAGTAGAAATACATTGTCATCGGAACTGAACCAACGTGTAAAATTTCAACTTTATAGGATAAGAGGAAGTGGTTCTAATTCAGTTTTCAAAATTTGACCTAAACATACTAACAAACATTGCAAGGTAAATAAAAGCTTGTAAAACAGTCAAATGGTTTATACACAGAATAACGCGAGATTTAGCGATTTTGAGGGCTGTTTTGCCCAACATTTTTCTCGTGAGTTTTGATTTCACAATTGCGGTTTCACAGTTCACATTGACGAGAAGAGGCGGGAGACGCACATTGAGGGCATTGACGAGAGGGCACGGAGCAGGTATATTTATAAATAGTTCTTGCCACAGCGGGGCGGCGGAATAAAGCCGTAGGTAGTCCCTTTTCTTCTATACTAATATTATAAAGAGTTAAGTTTGTGACGTTGTAGGAAGTAATCTCTGGATCTACTGAACCGATTTTGAAAATTATTTTACCAATAGAAAGCCACGTTATTTGTAAGTGTCATAGGCTATATATTAATCCGAGAAATGAAAAGACTTTTCCGTGGTAGTCGGATTTGCAAAGTTAGTCGGAGAAAAAACGGTCAAACGAAAACGTTTCTAACTAACGCTGCCTTAACGATGAGAGATATATCATTAAGTTCTAGGGAAAAGTTGTAGAGATTGAAAATGCCTACGAAAAAGTCAGCGACAGCATATGTCTAACTTTTAAATTAAAGTCACAAAAAGTAGTATTTTATATTAAACAAGGAATTTAAATCGTTAGGTCATGTTTATTGGTCATATTATCAAGAATTATGATTTTTACTGCATAAATGGTTAAAGATATAGGACACTAACAAGAAGGCACTCACAAATAACGGTAATATAGTCAAATTGCCATGCAAATACATACATACATATGCAGTAAAAATGTAACCCTTCTTTTGACAGTCAGGAAATAAATCATATCACTCAGTACTAACCGAACCACACTCTTAATTTCATCACAAGTAAAAAGTTTTACCGCCCAACGAAGTGGGCACGGGTCAGCTAGTTTACAATATGATGGAAGTCAAAATAAACGGCCAGACTCGATTTGGTAAAAAAATCTCTAGAAACTGACACTTTACGTTTATTTATCAACGGAAGATGGCACTAATTAATCGCCCTACCTTTAGGTTATTATTCAAAAAGCAGGTAAATCCTTCGTTTTTTTGTTAGATTTCTCAATAACAATACTCGCTTAAAATAAACCAGATAAAATATATAGCGGTGTATATATATATACGCTTTTTTATATAAATTTGTATATATTTTATTTTTTTCTATATGACAATAAAGCGGACGTATCACGTATGTGCGTATAGTTAGGGTGGTAAAGGCCCTTTTCTTTAAGTAATACATAGGGCTTATTTTCCAAATTATTTTCTAATGGTTTCATGTACATATGTCTCTCGAAGCCGGAAGCATCAGTGAAATGACATTTCTTGAAAACGATATGGTTGCACGCAAAGTATCTTTTGCATCAGCATTTGATTAGTGTATGTGGATATTCGATTTCACTGACAGATGTTGATTCCGAAGAAGAAGAAGAGCGACTTGAACGCTGCCAGTACTGCGTTTTTGCTTTAAAAATGCCTACCCGCCGCTATTTTTATAATCATCCGCCGCGCCGTCGAAACGACGGAATATATAATTTCCAGAGGTTTTTGCATACTCTAGCGACTCTGTACCGCTTTATTAATCGCCTTCTTGAACCGCTCCGCAAAATCATAATAAAACTTCGCGAAAGAACTAATCCGCGTCGAGTGGGTCGTGTGTGAGACATTGTCGAAGAGACTTGCATGAAAAATCCACCAGCAGGCACCTCGCGGGTCCGTAGCAGTGCTAAGACTTCAGCTAGGCGAGGATCATCATCACAGGTCAGTCGGTGTTTTACAGACATATATATGATTACGTGTTGATGTTTGAGGGATTTGCGCGCATCGATTTCGTCTCATTTTGTAACGTACCCACATATTAGAATATATTTATTTATTTTAATATAATTTATTCACGGTTATGATCTCGCCGTTGTTTAACTATTTACACGTTGAACAACCACGATACAAACACCTTTGTGTTTAGCAGGCGCTATCATGGAGGAATACACACACACACACACATACACACACTCACAAACAGACCTTTTCCAGACTTTAGTCTGGAAAAGGTCGTTATCGTCTCAGGAGGTGTCAAAATAGATATTTCGGTCTTTATCTCGATTTTTTACAGTACTTTCCCTAGTGCCGGTAAATTGAAATAAAAATGGACTAAAAAGTGGATTGCCATGTCGCTTATAAGACAATAACTATCAACATCTAATCTAATCTTAATAATCCAATCTCAATCTCAATTTAGTGACTTTTCGAGAATTGATACAACATCCATTGATAATCTTTGATTCTGTGTTTTGTAATATTTTTGAAATTATATTACCAAAGATTTTAACAATTCTAGTAGCCAGTGTAAGTTTTAACGATACTTCGCCAGAAATTATTTGACAACATTAATACTACCTCTACGCAGGTTAATTCCTAGTGAGGTGGTAAACCATTATGTCAGAGAGTTTGTTTAATTTTTATTTTGAATAATGGATAAATTAATAAATTTAAATAAATAATACTCTGGAATATTAGGATGTAATATATTAAAAGTATTTTTTAAACGCTCTTTACTTTCCACCGAGGAGTTCGAGTGGCAATCTCCCGGCTCCAACTTCACACCCTCGTCATTATGTGTAATGGCAAGTACTTATGACAACAAAACAAACGAGTCCAAACTCGACTATCTTCTTGAGTCCAAACTCGACATCTTTCTTGGCAAGATCAATTAAACCAAGTAAGTCGTCGCATTTTCCATGGTTTTCATAGTCTCCGGCGGCTTCAAAGATTTCTCCCCATGTCACATAAAGAAATGATTGTGTCCACACTCTTGACGCCTATACTTGACTACGGTGATGTTTGTTATATAGATGCCAGTGAAGTTATTTTGAATAAACTGGAGCGTCTGCAAAATATCTTACTCAGATATGTTTTTAATTTGCTAACGTTCGACCACGTTAGCTGCTTTCGTGAGCAACTTCATTGGCATCCTATTCGCAATCGAAGAAATCTGTATACGTTGTCGCGACTCTACAACATACTCAATAACCCCACTGCACCCTCCTATCTCAAGGAGAATTTCCACCCTTTGGGAGGCCACGGTCTTTCACTTAAATCAAGCCGGGATAACACACTCGCCATTCCGATACATCATTCTTCTGTTCACACGCACTCTTATACAGTCCATTCTGCTCGTTTATGTAATCAGCTTCCTCACTCTATCAGGCATGCACCTTCGCTGCATACTTTCAAAAAGTTGTTGAAGAAACATTTATTTTTACACAGCCATTAACCAAATACCTCACCTTGTCCTCTCTTTTATCCTTCCCTGGACAACCTTAGCATAAGTTACTGACATATATCTCTATAAGTTTATTTTAAATTTAACTTTACTATTTCTTTTTGTATTGTACGGTAAAAATTAGGAATTATTTTATCAAATGGTTGACTGTAAGATATCGCTATAGCGGAAAGTCCGCCATTTGTGCATAAATTGTCTTTTTTATAAAACCAGCGTAATATTCATTAAGTTATGTTTTTATAGCACAATAAAGTTATTCTATTCTATTCTATTCCGGCTCCATATTCAGGCCCTCGCCATCAAGAGTAAAGAAAAGTAATCAAGACAACAAAACAAACGAACTCAAACTCGACTATCTTAGCACTTTCAGAGTTCCAGTGGTAATCTTCCGGCTCCATCTTCAGACCCTCGTCATTATGTGTAATGGACAGCATTCATGATAACAAAACATACTAGCCCGAATTCAACTGTCCTACCATTTGCCATTAGGGAATTCCAGTCCCTACATACCGGTTCCATCGTCAAATCAGCTCGATGGTCTTGTGAGGGACCATTCCTCGAGTGATCACGTCCCCCAAGACAGCGACGGCATACCCGGTACCCAATGTGAGGGACCGCCCCCCATTAGACTCCAATTTATTCGGTGTGAGGTGGTGGTGTCAACTTGCGGGTTATCTCCGCATTAAAAGTCGATTTTAAGTGTATCAGAAGGTATTTATTGAGAGTTCGATATTGCCAGTTTGTAACTCTTGTCGAATAGGATATATATTGACGCGAATGTAGTGGCTATCTGCATGAAGTTACGAGGGTGTGTGGATAAGGATTGTACTTGTGCTCCTAGTTTCTCGTACTGGGCGCGGCTCGAGTCTGTGGGAGTGCAGACTGATGCGTCTCGCATCGATAGGGAAAGGAAGGAAAAGGTAACCAAGAAGCCGGACCCGTTGACTCGCCTCGTGATAGTGGTACCGGGTATGCCGTCGCTGTTTTGGGGGACGTGATCACTCGAGGAATAATACTTTGGTCGTATTTTCGCCGGTTTATATAGGCCGAAAAATGATGCAATCCAAAATATTCCGAGTATTGTTTCATCGTGCTGATTCATCGCTGAACGAGGTAGAATAATAGCTGAATTTGTGTCAGTGCATTTCACTGGAAATCAATGCATTTGTTGATTGCGTGTAACGATACTTAAGGGTCGTTACAGTCCCCTAATATAGCATTGCCATCGAACTTACATAAGTATGCCAAACTTCAGCTCAATCGGATACCAGCAAGTGGCTGAAAAATGGTTTACAAATTTTGAAACGGACAGCTTACATATGAACATTGCAAGCTTAAATAAAGCTTGTAATAATAAAGAGACCCAAGATACTAAAGTCATTTGTCTTGTAAAAGAGTCGAGGAAAAAAATTATATAAAATTGTCAATGCTGAAATTGCCATGGAAGATTTTACCAATATCAACACATCTAATTCCACATTTAAATTAATAGATTCAGATTTAGAGTCAGATTCAGATTAATTTTATTGGTATACTGGTATAAGAGTCATACATACAGTAAACCAAAAAACATTTTCTATCTTAATGAAAACTTTAGAAAATATTAAAATACACAGGGAAATAAAAATAAAAATAAAAGAGAAAACGAAATAAAACACAAGAATAATATAAAAGAGAAAATACAAGAGAAATGCAGCGAAGCATCCGTCCTCAATATTAGGCAGCTTTATTTAAAAAGCATCATCATCCATTTTCACAAAAATCTCAGCAAACATGTGACCAGAACATCCTATCACAACACCAGGTCAGCAACAGTTCAACATTACCTTGTCCCTAAAACAAGATCTGCATTTCCTCAGCGGCATTGTCTTTTTATAGCTCCTCGAGCCTACAATATAGTTGAAAAACGTAATAAAGCTTTAAAAAGCAACATTATTTTAAAGAAAGAAATTCATACATGGCTTCTAAATATGGGTATAGAGAGGGTACAAAAGCTCTTTTTCCATTTTGAAGACTAAGAAATTGCAAAGTATTAGTCTCCTATTTCTATTTTTATTTTATTTTTGTACACATTTTAATTAACGCGAGTGAGTTATAAGTGCACTCGCAATTTGTAATCCCAATAAGCGTGTCTGAGTATGTATGTATGAGTGTGTATATATTTATTTTCAAAATTTCTGGTATACAAAGTAATAAAATTTTATTCAATTTCCAGTAATATAAATTATATATCCAATAGTAATATAAACTTTATTTAATCTCTAGTAAAATAATTGAATTTAAATAAAGTACATTTTTAGGTTTATTTATACTTAGAAACTACTTTTATAGGAAAAAAATATCCGCATGATTAATTTCATATTCGATATAATAACGCCAATTATGAACCCCTGAAAATTGTCAATCTGTGAAGATCTCGGGTCGGATACGTAATTATTTGCCTACCTTCATTATGCTGGGCAATATTACAATAATAAAAACGAAGTTCGTAGGAATGCGCACGGCAGCCGTCGGAACGGCAAAATGGCGGTATCGCATTATGTTTGATATTTATTATCGGGGGTTAAAATTATTAGGTAATATATATAAAATTTAATTTGTTATTTCTACTGACACAACCGTGGCGCTCCAATAAGACTCAGGAATACTCCAATAAGGCTCGCCTTTATCACAGGAGTGCCTAGCAAGGCGGGCTCGGTTTCACTTTACTTGGCATATTAGGAATAATTTTATGCACTTTAACATATATTTTTATGCACAATTTGGCCTGGGCACAGACAGATGTATGCCTAAATTTAGAAGCATATAGCGGTATTTTCTGGATTGTACATTATATTTCTTTTGTGCGTTTGAATGTTTATGTAACGAATAAACGAAAACGAATAAACGAATGCAACGAGGGAATTAACACAACTACAAGGACAAATCATTAACACTTTAGCCACCAAGCATTTTAGTCTTCACTTCAGTAATATTCATCCAGTGAGTAAAACGCCTTATCTGTGAGGTACTTCTTAAGGCAGCTCTTAAGAAGAGAGAGATTGCGCCTGTCTAATGTGCTCGCTGAGTTTGTTGTAGACCGCTGGGCCGGCGATATAGGATAGCCTCCCCAACTTGGATAACGCATGATTTATCGAACGTAGCGTGCTTCGCGATCTTGTTGGATAGTGGTGATGCACACCATTTATTTTTAAATCGGCTAGATTTCTGCGAAGGAACAGCGCTACTTCCATTATATAAATAGACGGCAGCGTCATTATGCAAATATCTCTAAACAGAGGCTTGGCGGGCGTATCAAGCGCCACACGCGCTATTATGTGCACTGCACGCTTCTGCATAACGAAGGCCCTCTGCCTGTCGGCTGCACGCCCCTATAACTCCGCACCGTACGTAAGCAGTTAATGAAGATATACAAAGTAACATATGCGCAGCGCGGATAAATCGGGAAATGAAGCGATGCGATAGAATGCATAGCACGCTCTTCCCAATTTATCATATAAAACATCGATATGTAGGTGCCATCGGAACGCTAATAGTGACAGCATAATTTAAAATTGTCTCAATAATAGATATTAATTATAATTATTAAATATAGTAAATAGAGTGTAATAATGCAGTCTGGATTCACTCGCGGTTGACACAGGATGCGTCCCGAATGTACTCGATCGCGTTTGTGTATCGGTCTAATTATTATGGAAATCAAAAGTTTTGATAATCTGGAGAACCGCAACAATAATCTGGAAAGCGTAGTTTCGTATCAACGAATATTACTGAAGCAGCAAAGCGACAAAGGGAGTAAGCGGAGAACGAATCATCATGCGGTCATGGCAAGAGTTGAAAAGGTTGCAGTTAAAATCGGTCCACCAGAGAATGCGCTAGTCATACTTCAAGCGGTTAGAAATTCGATACACAGATGCCTGTTGGACCGAAATCACGTTGTGAAATTACGGTTGAAATATCTCATATATATACAAGCGACGCAAATAATATTAAAATTCCGCCATATTTAACAAAATACTATAAATTTTTTGGAAAAAACCATTTCAATACGACGGAAAATACTACAAATATACAGCAGATAGGCGCGCAGAGGGAGAGGGGGGAGTGGGGGGTTGGGCGGGGTGCCTTGTCTACTTGCTGGGAAAGCTTTTGGGTCACCCAACCGATTAAAAAAAAATGAAATTCATAGTCAACGTTTTATGAATAAAAATGCACATCCTGTAAAAAAACATTTTTGCTGATTTTTAGAGAAAACAGTTCTTAATTTATAAAGACAATGATAATAGAAAGACAAGTAAATATATTATAAAGAATAAAAAACACGACTGCCAATACAGAAAGTAAACTATTGTATATTTATAATTATTTTGATTACGGTTTTTTGAAATATTTTTGGTGTATATATTTATACATATAGATGTGATTTCCGACATCTATTCCGTACTCAATCAGACCTTCCATTTGAGAATAAACACGATATATTAATGTTAATTTCTTGACATTTGAACATTTTGACATTTAGACAACTACTAACTTGATAATTAAACAGTTAAAATACTATATAACACTTGGGACGACATAACGATTTTAACAATACCACACACTTTTAAAAAAAGGATAAAGCGTTTAGAAGTTATGGTGAATTAAAGAAACAGAAATCATACATAGATGAACCCTGAACACAACACACTCCTTTTTTGTTAGGCTGTCGTGTAAAAACCGTTCTTAATTTGTGGAGGAAATGATAATAGGAAGATAACACTTGAAGGTTACTTTTAATAGTAAAATTGTCCGCAATGCTGTATGAGGATTTTCTTGAAAGGTATCCCGTGGAAGGTGCGGACCTTGGTGATCCGCTTGAGCACCTTGGCTCCGTCGACGAGGCTCCCGAAGGCGACGCGGCGGCCGTTGTAGTCCGGCAGGGGTTTGGTCGAGAGGCGAAACCTGGAGTCGCTGGTGGCGTCGGCGTCTGAAGCGCTGCGCATCGACAGCACCCCGCCGCTCGAGTGCTTCAGGGTGTAGTTCTCGTGCGCGAACGTCTTCCCGTAGATGGACCTGCCGCCGGTGCCGTCTCCCTTCTCCACGTCCCCGCCGCTTACGAACGCGCTCGTCACACGGTCGATTTGCGTGCCCTTGAAGCCGAACCCCTAAAACAAACACCATAAGTACACGCATAGGTACACAAGACCAATGAAAACAACAAAAACGTGGTCGAGAATATTGGCTATTTAATTAATATTATATCCAAAACAATGCTAGGTTTGAGTTATGTTGGAGTAATGTTGTTATTGATATTTATTTCTTTCTCTTTATATTTCTTATAAAAACACACAGCATTGCTTTATACCAGCGATTCCCAAAGTTGGCTATATGGACCCCCAGGAGTCATTTCAAATTGCACGGGGACCATGTCAGCGAAAAAAACCGGGGTGCACGGGATGTAAATGTGGGTCTACATTAGCGGCCTCCATCTAGGCAGGTAAATAAATAAAAATAAAATACAAACGGAGCTACCATGGAATTCACCGACTGGAGTCGGGCCCATCATAATACAATTTTTTACACTTCTTGGGGGTGAGTAGTGGATTCCGGACTAACGACCGGCTGTGGTAGGTTTAGGACAGCTGTCTTGCCACATGTTAGCGTTCACCTTACCGCCCATTCACTCCCCCTTCGAAGCCATAGAATTTGAGATGCGCAAATCGCGGTTTTAGATAATTTTTCTAGGAATTAGTTGATTATTTTTCTGGAAAGACCAAGATCTTTAAAGAGGTGAAATAGAGATTTAGCTGGCAGGCCACGAGCGCTAATTTCCACCGCGTGAAGGTGAACAGTGAAGCCGTTCCGGGTTACGGTATTTGCGAGATCATGGTATTTATTTAATTTGTACTCGTGGTCTTTTGGGATATTTGATTCCCATGGAACAGTTAATTCTACAATAACCGAGATATTTCACTACAATAATTCTACAATCTTCCGAGATAGAGAGTAAAGAGTTATATCTGTACGGTGGGCTGTGTTCGTTAAGGATAAGTCGCAAACAGAAGAACCACAAAACAGGTTCAAAGCAAATACATAAAGTAAGCGTCACAGAATCAACTTTTAATGCTATTTTTCCACATTAGCTGATATTACTACGCCGATTGGTGTTGGTGAATATGTAGAGGACACAACGGTTTGCAAAGACGGTGTTTTTTATTGACATTAATAAAATAACCACAGTAGACTGACACGGTACCGCACGAACCAGTTTGTACATATTATGATTGGAAATTAAATATTACTCGTTTGTTTTCTGCTAAATGGCTGTAATTAACAGAAAGCACGTCAGTTTATTAAAGTCTTAAGTACGTTCTCCTTCGATAAGTTGGAGCAACTTTTTTTGGCTGATATTTTTAGTCTAGAATTTCAAGTACTGATTTCAGAAAGCACTTCCTGGGGGTAGAATTAAAAAAAAATCAACCATTATAATGTTTCAACCATGACGCAGTTTCGCATATGCATAAAAATACCTAGATAATTAAGAACAATCAAAACTCTAGTGCAAAATAATACGGTTATAAAGTAGCCGTTATAAAAATCTTTACTAATATTATAAAGAAGTAAACTTTGTGACGTTGTAGGAAGTAATCTCTGGATCTACTGAACCGATTTTGAAAATTCTTTTACCAATAGAAAGCCACGCTATTCGTGAGTGTCATAGGCTATATATTAATCCGAAAATGAAAAGACTTTTTCGTGGTAGTCAGATTTGCAAAGTAAGTGGGAGAATAAGCGGTCGAACGATAAAGTTTCTAACTAACGCTGCCTTAACGATGAGAGATATATGATTAAGTTCTAAAGAAAAGTTGTAGAGCTAGATAATGCCTACAAAAAAGTCAGCGACAGCATATGTCTACTTTTTATATTTAAGTCACAAAAAGTAGTATTTTATATCAAATAAATAATTTAAATCGTTAAGTCATGTTTATTGGTCATATTATCAACAATTATGAATTCTTATCAAAATAAGTAAATTTATCGTCTCAAGTGTTTAAAACAAAAGACTTTTCCTTTTTACTGCATATAATTTCCCTTTTACTGCATAAAGAGTTAAAGAGATAATACGCTCACAAATAAGACACTCACAAATAACGGTATTATAGTCAAATTGGCACGCAAATACATACAACCCTTATAGGTAAAAATATAACCCTTCTTTTGGCAGTCAGGAAATAAATCATAGCACTCAGTACTAACCGAACCACACTCATAATTTCATCACAGGTAAAAAGTTTTACCGCCCAACGAAGTGGGCACGGGTCAGCTAGTATTAAATAGAAACGAAATTCAGAAACGGTCTTAGCAGAAAATACTTTAAAAATGATTTATTAAAATCTAATTCTAAACCAAAGCAACTGTTGAATCTTAAAAACGGGCCGAATTGCAAAACTTCTCTCAACTTTCGTTTTATTTATTTCGGATATCTGATACAAAAATCGTGATAAAAATATGGTTTTTATAGTCGTATGGTCCTAAATCTTATTACCTCTTTTCAATGACGAATAAAGCACTTTGGCGAAAGAATATTTCAAATCGGCAACGCATACGTGGCCTCAGATATGTAGACAAACTTACAAAATATGTTTCTTTCTTGTTTTTCCGAGTCTATACAGCTTTAGTTTTACCAAAATATGTTTAAAAAAAAACGAGCTATCCTTTTCTTTACAAAATATTTTTCTGACTATATTTTTACATCACAGACTTTTTTATCTAAGGAAAAAATACTAAAAATTCGAAAACAAACAATGGTTATCCTCGGCAACGAAAACCTAAATCAAAAAACTTTATTTTGTACCTCAGTTTTTTTTGTGTCGAATAATCTTATAATCAAAAATAGAACAACACATAAAGAAAAAAAAAATCTTATAATTTTCTTGATTGACACTATGTGCTAACGAATAACACATGAATATATTAAAAAGAATAAAAACACGACTGCCTTTACAGAAAGTGAACAGTAGTGGGTATTTATAATTATTTGTATAACTGTTTTTTTTATGAAATATTTGTAGTTTATGTATTTATCCATATATATATATATATATATATAAATATATATATATATATATATATATATATATATATATATATATATATATATATATATATATATATATATATATATATATATATATATATATATATATATATATATATATATATATATATATATATATATATATATATATATATATATATATATTCGGAATGTACTCAATTCGACCATTTATTTGAGTTTAACACGATATATTTATGTTCATTTATTGAACACCAGGTTCAAAAATAAACTAGCCATTACGGGCTCTAGGTTAGCAAAAGTCAGTAAATCTTTCATTGGAGGCGGTGTTCGCTTTTAAAACACTTTGCCTGAGGAACTAACCCTTTTACCAGACACTAAATTTAGATACTTTGTGCTCTAAAGGCTATTATAAAATTGAAGATCTTTTAAACGATACATTGGTCTGTTCAATGCTATGAAAACCATTTGTAAAGTGTTATTATTATTATTATTATTACTATTACGTAAAGCCATTGATTATATAGTGTAGTAATCAATGGTAAAGCCTACAAGCAAGGCATAAATGTCTAGAAACATAAGACGTTCGGAAAGTACTGTAAGTTTGTGAAAATGTCACAATGGGCGGGTTTATTGTCATATGACAATCTCTTACAACCAACCCTACTATAAAGTGTTATATGTATGTGTGCGTGTAACATGTGCGTAAGTGTGTGTCTTGTTATTGCATTCGATCGACAGAATTGAAAATGCAATTCCGTTAATTTGATCCCAACGGAAAATGGTGACCCAGCCGGGAGTCGAACCCGGGACCTTACAATGTAAGATCAGGCGACCTAACCACAATGCCACCGGGCCGTGTCTACTTCGAATAAAAAAATTTATCTATCTATCTATCTATCTGACATTTGGACATTTAGACAAATATTTACCTAATATTTATAGAGTTACATGCTCTATAACACTCGGGATGGCATAACGATTCTACTACACACTTCTAAATCAATGCAAGCGATAATATACATCCCGAACAAATTACTTTCCTTTTTTGTTGGGCAGTCATGTAAAAAGTAACCCTGTTTAATACAAACCGTCGAGAATAGGGTTTTAGAGCATTTTTTTGGGTGAATTCTAACATCTTGTTGTGCACTTGGGCGTGGCGTAAAAGACTACAAAAAATTAAAAGGATTACCTTCTCCCCGGTGCAGAGACAGCGGAAATTTTCGCAGGTTTTCGGAGCGACGTCACTCCTTAGTTCAAAGATGAGCCTGCCAAGCGGCGCGCCGTCGGATGTTAGGTCGAAATACACGCGGGGAAGGTGGTGGAGATAGCCCAACTCCCCGAACGGTCCACCGTCTGGTCTGCTTACATTTTCTTTGACAATTTCGGATTTGAGCTCTTCATCTTGACCAGCTTCCTTTTTGGCATTTTCATTCAAAACATGAGCTTTAGATTCTCCAACTTCTGCAGTTTTATCTAGCTCAATCCCATTTTCTTTGATGTTTTCGGATTTGAGCTCTTCATCTTGACCAGCTTCCTTTTTGGCATCTTCATTCAAATGAGCTTTAGATTCTCCAACTTCTGCAGTTTCATCTAGCTCAATCCCATTTTCTTTGATGTTTTCGGATTTGAGCTCTTCATTTTGACCAGCTTCCTTTTTGGCATCTTCATTCAAATGAGGTTTAGATTCTCCAATTTCTGCAGTTTCATCTAGCTCAATCCCATTTTCTTTGATGTTTTCGGATTCGGGTTCTTCGTCGCTAGGTTCCTTTTTGGCATCTCCATTTAAATTTTCAACTTCAGATTCTCCAACTTTAGCAGTTTCATCTATATCGGTCCCATTGTCTTGGATACTTTCGGATTTGGGCTCTTCGCCTTGAGAAACTTCCTTTTTGGAATGGTCATCCGACATTTTAGTTTTAAATCCTTCTTCAGTTTCATCTAGTTTGATTCCATTTGTTTTGATGTCGTCGAATTTTGGCTCTTCACCTTCAAGAACTTCCTTTTTATCACCTTCATTCGAAATTTTAGCTCCAAACCCTACAACTTTTACAGTTTCATGCACTTCAGCTACATTTTCTGTTTTATCTTCGGCTTTGGGCTCTTTATCTTGAGCAACCTCCTTATTGGCCTCTTCATTCAAATATTTAACTATAGAATTTTTATCTTCATCTGGTTCAGTCCCATTTTCTTTGATATTTTCGGATTTATTAGCTTCATTTGTGACATTAACGTCTTTCGCGTCTTCACTTGAAACTTCAAGTAGTTTACAACCCCCGACTTTGGCAACTCCGTTTAATTCTTTCTTATCGGAATTGATTTGTTCATCTTTTACAGATTCGTCTATCGCGTCTTTTTCGTCGTATTTCGCGTCTTGATTAATTGATTGTCCGATTTTGGCAGAATCGTTTTCGTCATCACCATTCTTAACATTCTCTGTTTTAGTGTTTTCGTTGACAACGTTCTGTAATAAATCAGCGTGTTCTTTTACTATTGCAGCCCTTTTGTGCAAATCCGATTCGATGTGTCCGTTTAAATTTTCATCGACTAAGATATCATCGCAGGTCTTGCAAAAGTATTTGTTTTTGGTGGTACCTTTGACGAATCCTTGGCTGCGGCGATACTCGTCGTCGATGCGGCGCTCGTAGCGACTCCGATGCAACGTCGATCTGAGGTGTATCTCGAAGAAACTGAAGCGGTCTTTCTTATCGCACAGCGAGCACTCGAAATAAACGTCGTTCACGATTGCGATCCGGTGGGAGGTCAAGCATTTGGACAGGTTTTCCGTGTGGAATTGCCATTTAATTCTTCTCGCGATTCTACCCAACTTCTCCCAGTCACAATCACCCATATCGGATTATATATCGACCAGCGAAATCGGTTCCACGACCGAAATGTGACTGTAATCATTACACCGCCCATACTAACTAACCATTTGATATCTCGCCATTGAGATAAGATTAGGATTATATTTTTACTCGCTGCTTACTTGCTATATTACATAGGTAAATATAATTTTGTAGAGCGTGGAGCGCACTGAAAGTTTCTGCAACTCTCCACTTATGTTAGGGCCCAGCGACAGGCAAAATGCCCTTTCCGCTACGATGATATTAGCATTGATTATATAGCGTATTAGATTGCTCAACGTCGTAGGTACTACGATTTAGTAACTATTATTTTACCATGAAACGCAAAGTATAGATGTCACTCATAGTTCCATACGTTAATTAATCTTCTCTTATTATTTATTTATTTGTTTCAAACATAATTATTAAACACATAAAAATGGTCATACCAAGTAATGGAGCAAAGAAACAACGGCCAACATTCACATGACCATGCTCAGCGCATACTTAACTAGGCCAAATATAGCCTGTATCTGGGCATACGACTTATTTTCTGACTTAGGTGGAGAAGCCTAACTGACGTAGGTACTCATATAGATACATATACACATTCACACATACATAGGTATACATACATACACAAATATATAAATATAACGATCTAGAAAATTATAAATATAACGTCTTCGAAGAAAAAATGTGTTTTATTTGTTTGTAGAATTATCGGTTTTCTTATTTTATTTGTATTTTCAATAGCATTGAATGGTTCAATGTCAAATAAATTTACCATCATCAGGTAAAATTGTGTGTTTATTTTAATAAAAATTTGATAAAAATTTAATCCGAGGTGAGTCATGAAATCTCACTCATAAATATCTCGTGTTGCCAGGAGGTGCCGTCTAACAAACAAACTTCGGTGCGGCGGCTGTTTTCTTATTTTAAATATAACATGTATTGGCGGCATGACCTACCGATGGGTCAAGCAGTCTCTTGGTTTTATTTTATTTGAGCCACCGGTGATTCATGCAACCCCACTGTACTCGCCGTGACTAACCGGTAGATAACGCCGCACCTTGACTCCAATGTATGGGGAGATGGGACAAAAATCATAAATACAACAATAAATAAATAAATTATAACTCCAACAACAATAAATATCAGTAAATAGATTGAAAATAATGCTATTGAAATCATAGAACCGAATTTATTGTACAAAAAATATTTATTTTATATAAAAAAAACTCATAAACGGAACATTGTTATATAAGCTGCTTCTTCTTCTTCTTCCTAGACCGTTTCCCATTTACTTGGGGTCGGCCTTCCTTGTCCTTTTCCTCCACTGAGCACTATCTTGTACTGTGTCGGCGTCGAGATAAGCTTCTCTCTTCTCAGGTTATAAATTATCGGAGCGACTTTAAATTTAGATTTTTGTCGACTGTGGCGGCACTGTGCGCCGTCCTGAACGTGTTAAGGAATTCGGCGGGGTATAGTGGACCGCTATTTTTACAACAGCTTTTTTACATTATCTACATCGTAAGTTCATAGGGGTTAATTACAAGTTGACTAATTTGACTTTTAGTTTAACCCCTTGAGTATGATACGACCAAATCTGGTTCTGAAACAATTATCCGTTGAGTATGATACGACCAGATCTGGTTCCGCATTTTTTTCACTTCTTTGACGTTCTCATATTTATTCATAATTATCTAATTGTTTTACAAAATGATATTTTAATATTCTATATTCGAAATTTCAATGCAATCATTGTGCAGTTGTTCTTTTTATGATTGGTGTAGTAGTTTCGTAGTTATAGTACTTTAAGGTCGATGTCGCCGAAAATCCTGCAAAAGAGACAGATGCATCCATGAAAATACCCATTTACTCCAAGGGTTAAGGGAGTTTGAAAATACTGAGTTTATTTTCTATGCTGATGATTTGTAAAATTTGTAAATTTTTAAATGTATTGGTATTATGATAGCTGATATTCCAATTCTCATATAATTTATTTTATACCTATTCATTTTATAAATTACTGAGGCTTATTGCTGGGTTGGCAATACCATAATTTTAATTTGATAAATCTACATAGAATTTGCATTTCTATTTTAATATATTATTCTACCTGACTATTGAAGCACACAAGTATATTTTGATTATTTTGGATGTTTGTAATATTGAATATAATATTACAGCCATGCAAATTATCGTGATAGTGATATTTTTAATAATTATTTTTTTGGCATTTAATTTGATGACATCGAGTAGATAGGCGTTCCTACAAGCATCCAAGTGTAGGAATGCCTATCTACTGGAGTAGTTGATTGTATTATATTGTATTTTATGGACTTACAGCATATTTTACATTATGCACGTCGTGGATACATGCGAGTTACTGCCAATTTATTTTACTATTGCATGTTGGGATATTTTTATATTATTCCTTGAAGAATATTCCCCTTATTTCCACGAACTGGCATATTTTTGGTAAATTGTTAACATTAACTTAAATTAATGTTAAGTAAATTTTAACATTAACTTAACATGCACCAATCAGTAGACCCACTTAATCACTACTTAAATCTACACATATCCTCTATAGATCTCTAAGGGAACTTTCGGGGAAAACATTCTATATAACTACCTTTAGTGATATAGGACAATCAATGAACAAAAATAACTGATACATATAGCAATCGACACCCTATTACCCATTTATAGATAGAAGAAAAAAACCGGTTTCGTCACTCTAAGACTTTCCCGGCAAGCGGACATCCCCCCTCGCGGCAAACCCTTAACCCTCAACACCACTTACTCCCCCATTGTAAACTATGTATTCATAGGATAGTAAATTTGATTCGTTTAAATATGTTTAAAAAATACTTTTTCATGTATCTACTATCTGTAAGTTTACTATAAAATAAAATAAATAAATAAATAAAATGCATAATTCAATGACCACTTTTTATGTATGTGTATGTGTGCATACATGGATATATATTTTATCTATAGATGTATATAAGTATCTATCCATATTTGTATATGCGTAAATATTTGTAGTTTTAAAAATAAGTACTAATTATAGATTAAGTTGACAGTGCACACTTAATATCATCATTAAAAGTCTGCCTTAGAACAGGCCTAGGCCTAGTTAGGCGACTGAGTCAATCATAAAAATAATGTCGCATCAATTTCTTGCTAACATCTTAATCAAATATGACATTAACTTTTTACTAGATGTGTTACTACTAAATAAATAAATAAATAAATAAAATATAACACATGTAACATTTTTCACAGTGTAACAGTGAAGTGTGTCTTTCCAACTCAGCAAAATTATGCGCCTTTCAAATACCACGCACCGTATATTTTGATATACTTTTAAACATTTTGACGTCATATCATAATCTGACTATAAAAACGCTGATGTTTTACGAATAAAATCACTCTTTTCACTTGATTCAACTAAGATGGCAAGAGTCTATTTACATTCATTATTAGATAGTGAATTGTTTAAATGCTAATATTTGTTTTTATTTACTCTCTGTCCGGCTGAGGTAAAAATCGACTCAAGATTGGGAGCCCGATCTTCGCACAGCATCGTAAACGGGAGACCAGGCCACTCTCAACATACTTAAAAACCAAGGCAGTCTAGTTTGACAGTTCAGTCTAGTTTGGCATTTGTCTAGAATGATCGTATAAGCTGTGTTTACTTCCTTATTGCTTATATAAATAGTTACAAATTATATCCGTACGATCACACTGATGTCTATATCTATGTTTGACAAATTAAACTGACTCCAAATTACAATGGGGCCCACAAATTGAGAAAATGTCAGGAAAACTTAGCTCTGCGGCATACGCAGTTAAAACAATAAGGCGGCTGACTGATGTAGATACAGCAAGAATAGTATACTTTAGTTACTTTCATAGCATTATGTCCTATGGGATTCTTCTCTGGGGAAGCTGTGCGGACATCAATAACATCTTTATACTACAGAAACGTGCTGTAAGAGCTATATATAAACTTGGTCCTCGAGTTTCACTTAGAGAAAAATTCAAAGAGATAAATATTCTTACTGTTGCATCACAATATATATACGAAAATCTGTTGTATGTCCACAAGAATATTGACAAGTTTAAAAAAAAAGCGACACTCATAATGTTAATACTAGACATAATCATAACCTTGTTGTACGTGCTACTCGTCTCCACAAAATAAGCAATTCTTTTTTGGGACAATGTATACGCTTCTATAACAAACTTCCTCATACTATTAGAGAACTATCTGTAAATAAGTTTAAAGCTACCGTCAAAGCAAAATTGTATAAAAAAGCATACCATACAATATCTGATTATGTAAATGACAAAACGGCTTAGGAGTAAGGCTTGGACGCATCATAAGAACATAAATTAAAAATTATATTTAATTGTGTCTATATGAATAAAGAACATTTTGATTTTGATTTTGATTTTGAAACAATATACTGATACAATTAAACGTCAATACACCATTATGAAGAGAAGCATCACACTAGAAGAAAGCTAGCTGTAACACTGATGTAGTAAAAAAATCATAATCTTATTTAAGTATTTTTTATTCCTCGAAATATTAGAGACTAGCTGACCCGTGCCCACTTCGCTGGGGGTTAAAACTTTTTACCTGTGATGAAATTATGAGTGTGGTTCGGTTAGTAGTGAGTGCTATGATTTATTTCCTGACTGCCAAAAGAAAAGTTATATTTTTACTGCATATGTAAAAATATAACTGTATTTGCATGCCAATTTGCATGCCAATTTGACTATAATACCGTTATTTGTGAGTGTCTTCTTGTGAATGTCTTATTTGTGAGTGTATTATTTCTTTAACTATTTATGCAGTAAAAGAGAAATTATATGCAGTAAAAAGGAAAAGTCTTGTGTTTTAAACACTTGAGACGATAAATTTACTTATTTTGATAATAATTCATAATTGTTGATAATATGACCAATAAACATGACCTAACGATTTAAATTATTTTTTTAATTTGAAAAACTACTTTTTGTGACATAAATATAAAAGTTAGACATATGCTGTTGCTGACTTTTTTGTAGGCATTATCAACCTCTACAACTTTTCTCTAGAACTTAATCATATATCTCTCATCGTTAAAGCAGCGTTAGTTATTAATGTTTTCGTTCGACCGTTTTTTCTCCGAGTTACTTTGCAAATCTGACTTCCACGAAAAAGTCTTTTCATTTTTTGAATTAATATATAGCCTATGACACTCACAAATAATGTGGCTTTCTATTAGTAAAAGAATTTTCAAAATCGGTTCAGTAGATCCAGAGATTACTTCCTACAACGTCACAAACTTTACCTCTAGTATAGATATTAGTATAGATTATAACCTTTTACGTTAAGCAGATGTATTGACTTCCTAACCTAACCTAACCTAACCTATATCTCCTATCATAACTAGATGAATATACACTTATAAATATTTACAGTAAATAAATGCTTTCCACTAAAGTTCCACTAAATGACTTCCACGAAGTATACCTACTTCCTAATCTAACCTAACATAACCTAACCTATACTAATTATCTTGGTATACACTAAATATGTGTACTACTTACTTTGTTTACAATTACAATAACAAATGATTACACTAATGAAATTATTCATACTAGATATCTATACTTATGCCCTAACATAACCTAACTTATCTAAATTAGCTTGGTTTACCCTAATTATTCTACATAGTGATGTCAATGCTAATTTAGCCTAATAGAATTTTTACTTGTTATAGTTATGCTAATGCTTTTACATATTTATGCAAATTTATACTAATAGAGTTTTTAATTTCTCCGTTATAGTATTTATATTACATAATATTTAAATTATTTTAATTAGCTCGCCTGGGTACGTCATTATTTAGGTTGCTTAGTAGTATAAGTTTCAATGTTTTCTTTAGTAAGTATTTGCTGATTGAGTTGTCTAATTTTATAGAAAAGTGATTGAATAATTTTGGAACAATGATTTCAAGAGTGCTGTCGCTGACTTTTTTGTAGGCATTATCAAGCTCTACAACTTTTCCCTAGATCTTAATCATATATCTCTCATCGTTAAGGCAGCGTTAGTTAGAAACGTTTTCGTTCGACCGTTTTTCCGCCTTTTTTTGGAAATCCGACTATTACAAAAAAGCCTTTTCATTTTTCGGATTAATATATAGCCTATGACACTCACAAATAAGGTGGCTTTCTATTGGTAAAAGAATTTTCAAAATTGGTTTAGTAGATCCATAGATTACTTCCTACAACGTCACAAACTTTACCTCTTTATAATATTATTATAGATAGTATAGATCAAATCATTGGGTTTGCAGACGGTGGCAGACGCGACGCCGGGAGGTCACAGGGGATAACTGCGCTAGAGCAGTCAGTGTAAATCTGGCAACTGCTCGACTGCACTATGAAATGTCATCATGCTGCTGACCGCTCGACGCGGTCACGACTGCTCGAGCAGTGTGTGTATGCCGATGAATATAAGATTGTAGTTCGCAATGCAGTCGCAGTTTGAAGCAGTCGGTCCTGACTGCATCAAGCAGTCCGTGTATTTCTACCTTAGTGATTCTACGTAACTGTTTTCAGTCACAACTTTCCATAATATCCGATTAAAAAATTCGATCCGCGAAATCGATTCAATAGCCATACTTTTCAACGACGATATTTAATATTATTATCAAGCCTTGGGATACGCGATAATTATGCTATAAAATCCGTTGTTTACTTGTTGTTACGGGCGTTAAGCCTCTAAAAATATATGACAAAAAATATACAGAGGAACACTTTGCCACTTCATGACCTTTCGGAAAATCCCGCTCTTGAATTTCCAGGTAACAAAATCTGAAAAAAACAGCGTTACGTCCATTATGACTCATCGACTCGTACATACTTCTGCTTAGTTCATTCATTTGTCGATTAAATTGTGCAAATTTTATGTGTACTCGCATGAATACACATGTTTCGTGTTTCATTTTAGTACTAAGTATACATTTGGCAGCAAAAACACATTCTGCTATTCTATTACTATAATACATAGGTAGGTACTAACGATATTCCATGTCCAACAGGAAAACGAAATATTTTGAGACAAATGAATCATTGATAGATGCCTTCACAATTCTGTTCTACTAAGAAAAAAAGAATAACACTTTCGGCAAAAATGAGTTAAGTAATTATAACTTTTATCAGGGAAAACAATGTGATGGTTCTGTCTGTTAAGAAATTGATTTCATAATGATTGTCACGATTCTGAAATTTATGCGGGAGGATGACTTCACCAAGGGCACCAAGAGTTCGAGTGATCTAGCACGAATGCAGTCATTCGTCCCGAAGAAACAAATTTGGGGTAGTATTTACGGATTATCCACTAAATCATTCAATATTTTACGAGCGTGCAGGTTTGAGTCCATATTTCTTCTTATGTGGAGAGAACTGTGCCCAACAATAGCGCAAACAAAATTGCATGGATATAAGACTGGAAAGCATCCGCATTTTTTGGAGTACAGAAACTATCGTAAACGCTTTTGTACTTTCTGCAGCATCAGAGTGTACACTGTACAGCTCGACATGAGGATTCCAAATGGCAGCATTGACTTCCAGCTCCTCAATATCGAGTCATATAGCAAGCTGTCAACCGTCAAGTAGTTGAGCTATTTCAAAATGCGGACCAGCAATCCGAGCAGCCCATACGACCATTCAAATTTCATTCACAGTCAAATTTCACTCCGTTTCTCGGCGCAGTAAGTCGTTTAGTGGTAAGCGTTTACTTACGACACTTATGACTACGCCCCCCTTCGGGGGCGACCGACCTGATGAATGTCATTATATTGGACAAAACTGTCACGTTTTTCGATTATATATAGAAACTATTATAAATTTCACAAATAAAAATACCACACGGGAAAAGATGAAATAGTATTGGATATGGTCGGTGAAAATAAGAAAGAATTCATAGTTTTAAAAATTTTTGAATGTCAATATAAGACTATGTTAAATTGGACGCCAAAACTGTTACCAACGTAGGTCGATAAGCAAGGAAAAAAAAACAAAAATCAATAAAATTTATTTTGAAAAACTTCTATAGGCTTTTAATTTTTAATTTATTTTTAATTTATTTTATAAAATTATCCAATACAATACAATTGTGTGGATTACATTTGTGTGGATTTTATCACCCTACTAGATTGTATATCTGTTCTGGGGTGATAGTATTTAAGACTTCACTTTAATCATAGTGACTTCATTTTCTTTTTTTTCTTTTTTTTTTTCTCTCATTCATTCCGATTGCTCATTCATTCTTATAAATTTTAAGGTTAATATAAATATATAAATGTGTATATAAATAAAGAACTAATTATATAAAGAAAATGAAAATATTTAAGTTTATAGATGAGTAAAATAAATAAATATATAGATTAATATATAACTAAATTGACCAATAAATTATGTAGCCTAAAAAGGTTTCTTACTATGCACATATAAAATTGTGAATTTAATTAATTAACATAATATTATCAATTTATTTTAAACATAATCAACCGAAACGTAATTCTTATCAAGTATCAGGTGAGAGATATGGACCGAAGTTTGATCCCTCAAATTATCGACCGATATCAGTACCTAATGTTTTAGCAAAAATTTTGGAAAAAATAGTAATTACACAACTCTGTAATCACCTAGAAACCAATCACATGTCATCCGAATGTAATAATTACATTGTACCTACATTTGAATGTAATAATTATTGTAATATCCCAGTTGAGAACCAAAACTGTCCTCGTTGGGCGCCAAAACTCATATTGAAACTCAAGTTATGAGATAAACTCCTGATATATGCAGCATCAATATTACGCTGAACAGCTTCCCAATTCTGCTGGCTGCTGGTTCAGAGAAATCATCAAATCATAAGCAAATAGTAGAATCAATGCTTCTGTTATTATGTTGCTGATGCTGTTAACTAAGATATTAAAAAAGAAGAGGACCCATATTCGACCCTTGGGTAATGCCCTACCTAGTAAAAACAGGTCGAGGTCAATACATTGTAAAGGATAAACTGATGACGATCTTTAAAATAGCCAAAAGCCAAAAGAGGATGTGTGGCGCGCAAGAGAATATCATTATTGACCCGGTCGAAGGCGTTACTCAAATCAAAGTAGTCGACGTCGACCTACTGGCCTTTTGGCATATCGGAACTGCACTGTTTGCCACATAATCTGTGGAGACGAATAAGTTCCTTACAGGCAAGTGTAGATACAAGGCAGCCGGTTAACCGACCCTAAAAACCATTAAGTACCATCATTAATATTCAAATATCAATTTACAATTCAATACATTATTAAGTGTTTATTTAAATGTGTTCATTAAAATCGATAAACTTCCTTGTTTGGCCCAGTTTTTTTGTATAACAGTCGAAGAATTTTAACGACCTACTTAACTTAACTTCGATGATTAACGAACAAGTATTGTAAAATTCTACAAGTAATGTAATGAATTGCAAATAAGTATTGTAAAAACATGTACATACGAATTCTAAATAAATTATAATAAATCTATGGCTTCAATAAATTATAATATTTGATGACGTCCGATTCTTATAAGAGAAAAGACATGATTTGATGACGTCCGATTCTTATGACTTTCGATTCTTATGGCGTGAAGTAGAAAACTAAAAAACTGAAAGACCAAATGCAGTTTTTTTAATAATTTCTTTCTTGACTTATTATTAGGCATTATTTACTGTATTTAGGGAGTTAATGGGCCCTTGCTGAGTGGGCCACGAGGACATATTCTGTTCAGGGTTGGTCACACTCACGGGTCAACACCTATCCGACGGCCTCCACGCATGAAGTGCGAGCCTGGGTAGGACTCTGGCCTAATGGTCAGTTTCCCCTGGGAATCAACCTTCTGGCGCTCCTGGACGGTCTGCGCACCGTGCGGCGTGAGCCAATCGATTGCGCACTCTGACTAACAGTCGGGGGAGTCTGGAAGCAGTACTGTTTCCTATAGAGCGGGGGTAGTTGCGGACCTTACGGCGACTGCTCTTGAAACGACCATCGGCTACCCGATCCTGGGTGAACAGCCGGGCAAAGGATGCCGTGGTCCGCGATAGATTCGGTATACACCGTTTCGCCGCTTCGTAAGGGAGAGGATCGCGCAAGCGACCTCGAACTCGTAACCAATCGAGAGACCGGAGTAATCTCGCAATTGGAAGTAAGGGCGTGAGTGTAAGCCCGCTGGGTAACACTCCTGGCTATCTCGCGGTTAAGGCATTGACCTCTTACGGGTTTGTGGCGGAGCATGACGTTGGACTGTTTTGGCCAAGTCTTCTCCGCTCACTCCAGGGAGATAGAACGACTAATCGTTAAAACTTCCTGAGGTGACGGGTTCGCCCGTTGTAGTTGACAACTCTAGTTGCTGAAAGGACGATTTATATATCGATATAACAGCCTGAGGTGTCGGGTTCGCCCGTTGCAGACGACAGCTCCAAAGTGTATTCGGTGCTAGCATTGGAAAATTTATACAATAAGAATAAGAATAAATTAATTTCCGAAATGAAATGCCTGAAAGATGATACACAAATTCTGCCTAACTAGGCCGAAGACCATACCAAGATAGACTCGACTATGTTAATTTTAAATTGTGAATTGTGAATTATGCGTACACTTATCAATTAATATAACTAAGAAAAAAATGTGCATCTAAAAGCTTTAATAAATAAGCAGTATGTATCCCAAGAGTGATTTTAATCTAGATAACTGATTAATGTGCTCAGATAACTAATCTATACTAATATTATAAAGAGGTAAAGTTTGTGATGTTGTAGAAAGTAATCTCTGGATCTACAGAACCGATTTTGAAAATTCTTGTACCAATAGAAAGCCACGTTATTTGTGAGTGTCATAGGCTATATAGTAATTTGAAAAATGAAAAGACTTTTTCCTGGTAGTCAGATTTGCAAAGTAACTCGGAGAAAAAACGGTCGAACGAAAACGTTTCTAACTAACGCTGCTTTAACGATGAGAGATATATGATTAAGTTCTAGAGAAGTGCTTGATAGAGCTTGGTAATGTCTACAAAAAAGTCAGCGACAGCATATGTTTAAATTTTATATTTAATTCACAAAAAGTAGTTTTTTATATTAAAAAAATAATTTAAATCTTTAGGTCATGTTTATTGGTCATAATTAATATTATCAACAATTATGAATTCATATCAAATTAGGTAAATTTATCGTCTCAAGTGTTTAAAACAAAAAACTTCTCCCTTTTACTGCATATAATTTCACTTTTACTGCATAAATGGTTAAAGAGATAAGACACTCACAAGAAGACACTCACAAATAACGGTAATATAGTCAAATTGGCATGCAAATACATACATACATATGCAGTAAAAATATACCCCTTCTTTTGGCAGTCAGGAAATAAATCATAGCACTCAGTACTAACCAAACCACACTCATAATTTCATCACCAGTAAAAAATTTTACCGCCCAACGAAGTGGGCACGGGTCAGCTAGTACTTCATAATCTAGCGAGTAAAAATAATTATTAATACAAAAAAAAACAATAAAAAAGTAATAAAATAAAGTCAAAATCATAATAATAGTTACATAATTAGTTATTAATAGGTATAAAATATACTAAAAGTTTTAAATTACAGATAGGTGATAAATAAAAGTAGTAATAAGAAGTAATAAATAAAAAAATGTTAGGAAAAAAGGCTAATATTCAACAATCTGTTAAGTTTTATCGAAATAAATTGGATTGAATTAAATGTCATTTCTACATAAATAGTTTACAAACGCGTTCATTGTCAATTACTCTAACTACCTGTTTGACGAAGGTCGATTTGATCGACTGCAAAAGTTCATTGCTCAAGAATATGTGAATAGGTAAATCAAATTCAACTGTTTTCTTCGTTGCGACAGATGGTCGTGGCCAAGGCGGACTTTGCACTTAATTTATAAACTAGGAGGCGTACGTCTTTAAAGAATTTCACGTACTATACCTAGGCATATTAATTATTATTATAGCACTTGACCATGGTAATATTTAATTCGTTTACACAGCTGCGTAAGTTTGAAAAGAGCGCATAGGACACAGCGCGGCCGCGGCGTTGCCCTTATAGTGTTGTGCCTACTGCTCAAATTGTACACTCCAGTGACACATGCGTCCGATGGATTTACCCATTATCAGCTTCTCAATCAAAACGTGATGTTTTCTAAGCTCCTTTATGTTATAGAGATGACTCAGACGTGCGTGGTGGCGCCGACCCATATAGCTGGCGCCAAATATTTTTTAACAATTTTTTAAACATTTTCATACTGCAACGAGGTGGATGGAGACAGAAGCCAATCCATCCACCACCCGAGCAGTTATAACGACTATAGTCGTCTTTTCTGCCCTAGCTTAATTGTAAATCCAATGATCAGATGCTTCTATCCCCATCCAATCCCCCAAGGAGTCATTTATTAATTCGTTTCATAATTACATTTTTCTCTTTTTACATTTACATACACATACATGTATTTACATTACATTTCATTATATCTCACTACATAATTACAATACGTATTATCTAAAATAAAATTCGAAAAAAAATAAATATAAGTGTATATAATAATAAAAAGAGAAGAAAAAAAATACAGTCATATTTTGGCAGGTGGTAGTGCATAAGTCATAAATTAAGCAGCATTCGCAAACAGCAGCAAGAAGGGAGTGGGGACAGAACGAGCTTGGTACGGTGGCACGGGCACACCCGTTAGGGAGAGAGACAATACAAATCATGTGTTTCACGGAGACTTCAAGTCACTCGCACCTCGAGGGGGAGTGTCCTGGAGTCTCAGTTCTTCTAGCCGCGACGCCCAGTACGCCACGAAGATACGAAATGCCGCAAAGCACTCCTTGCTACTGATTAGGTCAGAATACCAAATGGGATATCCACTTATGTGGTAACACATCGCGTCCAGCAGTTCTTCCCTGGCGTACGACAGTAACGAGCGCGACCATAGTATATTTGCCAAATATTTGTAAAATTTAAATGTTCGGTGGTCAGAAGCCGTTGGTCTCGTTTGGAGCACGTGGTGTGTTTCAAAAGTCTTTTTCCCCGACCTCGCCGACGCCATTTGCAGCGTTGTACTGTTGTGGTGGAGGGCGTCGGCGCAGCACGCGTTCGCTCTGTTTGTGTGTCTGTCACGGTTTTGTTTGAACAGGCCAGTGGTTATTAGTGATTATTGACAAGTTATCGATTTCTCTTCGGTTGTGTTTTGATTTTACCGGTATTTCGTTCATACCGTGATCGAGTGGACGATAAAAGTGGTCAAACGAACCAACGCTTTGTGTCTCGAATATAAGGTAAATGAACCAAGTATTGTGATACTGGTATATGCACGCTCTGATATGCTTTGGTGCAAGAACGTTGCAGCATTGCTACAACTCGCTTTGCACGTTTTCGTTATCTCTTAACCGACGTAGATTTTAGCATTTATTTCTATTTAATCTTTAACTATTTATGAAAAAAAAACTCATTATTTTTACTATCTTTTACCTATATTCAATTTTATAAAAAATAAAAATAAATTTAAAAAAAAAATACTGTATATTTAACCCCGATTATTTTAACCCTTCGAGAACCATAAGCTTTGCAGTAATAATAAAATATATTTCAAGTTTTGTGAAAATTGGTTCAATAGATATTGTATAAATTGATGGGACATAAGTGTCCATAAAGATGCAAAGTTACAGCTTTTTACAAAATTTGTATTAACTAATTAAAAAGTCGTTCCAAATATTTTATTTATTTATTTAAAATCACTAGAATTTGTTGGTCGGATAAGATATAAAAAAAACGGTTTATTTTTTAAAAACATATTTTTTTTGCAAAAAATAGGATTCTGATGTCTCAATATTATGGAAAACATATAATTTATTCATTATTCTTATTCGATAATTCATTAAATGATTTTTTAAATAATGGGACAAATATGTCCCATGGTCCTTAAAGGGTTAATAATTTGATTATATATTTATTGTTTTATAATTCCCTAATTAGGGTAATTGGTTCATTTTTTTTTCCTCTCGCTCCATCAGATTAAATTTGTTTGCGTACTATTGCATCGTATTCTTTTATTGTACAATGTTATAAGTCTTTGGAGTGCTTGATTTGGATAGTATTATATAGTAATTTATACGGGTTTCTTTCATATGTTAATTATTATAATTAGATATTTTTCAACATTTATGTGGAAATGTAAAATCTCCTAGAAACGCTAGCCCTGGAACGGGTATATTCCAGTTGGGCGGGCGCGAAAATGGATCGAAAATAGCTACGAAGAGGTAATTCAGTTAATGTTTCGCAGTTGGTTGTCGTTTATATGTAGCAAAATACAGCGTTACAAAAAATAATACAAATATGTTAAATACAGTATTTCAGGCCGTTGACATGTTTTTTATAATAGTTTCATTGAATTTAGTCTTCAATACGCATTGTGCCTACAGTAAGCAATGGGAGAAAAGGGTGGGGATGATATTACATGTTATGTTACAAAATTCATCAAATATAATGTCGGTAAAATACATTAAAAAAAAAGAATTTTAAAAACAAAAATAAAAGTAAATCAAATAGTCTACTATCTTAAACCTAACTAACAAATCTTAAATATCTATGTCGCATTGTCGATTAAGTTTATGTAGACGGTCTTCTTAAATTTAGTGTTCTTCATGTTGCATAAGTCAATATTTTGGAATCGATTATTATAAGTGGACATTGGCCATTAGGCGGTATATTAAGAATTTTAATTGCAAATTAATGATGGTAATAAATAAAATGGTAATTAATGATGGTATTAACAGTGATAGAAAATAAATTAATAGTTAAAAAAAACACACAAAAACCACGCTTTTATAAATGCACGTAAAAAACAAAAATTAAAAAATTGGATCGTTCAAGTTGTCTCTATGACCTTTCTAACAAGTCCAAACACGGCTATGATACGATATTCCATCATGGAATGCCAGTGCCTATCTTCCGGCTTCATCATCAGACCTTGAAACCTAATCGTGGTCAAAGTTCATTCCAAGACTTTTCTAACAAGTCCAAACACAGCTATGATACGATGTTCCATCATGATGTTCCATTTCATATCTTCCGACTCCATCATCAGATCAGTTCGACAGTACCATATTATTGTATTGTCATCAGAAATACATACAGCTGCCAATTTTTCATGACGCTACGATCACTACGGAAGAGTGTTAAATTAGTTACCTTAGATTCCATTACATAGTTACATACAGGTCGACCTAATAAAAGCGTCTTAAATAAATCAATCACCAACAAAGTAAATACATCAGGGAGTTGAAATCCTATATACCCACGGTAAAATCATGTTTTAAAAGAGCTGATCATCTGTCAGCGATAGAAATATTAGAATTTCTGGGCGTGACTTCGTTAGGTCATGGCCTAGCTTGGGTAGCAATTAACAATGCCAAGAGAGTGAGGGAGTTTGCTCAAAACCATGGACTCAGTGATTATTCTAGACTGATCATTGATTATTTGCTAAAATCTTTGAATCGTTTCTGCTTTTACATTCCCCTGTCTACCCTAGATCGGGTTAGTACCAGTTGGGTGACAGAATCGAATAAACATGAGGAAGGTTTGTGCCATTCTGTACCTGTTATTTTTTAATTAAAAAAATCCTTTATAGAAAAAAATCCAAATAAAACATGTAAATATATAAAAAAATAAAAAAAACAAGTTACAGAAAGTGAACTATTGTATTTATAATTATCACACGACTGCCCAACAAAAAAGGAGTGTAATGTGTTCAGGGTTCGTCTATGTATGTTTTCCGTTTGTTTATTCCACTATAACTTCAATAGGCTTAAACCAATTTAGAAATGTGTGATATTGCTAAAATCATTATGTCATCTCGAGTGTCATAGTGTACCATAACTGTCCAAATATCAAGTTAGTATATGTCTAAATGTCCAAATTCCCAAATGTCAATAAATTATCATAAATATCTCGTGTTTAGTGTCAAATCAAAAGTCTGATTGAGTACATTCCGAAAGCATATATGTATCTATATTAATAATTACATAAACTACAAATATTTCATAAAAAACCGTAATTAAAATAATTATAAATACAATAGTTCACTTTCTGTAACGGCAGTAGTGTTTTTTCTTAAAAATTATGCATGTTTGTTTTACCATTACATATTTAGTTAGAGTCTAAAATACCTGTATAGTCAATAAATAGTTATTTGTCTAACTGGCTTTCCTGACGATCACATGTGCACATAAGGTAAACCTACGTTATCAGTTAATTTAAACATATGTATTTGTGATGGTAATATGGAATAAGATACAATTGGAAAACAGTTTTTTATTGTTTTTAATTTAGTTACTTACTTGTTTTTTACGGTTTTTTATGTATTACTTATGGTTTACATATTCATCCATATAGATACATGTATATTTCCGGGTTGAACTTAATCAGACCTTTAATTTTAAACTAAAGACGATATATTTATGGTAATTTATTGACATTGTGACATTTAGACAACTACTTATTTAATATTTGGACAGTTAAAGTACCCGATGATAACAATTCTAGCAATACCACACACTTTTATATCGGTTCAAGCGTTTAAAAGTTATAATGGAACTAACTGACCCGTGCCCACTTCGTTGGGCGGTAAAACTTTTTACTTATGATGAAATTATGAGTGTGGTTTGGTTAGTACTGAGTGCTATGATATATTTCCTGACTGCCAAAAGAAGGGTTATATTTTTACTGCATATGTATGTATGTATTTGCATGCCAATTTGACTATATTATCGTTATTTGTGAGTGTCTTATCTCTTTAACCATTTATACAGTAAAAGTGAAATTATATACAGTAAAAGGGAAAAGTCTTTTGTTTTAAACACTTGAGAAGATAAATTTACTTATTTTGATAATCAATCATAATTGTTGATAATATGACCAATAAACATGACCTAACGATTTAAATTATTTTTTTAATATAAAATACTACTTTATGTATTACTTATGGTTTACATATTCATCCATAAAAGTTATATAAATGCTGTCGCTGACTTTTTTGTAGGCATTATCAAGCTCTACAACTTTTCTCTAGAACTTAATCATATATCTCTCATCGTTAAGGCAGCGTTCGTTAGAAACGTTTTCGTTCGACCGTTTTTTCCGACTTACTTTGGAAATCCGACTACCACGAAAAAGTCTTTTCATTTTTCATTAATATATAGCCTATGACACTAACAAATAATGTGGCTTTCTATTGGTAAAAGAATTTTCAAAATCGGTTCAGTAGACCCAGAGATTACTTCCTACAACATCACAAACTTTACCTCTTCATAATATTAGTATAGATAGTATAGATGAAGAAACGCAAAACATACATAGATGAACCTTGAACACATAGCACTCCTTTTTATGTTAGGCAGTCGTGCTTTAAATTGGGTTTAATTTTTTGCCAATTCTTTATAGTATGATGGCTGACATATAGAGCGACGCGGCTTCGGACACCGACAGACAGCGGAATGAGGAAAGATGGTTGTACGGGCGCGGAGGGAGGCAGGAAAACGGACAATTTTAGCCGTGCCAGTGCCCTGTCGCGGTTGCTGTTCCTGTGGACGCTGCCCACATTCCTGCGCGGCAACAGGAAAGAACTCGACCTCGACGACCTCAGCAGGTCGCCCGATTGTGACCTGTCGCAACAGCTCGCCGAAAAACTAGAAAGGTGAGACGTTAACGTCTATCGAGTGATGCTCGAGAGTTTGCGTATCTGTACAAGTGTCTATTTTAATTAATGCTTTATCGGGTGTTCCACAAGGTAGCCACTTAGGTCCCGTATTATTATTTCCACTACTTCACCTTTTCCTAATTCCTGCTTCACCTTTTCCGAATTCACTCTTTATGCCGACGACTTAATAATATTTAACGCCATTTTATAACCCCAATAATGCATCAAATTACACAAAATGTATCCTTTATGGACCATAATGTGTCACATAACTTCGAAATGATTTTATAAATCATAGAATACGAATAATGTATAAATAATATATTTTTCATATTATTAACACATCAGAATATTAGCAAAAAAACTAAATTATTGTTTAAGGATATAACGTTTTTATTTTTTTTAATATCATAAAAAACGAACGAACTATGTTGATTTTAAATAATCAATTAAAATATTTACGGCATTTTTTCTTTTAGTACGTTTTATAGTACCTACGTATGATTTTTGAGTTTAATAATAAAATAATAAAATTTTAGAAAAAGTTGTAGCTTAGCATCTTTATGGACCACATGGACAATTAGGTATGTCCCATCAATTTATTCAAAATCTTTGGAACAAATTTTCACAAAACTTCCATACTATACTATACGCAAATCTTATGGTCCTCAAAGGGTTAAAGAATACAAAATGTAAATATGTATATGATATACAATTTCTATTTGTATATCATATACATATTTACTATGACTATTTCAATTCGATAATCCTCTGACCATTATAATTTGATTTTTTGACTATTTATTATAATTCCTTTTTCCATTCATTGTTATTTTAATTTGATTATTTCACTAGTTATTGCAATTCCTATTTATTATTTACTCTTTTCGTGCTATTGAAATTAATTTTATTGTGTTTTATGATAGGTATATTTACAAATATTATTTGCAGAATGACAGACTGACAGACGCATTGACATATCAATGACCTAGTTTTTAGAGTAATGATTAATTTGAACATAGATTGTCTATTGCTTTAAGGTTATTAATAATATTATTAGATACTATTTTTTTTTCTTTTAACATATGCAGTTTGAAGTATGCACAAGCCACTATTTTCTTGGTACGCTTGCCTTAGTACGGGCCTAGGCCTAGTTAGGCGGCGATGATCTAAAGAAGGACTGGGCTGCGGTACTCTCTTTTTGCTACTATTTACAACGGAGCCTCTAATAATTTTATGTAATGTACTGTAGTTTAGGGGAGCTAACGGGCCCATGATGAGTTGGCCACGATGACCCATGTGTTCAGGGTCGGTCACACTCACGGGTCAACACCCATCCGACGACCTCCACGCACGGGGTGCGAACCTGGGTAGGACTCTGGCCAGAGAACCAGTTTCCCCTGGGAATCAAACCTCTGGCGCTCCTGGACGGTCTGCGCACCGTGCGGCGCAAGCCAATCGATTGTGCACTCCGACTAACATCTTGCGGTGTCGACTACAACGGGCGAGCCCGTCAACACAGGACGTTTTAACGATTAGTCGTTCTGTCGCCCGTGCAGTGAGCGTAGAAGACTTTGGACATTACAAATCCGACGTCTAGCTACGCCACAACCCGCAAGAGACCAACGCCTTTACCGCGAGATAGCCAGTAATGTTACCTGGCGGGCCGACACTCGCGCCCTTGCTTCCAATTGTGACCAGATTTCTCCGGTCTCTCGATTGGTTTCGAGTTCGAGGTCGCTTGCGCGGTCCTCTCCCATACGAAGCGGTGAAACGGTGTGCGCCGAATCTATCGCGGACCAAGGCGTCCTTTGCCCGACTCTGAACCGGGATCGGATGGCCAATGGTCATTTCAAGAGCAGTCGCCGTAAGGTAGGCAACCACCCCCGCTCTATAGGAAACAATACAGTTCCCAGACTCCCCCGACTGTTAGTCGGAGAGCACAGTCGATTGGCTTGCGCCGCTCGGTGCGCAGACCGTCCAGGAGGGCCAGAGGTTTGATTCCCAGGGGAGACTGGTTGACCCAGTGTCCTATCCAGGTTCGCACCCCATGCGTGGAGGCCATCGGATGGGTGTTGACCCGTGAGTGTGACCGACCCTGAACACATGGGTCATCGTGGCTACCTCATCATGGGCCCGTTAGCTCCCTAGCTCCCTAGCTCCCTAGCCCGTTAGCTCCCCGACTAACAGTCGGGGGAGTCTGGAAGCTGTATTGTTTCCTATAGAGCAGGGGTGGTTGCGTAGGTACCTTTCGGCGACTGCTCTTGAAATGACCATCGGCCATCCGATCCTGGGTGAAGAGCCGGGCAAAGGACGCCGTGGTCCGCGATAGATTCGGTATAGGTACACCGTTTCACCGCATCGTAAGGGAGAGGACCGCGCAAGCGACCTCGAACTCGGAACCAATCGAGAGACCGGAGAAATCTGGTCACAATTGGAAGTAAGGGCGCGAGTGTCGGCCCGCCAGGTAAAATTACTGGCTATCTCGCGGTTAAGGCGTTGGTCTCTTACGGGTTGTGGCGTAGCTAGATGGTGGACTGTTTTGTCCCTAGTGTTCTACGCTCACTGTAGGTAGATAGAACGACTACTCGTTAAAACTTCCTGTGGTGACGGGCTCGCCCGCTGTAGACGACAACCCAAGTTGTAGTTTTAAAAATGCACATTTCTTTAAATAAATAAATAAATAAAATAAATATTTAAACGCAAACCCTGTCTACCAATTTTCTTTAGTCTACAAATTAAACGACGCAGATCTCTTAAGTATTGTATAACGTTCTAGAGATCTTGGGATAACTTTTGACCTTCAACTACGGTATGATATCTTAGACTTAACTCTAAATAATGCCAGCTTCTCACTTTTCTCTTCCGCGCATCGAAATCCATTTTCTGCCATCCACTCGCATAGATAATAAGTAGGCTGCATAGATAATAAGTAGGTTTGAGTGCGCATCGGCGATATGGAATCCTCGTTACGCAGTACACATTAAACACTTTGAGGGAATGCACACGGCTCGGTGGCATAGGGGTTAGGTCGCCTGATCTTACATTGTAACGCGCCAGGTTCGATTCCCGGCTGGGTCACCATTTTCCGTTGGGATAAAATTAACGGAATTGCATTCCAAACCTGTCGATCGAATGCAATAACAAGACACACACTTACAATGACTTACATACATCGCACCTCCGTTCAAATACAGTAATAACTTGAAGAATTCCAATTATGGTGCGTCCTTATAAAAACTATCGCCATTTCTCATTTTACACTTCCAAAAAGGGGCATAACTGTTACTTTACTAGTGCCATTGACGAATTAGTGAAGTAATAGTTACAACTGTTTTTACTCTCAGTAACAGTTTACTCTATTTGATCGTATGTGCGACATGTTACACACACATACATATAATCACGGCTTAGTATGGTTGGTTGTAAGAGATTGTCATATGATAATAAACCCGCACATTGTGAAATTTCACAATAAAGAGTTTTAAGCTATTGCATAGCTTTTATCGCGGGCCTAGTAGGCCAGCGCGGCGACCGAATGAAGAAATTTCTTAACGAATATTAATGATTTGAAACTGATAATTACGTCTAAACGAGTACTACTTACGATTCCATAAAAATATATGTTAAATAAGAACATTTTCCTAATATTCTTAGCTTTGAATATTTAAGATTTTGTTTATATTACATAGTGTAATTAATTTGCGTAATTAGGTCTAACCGAACACAAAAACGACTACTACGCAAATACTATCTGGCGTACTATTATGAAACCTACACTATTTTAAAGATAATTTAATTATCTATCTTTTCATTTACGATTTTTTTTTCGAATAAACCGGTTTTTTTGCTTTATCGAATAAAAAATTCGCGCGCGGCGCTCTATTGGAAGACGTTTAAATTATTCCGAATCATTTGCTTCCGCAGCCGCAAATGATTTGGAATAATTTCAACGTTTTACAATAGAGCGCAGTTATCTGATATCAGAAAAAATAAAATAAATAAATATTATAATTGCATAAGTTGTTATAAATGCTATTCAATAGCTTTACCGCGGCAGTCTGCTTGTTTGTTTCTACTACAAACAAAGAAAAAGCACTTATGCTACAGATTCTACTCTGGGGAGTCGATTTCGAAAAATGATTATAATGCCAAATTGAATTAAATAAAACGAACAGCTCGCAAAATAGGCTCACCCTATCTGACAGCGCAGCATTACTAAACGGTAGACTTGACTGCTCCGAAATGATGACTGTTGCCATTAAATGTCATAACACTGCTGTCATAATAATGTGATAATAAAATGTCATAACAATTCTTTACTCTCCCCTATTGACAGGATTTGATTCACTTTAGATTATCAATATCAATTGTCAAGATTTTCTCATTTAAATTCCACGAAATATAGAAAATTTGAATTAGATGGGGTTTTTAACCAAGGCAACATTAATTAAAAGCATTAACATGTAGGTAGTAGTAGTAGTAGTAGATGGAGTGGGGGGCTTGTTTCCAGCCCTTGATGTCACCTAGATCTGTAAGGTCTTTTGTAACTACCCACTGTGTGTTTAGGTCAATTGTCAGCTAGTAGCCCGGTACTTCTTACCAGACTAAGTAGGTCACTGACCTTCAAGTTGGGCAGATCGCTGGGTTCGAGAAAGGCTCGTCCCAGTAAACTGTGTCTTTTGGCGGCGAGCCCTGAACAGCGGCCAACAATGTGTATGCTGTCAACATGTAGGTAAATACGTTATCATTCATATCGCGGTACCTCGCATCATACCCGCGGTACCTCGCATCATACCCGCGGTAGCTCCCTTTTATGCGTACCCCGAATACGACTGGCAAAAGTACAGAAAAGCTACTTGTACCTTAGCATTAAATTCTATAATCTACTCCCAACAAAATTTAAATAGCTGGAGGACATAAAATTTAAAAAAAAAATACGTGTGGCACTCGGGGACTGCCACGGTAAAGCTATTGCATAGCATTTTTAACAACTTATGCAATTATAATTATTTATTTATTTTAATTTTTCTGATATCAGATAACTGCGCTCTATCGGAAAACGTTGAAATTATTCCGAATCATTTGCGGCTGCGGAAGCAAATGATTCGGAATAATTTAAACGTCTTTCGATAGAGCGCCGCGCACGAATTTTTTATTCAATAAAGCAAAAAAAAAAAAAAAAAAAAAAACCGAATTATTCGAAAAAAAAAAAAATCGTAGATAAAAAGATAGATAATTAAATTATCTTTAAAATGGTGCAGGTTTCATAATAATACGCCAGATAGTATTTGCGTAGTAGTCGTTTTTGTGTTCGGTTAGACCTAATTTCACAAATTAATTACGCTATGTAATATAAACAAAATCTAAAATATTCAAAGCTAAGAATATTAGGAAAATGTTCTTGTTTAACATATATTTTTTTCGAATCGTAAGCAGTACTCGTTTAGACGTAATTATCAGTTTAAAATCATTATTTCGTTAAGAAATTTCTTCATTCGGTCGCCGCGCTGGCCTAGGCCCGCGATAAAAGCTATGCAATAGCTTAAAACATCAAGGAAATGCTGATAGGCCACCCTTTCTATAATCTGGCCTAATTTGAGGGCCATGATTTTTCAAATATTTAAAAAAGTAGAGCCCTATTGTCTGGTTATTTTATATGGTCTTATATCTGTACTTTCAGTTTAAAATACATAACGTAGATTTAATTTCATTGTTTAACATTTTACTGACAATTTGAATATTACGATGAATAATTTTACTACGTATTTTTCGAATCACTAACTACTTCAAATATTATGCTTCTATTTTGATTATTTATATTTATAGTTTGACAATCTAGTCGTTAATTTTTGACTACCTATGTATATTCAGTAAAGAATAGTAACGAAACTTACTACCTAACCCAATTATTTTGACACGTCCAAGAGCGGTCTTTAGCCGTCAATTGGACATAACGAAAATGTAATGTAATGTAATATCCATGTTTATAAAATGTGACCTTCAGTACATTTTACAAGCTGTAACTTGTAATTATTGTTTTTTTACGTATTTAATTATTATGTAAAAATGATGCTTTTTTAAAAGAATAAATAAATTCGATGCAATGTTTAGACAGCTCAATAGTACGCTATCAAAACAGAATGCCGTCTATCATTTTCGATCTAGGGGTCAACCACTAAATTGTAATTGATCGCCCTTTGAGTCAATCCACCGAGGTAAACCACTTCGTGTGTAGCTTGGTTCTATTTGTTAACACTTGCATTAAGTATTAACCATACATATTTGGTATCCCATCACGACACAATATTATTTTAGGTTTAAATTTCGACGATTGGCGTAGTGTCAGTGCCATTGACAAGCGAATGGATCTCAAGATATTATATACTTATTTACAAATCGTGGAAGTAAATACTTAGTATTGAAATATAATAGTGAATAATATTTTTTGAAGTATTAGTCTAGCAAACAAAGAGACACAAGAAGTGAATACGTAGAACTGTCGGAGTAAAATAGTGGTATAAATATTTATTCAGATAGAATTTAGTTTTTTTACTTGACTGGCCTACAAACCGACGAGGAGGTAAAGCATTGTGAACGCGCTAAAAGATTATTTCGTGATGAAGATGGATATATACATGTTGACCCTCCTGTCCCAGAGACGGTTAAGACCATTTCCAGACTGAAGTATGTCTGTTTGTCTGTGTGTGTATTCCTCCACGATAGCGCCCAAACGCTTCATCTGATTGAGCTGAAATTTGGCATGCATGCGTTATTTGGTCATGGCAAGAGTTGATAAATTTGTGGTTGAAATCGGTCTACCAGGGGGCGCTCTAATCATACTTCAATATAGAAATATTGGACTAAGAGACTTAAAATTGGTACACAGATGCCTTTTGGGCCAAAAACACACTGAAATTTTGATGGGAGTTAATGGACCCTTGCTGAGTTGGCCACGAAGACCCATTCTGTTCAGGGTTGGTCACACTCACGGGTCAACACCTATCCAAAGGCCTCCACTCATGAAGTGCGAGCCTGGGTAGGACTCTGGCCTTAGGGTTACTTTCCCCTAGGAATCAACCTTCTGGGGCTCCTGGACGGTCTGCGCACCGTGCGCATAAGCCAATCGATTGCGCACTCTGACTAACAGTCGGAGGAGTCTGGAAGCAGTACTGTTTCCTATAGAGCGCGGGTGGTTGCCGACCTTACGGCGACTGCTCTTGAAACGACCATCGGCTATCCGATCCTGGGTGAACAGCCGGGCAAAGGATGCCGTGATAGATTCGCTATACATATACCGTTTCAACGCTTCGTAAGGGAGAGGACCGCGCAAGCCACCTCGAACTCGTAACCAATCGAGAGACTGGAGTAATCTGGTCGCAATTAGAAGTAAGGGCGTGAGTGTAAGCCCGATGAGTAACACTCCTGGCTATCTAGCGGCTAAGGCGTTGGCCTCTTACGGGTTTGTGGCGGAGCTTGACGGTGGACTGTTTTGTCCAAGTCTTCTGCGCTCGCTCCAGGGAGATAGAACGACCAATCGTTAAAACTTCCAGAGGTGACGGGTTCGCCCGCTGTAGTCGACAACTCTAGTTGTGAAATTTTGGTTGGAATATCTCATATTCAAGCGATAAAAGCAATATAAATGAATGGGGGAATGAAATCTTTAGATTTGCGGCGCCGCGCGTTTGATATCGCGCGACGTACGTTCGAAATTTAAATCTTCATTGCGTTGTGTCGTTCGTACGAAATTCGAATGTTCAACGACGAATTTTACGCCGGCGAACGCTTGCAATTTGATTTATATGACGTCCTTGGATAGCTAAGGACGTCATCAGCCAAGACCGTCCCAACAATTACTTGCCGGGACAGTCTTGGGGTGACACAACCTATTTTCTTTCTAAGTACATAGTTGTATTAAGTTTGTCAGAATCGTCACTTAATCTGATGACTACACCATACCTAAAAAAAACAGATTTTTTAGGAGGGTTTAGAACATTTCAAAATGGACATTTTCCTGCTGGTCACCATATTTCCTTGTAGCATTACAGCCAGCAGGCAACTGCTCACTAATTGACAGCTTAAATGCGAAAAGCAACTCATCTCAATAATATGAATGGCACATTACAGAACAGTTTCTAATCATTATTGTAAACAACCTGATAGTACGGCATGGCCTACAGTCGGTTTCTAATTCTTTCGCAAATGTGTTTTGAATATTGCTCGCACCTATCCGTTAGCAATATTCAAAACGCCTATGCGTACAATTGCCAATATAATTTCCCACCGATTTTTAGGATATCCCCAATTTTAGTAAATACGAGCTCTTATAAATAGGATAGAAAACGAATTTACCGCGTGAAATTTGTAGCACCCGACGTTTCAGTGACGTTGCAGCCGCCGTTGTCCAGGGTAGACGTGGAAACCTCTTCTTAAAATGTTCCCGCCGTCGAACGCCGAACGCAAAAAAGTAAAACAGGATACAGTGAGTGTTGTGTGCAAGACGGATTTTCAAAACTCCCTCGCTCCGAGCCCGGCCCCCCACCACCGTTGTAACCTACGCAGTGGCGGAAGCGGTATGCGGCCTACCCGCAAAACAACGGATTGACAGCTCTTTAGTCTACCCTGGACAACGGCGGCTGCAACGTCACCGAAACGTCGGTTGCAACAAATTTCACACGGTAAATTCGTTTTCTATCCTATTTATAATGTCAAACAACCGCGATAGTCTTCGATTTTATACGAGCTCTTTCCCTATTATGTGCCGTTCTACGAGTGGTATTAAAAAACGTTAATAAATTACAAAATCTTTGGAATCATAACATATAAGTTATTATGTTATGAAATAAAACAATAGTTTTGAAAACAAGAAAAACACGCTTTTTTATTCAACACAAAATAATTACCCACATTGTTGACACTCCGTAAGGAAGCTAGTGTAAGTCATCTTTGTGATTAACTACATTAATGTAAAAATATAGGGCGCTTTTTCTAGAGTTTGTTTGAGTACTTAATATTTCTAAACATTGCTTTTTGGAAACATTTCACTGGGGAGTTTATTTATTTATTTATTTTATTTATTTATTTATTTGTTACAACTTGGTAAAGAGTTAAAAGTGTGATCGTACAGATATAATTTGTAACTATTTATATAAGCAATAAGGAAATGAACACATCCCATACGATCATTCTAGACGAATGCCCAACTAGACCGAACAGCCTGTATCTGGGCAAACGAAATATATAGCCTTTGTTTTTGAGTAGTACTGACGTTTGAGTAGTACTGACTAATAGACTACTTTCAATACTAACACTAAGATAATGGCATAAAATAGTGCACATATGTACATATATACACATATACACATACAAACATACATACATACATATATAATAACACACACACACACACACACATACATCTACATACACACATATTTTAAATTATTGTATGAAGCAATTCTTTTTCAGTCTTTGTACGACCTACTTCGTAAAGGCGCCATTTTTTTACTTTTATATTAAATTGGTGTACATTTTGAACATTTTTTACTGACTCTTCTAAAGTATTAAAAAATTTTGGGGCGATGAAATACAACTGTCTTTGGGCAAAGGTTGTATGTACGTGAGGAATTACATAGTTCGTCCCTTCAGCCATTCTAGTTGGTCTTTGCTGCTGGCTTCGGGAACGTTTCTCTAAAGTCTTGTTAAAATGGTTTAGGCATTGTTTCACGAACAACTGACGGATATCCAAAACACTTGCTTCGCTGAACAGCAGGTCAGAGTCATGGCGGGGATGTTTCCTGTAAGTAACCCTCAAGTATTATGATGATTTGATTGGAAGAAAAAGCGCCCCACACTTTTACATTCAAATACTATAGTAAATTACAAACATGGATTATACTAAGTCCATTACGGGGTAAACAGTGATTACAGAGTTGTTCATTATTTTGTGCCATTTAGTGCAGTACTTACAAAAGCGTGTTTTTTAGTTTTTGAAACTATTATTCTATTTTTTACTTTTAGGTTTATCACAACACGTGATAGGACTGAAAAATACTTTTAGTCATCACAATCATGTCATTCATGATTAGAGTGCACCTCGAGACGATTCCAGCAAGCCCAAACATGCTAGTCATTTATTGTTCCGTTATTAAGTTCCAGTGCCTACCTTTCGGCTCCATCATCAGATCCTGGAAACTATTTATGACCAGAGTACATCTAAAGACGTTTCCAAAACGTCCAAATACGGCTAAGATACGTTGTTCCGTTGTATAATTCCAGTGCCACCTTCTGGCTCGAACATCAGACCCTGGAAATCATTTACGACCAGAGTACATCGCAAGCCGATTCCAACTAGCCTAAACACGTCTAAGATAAAATTTCCATTAAAGAATTCCAGTTGTAATCTTCTGGATGTAAAAAGAAACAGCCAAAAAATAATATTGGTTCCTAGTAGAAGTGAAAACGGCTTCGAAGAAGGCTCTTTTTAGAATTTTGTAACGAAAAAATTCAAACGAGTTTACTATGGGGAAATGGACGCCTACATCTTTGAAAAGTAGTTAATATTAGATGTACGAATGTACATCGTACATGTACATGTACATCTTTGAAAAGTAGTAGTATATTGGATGTACAAGAAAAAGGTGCAGTTTGCAGTAATGAGCAATTAGGCGTATCAACACAACGGGAGACCCGTCACGTAAGGGAGTTTTAACGACATCAGGTTATTTTATCTCCCATGGAGTTAGTGAAAATTTAGCTGACAAATACAGTCCACTGACTAGCTCCACTGAGGAAGTGAACTCAGCGGGCCGAACTCAAGCTCTCTTTACCAGATCTGGCCGGATTTCTCCGCCCTCCAGGCTGGTCGCGAATTCGAAGTCACTTGCGCGGCCTCTGCCTGACGTTAGGGGTAATTCATTTCGATTGTATCGCGGATATTGCTCAAGCGGGATCGAGTGGACAACAGATCGTTTCAAAAGTAGCTGATATTAGGTCAACAAACAACCACCCCCGCTGTTTAGGAAACGTATCCGAATGTTTCCGGGTTATTCGTCGGATTGCACAGTCGATTGACTAACGCCGCACGATGCGCAAACCACCCAGCTGCGCCCGAGGTCTTTCCCCAGAGGATCTGATCTTACCTGCCCACTACAAGTCATATGGCATTTATTTATTTTATTTATTTATTTATTTAAAGCAATGTACATAATAAGCAACAAGCGTAACAAATTATATTTAATATCTACACTTAAATAAAACCCACAGTAAGTTGTGTCACGCTTATAGTGAAGATCGGTCCCATGTCGCCCAACTAAGTATGAACACTTGTTCTAGGGCAGACATATTAAACAAATACTAGTTTAAAAAGAAAACATAATCAAAAGAAAAAAAAAGTAGTTTAAACAAAAAGAAAAAAAAGCGAAAATGGAAAAAAAACATTGAATTAAATAAAAATATGCATAAAAATAAAATATGTAAATATAAATTTATAATAAAATAAAACATTGAAGTAAATAGATAATTAAATACATATATCCTTCGGTCAATAATAAACTATATAGTCATAACTTAAATTATAAATAAAATTTGTAATATTTGTAAGAAAAATAAAAAGTCACAATAAAATTATAATACCATTAATAGTAAAGTTTCTAAAAAAAATTAAATAGTCACATAGAAAAATTAAAATAATAGAAATAGTCACAAAGTGCAGCCAAACAAAGCTAGTTAAGCAAGATAGTCAAGAGTTCTTGGTGTATTCGGTACCTTCCTGGCCCAAGCATCCACGAGACCAGTTGTTTCTTAAAATGTACTTAACCCTTGGAGTAAATGGGTATTTTCATGGATGCATCTGTCTGTTTTGCAGGATTTTCGGCGACATCGACCTTAAAGTACTATAACTACGAAACTACTACACCAATCATAAAAAGAACAATTGCACAATGATTGCATTGACATTTCGAATATAGAATATTGAAATATCATTTTGTAAAACAATTAGATAATTATTAATAAATATGAGAACGTCAAAGAAGTGAAAAAAACGCGGAACCAGATCTGGTCGTATCATATTCAACGGATAATTGTTTCAGAACCAGATTTGGTCGTATCATACTCAAGGGGTTAAAATGTTTCTTAAATAGTACCTTCCTGGCCCAAGCTACACGAAACCGTTAGCTGCCAAAGGGCAATGTCGTTATGTGCAATGAACTCTACCATATCAGACGTTTAAAGAAGGTGCTTTCAACTACATGGACAAAATAAACCACTTCATGAAAAATACGGGAATGGCTATTGCGAAATTAAAATATTTTTTACGATGGCGAATTTATCTTTTGGAAATCATAAGCAAGAAAAAACACAATTTACAAAATCATACCGCGGTCGATGTAGCTAGGGCTAAGAATAAAATTGTATTGCGATCGTCACTAACCCGATAAAACGTAAGGCGACGTTGCCGCACGAACCACCACTTACGAACTAAAAGATGTGCTGCTGAACGATGCTGTAAACAAATTACCGGAGAAAATTGGCAACAGTGCATTGAGCACACTACTAAGAGTGAAATATGACATTGACGATATTATACCCAATGTTACGGATCGACTTACAATAAATATTGAAAAAATTTCGACCATTCCGATGGCTAAAACAATTCGATGCAATTTTATATTGTATTGATATTTATCACATAGCGTTTTTGAAATTGTTGCGCTCCCAATTTATTGTACATTTAAATTTCATACAATAGCAATTTATTTAATTAATTATTTATTTAATCTTTCTACTGCATCCCTTGATTCACTAGGATTATGATTATCTAATCTAAGTACTTAGATTTCGTAATCTTATATTTTAATCGAATTATTATTTCCCCCCCCCCTCTCCCCTTGCATTTAGCACTTATTATAAAATAGCCTCATGTTCTGGGAAATGGCGGCAAATGTTATAAGGATATTTCGCTTACGAAAACTAGCAATTAGTAATTGGTTCATCATATCTTTGCTAAGACCTTGAGAGCAGTAGGTACTTCAACGAATGGTAAACACTTAAAGCTGACAGATGTTAGTTTTTTTTCTTATTTTTTTAATCTATTTCGAATCTCTTGATTTTGTTATCGATTCAATAAAGAATATTTTTTTATTTTTATTTTATTTTATTTCATACCAGTTGAAAGGAATTCCTACACTTGGTGATGTTTAAAACAAAACAAAAATAATAAGTATAATATTTAAATATATACCTATTAAGGTATAAGGTATGAACGTCGGCATTGCAAGGTATGAGCGTTGAACATCCAAGCGCAGTTTTCCCTAGGATAGAAGAAACAACATTTTCCAATATTTTCAATCAAAATTCTTACAAAATTTCGTAGAATTTTCATGTGGACAATAGTACTAAATAATCAAACAAATATTGGATATTTTCACAAATTATCATAAGGCAAGATATTTTAAAAAAGAAACACAAATACAAACAAATCAGTAATAATAATAATAGTCAATAGCCAATAGTTAGAAGGAAAAAAAACGTAATTGTTAAATAGTCAATAATAGAAAGAATAGGGAATGATAATAGTCAAGTAGGTCAATAGAGCTGCGAAAAATGCGAGCTGCCCCTGATGTGTAATGGAAGTTTGTTGTAGAATAAGTAAGATTGGCAGAGAAAGCTATTCCGAACCTTACTCAGTCGCACCTTAAAATGACGCAAGTCCTCTTTATTTCGCGTATTATGCGATTGAATATTTGAGTTAGATGTTTTGGTAACGCGGCGTACAAAGTCATGATACCAGATTCGATGAAGTATTGCTTGCAAGATGTTAGCGAAGATATTGAAAACAGATTTCTAATCGCTCGTTTTTGTAGGCGAAAGATCCCTATAACGTTTGCCGCCATTCACCAGAACATGAGGCCATAACTTAATAGGGAATGGAAATAGGCAAAGTAGACAGATTTGCAATGCAATGCAAGCGTCGACACATGATGCTGGCATTCATTTAGCTCAAACGGCACTAGCTTTTTTTACTTGTCTTACAGAAATATTTTATTTTTATTTTATAATGTTGTCCAATACAAAAAAAAATACAATTTGGCAAAAAAAAAACAAAAATATACTTAATCATATTTTTTGCAACTTTTTATTTGCGAAGCTGATAATATGACCTTTGTGTGGATTATATATCTCCACTTGATTTTATATCTGTTCTGGGGTGTTAAGACATAGTGACTTCAGTTTTCTTTTTTTCTTTCATTTATTCCGATCGCTCATTCATTCTTAAAAAAAATAAGTTAAATATATAAATAAATAACAAATGTTAATCACATGCATAGCAAAATATTGAAATATATAAATAAGTAAATAAATAAATCCATAAATAAATAAACAAGTAAATTGACCAATAAATAAGCAGCCAAAAAGGTTCCTTACTATGCACGTTTAAAATTGTAAATCTAATTATTTAATATGAAATTTTTATTTAATTTTAAACATAATCAACTAATTGTATTCGAGGTCAAGTATCAAGTAACAAATATGGCCTAAGTCAGGAAGTGAGTATCCATTTCTTCGCACTGGCTTCTACTTTTCGTCATGAGCCTGTGAGGGACCACCACTCACAAGACTCCAGGTTGTTCGGTTTGAGGTGGTGGTATCAACTTACGAGTCATCTCCGTATTGAAAGGCGGTTTTGAATGAAGTAGAAGGAATTTATTTATCGAAGGTTTGAATATTGCCAGTTATAACGCTTGCCGAAGTAACGAGTGCCCGGATTACTTTATCGAGACGCGAGGGTTGCGCGGCGGACGTTATGTGGGAATAGGGGATGAGGATTGTGCGTGTACTTCTAGTATCTTGTACTGGGCACGGCTCGAGTCTGTGGGATTACAGACTAATGCTTCGAGACTCAGGGAGAACGAGGAAAGGAAATCAAGGAGCTGGATTCGTTGACCTAATTCGTGAGAGAGAGTGCCGAATGCCGTCGCAACCTTGGGGGAGGTGATCACTCGGGAATGATAATTTGGTTGCTTTTGCGCCAGTTTATATAGGCCGATCAATGATGCAATCCAAAAATATTCCGAATAAAAGTATTGTTTAATCGTGCTGATTCATAGCTGCACGAGTTAAAATAATAGCTGAATTGTGTCTGTGGCTTTCACTGGAAATCGATGCATTTGTTGATCGCACGTAATGGACTTAAGGCCCGTTACAAGCCACTTGAAAATATATTTTTTCAGAGTCAATCTGCTGATTGTTCTCTGCACTTTAGCCTCCACCAAGGAAGGGCATAAGGAATCATACAGACGCGGTGCCAGAAACGCTTAATACCTCTGTGCAAATCTCGTATTCACTCGTTGGCGGGCTTGTTTTTTTTATTTTTTCGTGTATCATGTGAGTGGTTAGCGAAGAATGACGATCTATATGACTCGATAATTATTGTTTTGTCACTGACCTACGTCGAAAGTCGCTTCTTCTTCTTCTTCAAAGGACATAGGTAAGGATTCGATATTAAACAGCTGGAGGATGTAAAATTAAAAAAAAACATTAGGGTGATGCTGATATGTCGCCCTTTCTACGATCTGACCAAATTCGAGAGGCAACACTTTTTAAACATTGTATCCATTTAATAGATAATTTGATCGAGGGATGCTTATTAGTCATCAGTTCTATAATGTAACGGAATTAGATACCTATGATTTCTCAAAAATACTTACAAAAGAAGAGCCTTATCGTCTTGGTGATTTTATTTCATCAATTATAAATAGGGTAGAAACGAATTTACCGCGTGAAATTTGTAGCACCCGACGTTTCGGTGACGTTGTAGCCGCCGTTGTCCAGGGTAGACTGAAAGAGCTGTCAATCCGTTGTTTTGCGGGTAGGCCGCATACCGCTGCCGCCACTGCGTAGGTTATAACGGTGGTGGGGGGCCGGGCTCGAAGCGCGCGAATTTCGAAAATCCGTCGCGCACACAACACTGACTGTATCCTGTCTTACGTCCTTGCGTTCGGCATTCGGCAGCGGGAACATTTTAAGAAGAGGGTTCCACGTAGAAGCGAGTTTGTAACCGTCGTCTCTATTGAAGTTCGGGGTTCTTCTTATTTCAATGGCTTCCCGGATCATGCGAGGAAAGTAGAATTGTTCCTTGGATAGCACAATGGGATTTTGAAACTGCATCCAGTGGTTACTTCCGCTATCCAATATATGTTCGCAGATCGCCGATTTTTCTCGCTGAACGTTTTTAACAGCTTTGATGTGTTCTGTCAGTCGCGTGGCTATGGGTGCTACAAATAGCGGTGCAAGAAATTCGTTTCTATCCTATTTATAATGTTAAACAACCGCGTTAGTCTTCGATTTTATATTATTTCATAAAGTTTTATTTCTATTTTTTAAATGTAGGATCTAGCTTAATTTGATTATTCAACATTTTACTGACTACTTTGGATATAACGACGAATAACTTTTAGTTATTTAGATATTTTATAGATTGAAAGCACTAGCTTTTAATCTATTCGGATTATTGACTATTTCAATTATTAAACCTTTTTTGGTTTTTTATAATATTTTACGATTAATAACTTTTAGTAGGTTCCAAATAATTGACTATTTCAATTCATGTTATATTTTTTGACAATCTAATAGTTACATTCTTGACAACTACATAGGTTGCCAATAATGGGTGTCAGGTTGTTAAGTAAAGGGTAGTAACGAGACTTACTAACTAACACAAATATTACACTCGCCACCGGTTATATATTGCCCTTCCCAGAGTGCATCTAACACATACTCAAAAGTCCTTCAATTACGTTAGTTTTAAGCTTTTTAACTGCCTCCCACTCCAAACTAGACTTCTGAGTCAAAAATTTTCGAGAGTTTTATAAAAAGAAAATTTGCATCCACACATGCTTTCTATACGTTGGACGAATTCTACAGCTGTTCTGAATCGTTTGTTGTCTAAATAGTTTTGTATATTAGATTTAAAAAGTTTAAGGCATGAAATGCTATTTTACAATATTGATAGGATTTTTTTAATATACGCTTCAGGCGTTTTAGTTGTTAAGTTGACTATTGAAACGGTATTATTTCCAAATTATGTCGGAATTTAATTAGTGGATCATTTAACATCTCTTTTTATATTTTTTTGTTTTGCTTTTTTTAAAACATTTTTTTTTGATGCGATTATTTTTTATTTTATTTTGTTATGTCTTTTAATTTGACACTATTGCCACTATTTATATTTCTACTATAATTTTTCATTTTGAAATTTAACTAATATGTAATTTGTCTAATATGTATTTTTTCTTGACGATTTCACCATATTAGGTATCTTTGTTGTAGATATCTAGTCTTTTTTGAAAAATAAATTATGATTATGCTTATTTTGACTCGTCCAAGAGCGGTTTTTATCCATCAAAAAAATAATTTAATGTAACGACGTAAAAAAAGACAGGATGGAAATGAATTGTAATGGATATAATATTTATGTTTATTGGATTTCAGAAATTGGTTTGACGAAGAACGCAAGGCGAAGGCGGTCGGCCGGAGTCCATCGCTGCGACGCGCGCTTCTGCGGACCTTCTTCTGGCAGCACGTTCCAGACGCTTTTCTCTATTTCATTTATTTCATCTTAAAGTAGGTATAACAAGTTTGCATTTTAATAAGCAAGCGTTTCGCGGAAGCTGTGAGAAACCTGTTGAGCATGCTTGGCTTTAGGCGAAACATTGCCGCGATCGACCTTATTCCTACTGTTAAGCAACAAATGGAGAACGAACGAATGAATGTATGAATTGTGCCACTTCAGCCAGGAGTGCTTCTGAGTCTGTATCCCGAATATATCAGGGGGCAAAGTTTTAAGTTTGAGTAGCTTACTATGGCATCTAAGTATATTCTAAGTTTCGTTTAGTCAAAGTATTCCATGTGAAGTTTAAGAAAATCTGTCCATGTGTATATTGGTCTTTTTCCTTTCCTTTTGCCTGCTGCGTATCTGTCTGTAAGTGGCTGTAAATAGCTGTAAATGCGGTGGCTTTCTGCGAAGAGTGCGACAGCAGCGATTTATCTTGTGGGTCTTTAATATGTTTTGTGATCGTTTTTCCTTCGAGAAGCTCGAAGACCAGTTGATTTGATCGATACATTTAAGATAAAAGTAAAAAAAATGGCTCCTTTACGAAGTAGGCCGTGCCAAAACTGAAATAGAATTGCTTCATACAATAATTTAAAATATGTGTGCATGTAGATGTATGTGTGTGTGTTATTATATATGTATATATGTATGTTTGTATGTGTATATGTGTATATATGTATGTAACTAACCCCTTATGAAAGGCCTAATTGAGTATATTCCGGAAATATACATGTATCATGTAAATGAATACATAAAACACCAATATTTCATAAATAAACCGTAATAAAAATAGTTATAAATATAATGGTTCACTTTCTGTAACAGCAGACGTGTTTTTTTATTCTTTTTAATATATTTACTTGTTTTATTGTTTGTACATTGGCGGCTTCTCAGTCCCTGGATAACGTTGGTCTTCCTGGCAACGCTGTAGGTATGTGCTCAAGAACTACTGTAATGTGGTTTCAGGACTTTGCAACCGAAGGTGCTGGCGCTGATGCTGAGCTACTGGGAGCCAGGCTCAGGAGTGACCCGAAGCAGCGCCTTGGGCTATGCCGGCCTCCTCGTGGCGATGGTGTTCCTCACCTGCCTCTCCTACCACCACGCCTACGTCAGGTCTAGCCAGTACGGAATGAGATTGAGGGTCGCGTGCTCCTCACTCCTATACAGAAAGGTACGGTCCATCTTCATTGTGATATTTAATTGTAGTTTGATGGGATACTTAGAGGTTTTAACTACGACGAGCGAACCCGTTACCTCAGAAAGTTTAAACGATGTTGATCGTTCTATCTCCCGTGACGTGATCGTGTAATACTTTGGGACGAGACAGTCCTCTGTCTAGTTACGCCACTCGCCCTTACGAAGCCGACGGCTTACCGCGAGACACCGGGTGTGCAAACAGCGGGCCGACACTCGCGCCTTTACTTCCAGTTACGCCCATATTTCTCCGGCCTTCCGACTGGTTACGAGTTCGAGGTCGCGTACGCGGTCCACGGTGTCTACCGACTCTATCCTGGACTGCCGCATCCTTTGCCCGCCTGATTTTTAAAACATTTGGAGAGAAATGTGCGGCAATCGTCCTCGACCTTGCGAAGGCTTTCGACACTGTCGCGCACCCCTTGCTGATGCCTAACCTGAAACGGATCGGACTCGGAGAAAATGCGCTAGAGTGATTTAAATCGTATCTATCAGAAAGACTGCAGATGACCAGACTCCGCGAAGAATATAGTTCTACACAGCCTATAACGTATGGTGTCCCACAGGGCAGCGTGTTGGGTCCAATTCTCTTTTTGGTGTATTTGAATGATTTCTGCAAACGCCCGGCGATAGGAAAGGTCATCAGTTTTGCCGACGACACCGTTTTATTGGTCAAGTCTTCGACTTGGACAGATCTGTTTACCGATACTGAATCAGTACTGAGAAACGCGAAGAGATGGTTGGATAGAAAATTATTGACCTTAAATATAAGTAAAACGAATTTTATGACCTTTAGCAAGACAAACACTGACCAGCCAACTTCAACTATTAAGCTTCACTCGTGTATCAGAACACAAGATTGCCAGTGTATGAATGTCGACAGGGTGTCCTCCATTAAATACTTGGGCGTGATGTTAGACAACAGACTGCGCTGGGAGGATCATTTAACGAAGGTTGCGGCAAGACTGAGAAAACTTGTGTATTACTTTAGGAGTTTGCGGAACATCTTAGATTTCAATACGCTAAGAAGTGTCTACTTTGCTGTCTGCGAGTCGGTTATTCGATATGGCATCGTAACTTGGGGCTGTGCGGCAAAAACGCTTCTGGCCACCCTTTACAAAGCGCAAAAGGCTATACTGAGGGTGATCAATAAAAAAACCCCAAACATATTCTTCCGATGACCTTTTCCGAGAGTATAGGGAGTTGAGTGTGAGAAAAATGTTTGTGCTGGTAACTCTCACTAAATTCCAGAGTGAGTTAGGAGAACAGAAAAAAGCCAGCAATCTCGTGTAACAAGAATATCGAAACAAACAAATCTTGCAATACCACTCAGGAGATCCGCTTTTGGCCAATCCAGTTTCACTTATCTTGCCCCCAAATTTTATAATTGCCTACCACCAAACATTAAAGACACTAAAATCTCATATAAATTTAAAAATAGTTTGAGTGCCTACCTCTTAAATTGTACAAATGCATATATTGAACACCTTATTAAATAATTGAATCTTTATAATAAAAACGTAATAGTATATGTAGTAATATAAATTGATGATTTCTAAATGTAACTTTATTTTAATTTTTGTGAATTTATTTTGAATATTATTAATACATATTAATACTTATTAACACACACATATATATATATATATATATATATATATATATATATATATATATATATATATATATATATATATATATATATATATATATATATATATATATATATATATATATATATATATATATATATATATATATATATATATATATATATATATATATATATATATATATATATATATATATATATATATATATATATATATATATATATATATATATATATATATATATATATATATATATATATATATATATATATATATATATATATATATATATATATATATATATATATATATATATGAATGGATACGCCGGATTTAAATATATAAATTTCGCATTTAGTAAAACGGCTGCTGTATCGATATTAAATATGCCTGCGCGATTTACTGAATTGGTTTCTAAATTCTCATTCCGATAGTGCATCTCCTTTTCCTATCCCCTCTCGTTAACTGAAGGAAAGAAGAAGCAGAACGTCGCCGGCGAGTCAGTCTATCACCGATTGTGTTCGCTTCGATACCGCCCGCGACACGTCCGCCGCCGCGCACCCGCGCTGTAACCCGCTTTGTAAAACCCGCAAATAAGAACATTTAGTGCTTGTGAAATATATATATATTTGACAATTAAATCACCGCCGCCCTGTGAAGTGACTTGAGAAGCTGATTTACGAAGCTGCAAACGGACATTTAATAAGGTAAACGAGATCCCATTTTTTCCAAATTTTTCTATACCAAAGTACCGCAAAATACAGTTCACTAACCCTTTAATTCCCAAATTAAAATCCCCGCGCTACCATTTGATGGTCCTTCGAGCCGGATAAAAGCCAATTCAGTATATTATCATATTATTTGTGTAAAGTTTCAGTTTATATCAAAATCGTTTCAAACGGGGTTTCGTTTCATATAAATAATTGTACTGATTTCGCAGTTCGTTCTCACATATTAATTTATTGTAAATTTATAAAAATATATTATATATATTATTTAATATATTTATATACATATATTTATAAAAAAGTAATAATTTAACTGCTTTATTCAGCCGTTTCTTATTATATACCGCTCATATCTTGCTTGACAACCGCGCTAATTGCCTGTATGTCTGTTTGGTAATTATTTATCGAATCAATATGTAGGTACAATTTATTTCGTTATAATAAAATATTACTTGCGTATAGGTATATTTAATAATTTATTTATTTGTACTAAAATATTATTTGAGTATATATTGCTTGAATATATTTAGGTATTTTATTTACTCGCGCCGCTAGCCTGTATATAGGTTTTAATTATTAATTGAAACTATATAAAGGTAACCGTACACTATACTACTGTATTATTTTATTTGGCATATAAATAAACATAAAATTCCTTGCTTCAATATAATTACAGTTTATCTAATCAGTTTTTCTGTGATCTGTCTTCTGCAATGTCGGAGAGAAGGTTAAAATTATTAATTGCGAAGAAGGGAGAATTATACTTTCGCTTAAGTAGTATTGCAAATCATGCAAACGAAGTTGACACATCGGACCTTTCAAAGGAAAGTTTTTTGAATGAGTTAGAGTCACTCGAAGAATTAAAGAGTAAATTTGAGCTAATTTTAGATGAAATAAATAACATCGAATTAGAATTGAACCCTAAATACGCTATCAACTACCAACCACTTTCATCATTTGATGATTTATATTGTCGTATAAAGCGAGTCGCAAAAACTTTATCTTTTAAGGAAATAAAGCCACAAATACCTCAACGCGATAGACCGAAATTGCCTGCCATACAAATACCAGAATTTAATGGTGAAGTTAAAAACTGGCCATTGTTTTATGCTAGTTTTAAAAATACTATACACGAAAACCCGGGCTTGGCTGATTCTGAAAAACTTTATTATTTAATCGGTAAATTGACCGATAAAGCCCGTCTGGTCTGTGCAGGAATAAATCCGTCCCCTGAAAATTATTCTTTAATATTAAATGCTCTTATTGAAAAATACGAGGATAAAAGACTTCTCGCTACGTCATATTTAGATCAAATATTTAATTTTAAACCGCTTATTAACGCGTCGGTAAACGATCTTGAAAATTTTATTGATAAATTTGCTTCGTCCGTATCCGCTATTAAAAATCTTAAGTTCAGTGATTTAAGCGGTTTTATTTTATTATATACAGCACTTAAAAAATTAGATTCGCATACAGCTCGCGCATTTGAAATGGAGAAACGTCGTTTAGAGTTACCCACCTTTAATGACCTCGTTTTATTTTTGCGCGACCAAATTAAAATATTGCATAGGACACCCACTTCCACATCTCCACCACAGATATATAAAAAACCAGATGTGGCAAATAAAAATAAAATTAATAAATTTACGCATTCTTACATTAATACTGAGACTTCGCTCGCGTCTTCTCAATCTCAGTGTTCATTATGTACTTCGCGTCACGAACATCTATATAAGTGTTCGGGATTTCAAAAATTATCGCCTAACGATCGCTTTAAACACGTTAAGATGAATCACTGTTGTATTAATTGTCTCAGTGCCAAACATCAAATTTATAATTGCAATTCAGATAGTCATTGTCGGAAATGTCAACGCAAACATCACACAATGCTTCATTTCGAAAATACCGCTCCCAATATTGGAAACAGGGCGTACACTGCAACAGCGACAGCCGTTTCACGCGGCGTAGACGCAGGCTTACCGTCTCGAGCGGACGACGTAGCTTTGTGTACGTTGTCAGCTGACGATAATGTCAGTAACTTTATCACTCCCGCTTTCACAACTGTTCTTCTCGCGACCGCCCGCGTCATAGTGGTTGACGCATGCGGCAACGAATGTTATGTTCGCATGCTATTAGATAGCGCTTCGCAAAGTAATTTTATAACCCGCGATTGTTGTACACGTCTTGGTCTGACATCTTTTAATCTACCCGCATGTACTCTCGTTAAAGGTATAGGAGGATCGGTGAAGCCTATACAAAGCTCAGTCCGAATAAAATTTTCTTCCCGCTTTAATAATGACGTCAGTTACGATGTCGACACATTGGTTGTAGACAAAGTGACTGAACGCTTGCCCTCCGCCTCGGTCGACAGTTCCGCACTATGTAATTTTAATCATTTACCGCTGGCCGATGATTCATACGCAACTCCTGGTGACATCGATATGTTAATAGGAGCTTCTTTGTTTCCGCACCTCTTGTTACCTAGCAAGGTTCAAGGCCAAACCACAGGTATTTCTCCATACGCGCTAGAGACAGTTTTAGGCTACGTTATTCTAGGAACCGCACCCGCACTGGTGAACTCGTGTGTTACCGTTTCGTGCTGCGCAGTAGATCCTCTGGACAGTTTGGTCAAAAAATTCTGGGAAATGGAAGAAATAAATGGACTGCCCATTCTCAGCCCAGATGACAGAGACTCTGAGGAGATTTATTCTCGTACTACGACTCGTGACGAGACTGGTAGGTATTCCGTCGCTCTACCGTTCAAAGGAGACATATTCTCTTTGGGGGACTCCGCGCGTACCGCCGAGAGGCGATTTCTCTGTCTGGAGCGCAAATTACAAGCTTCTCCTACCTTGAGACAGGCCTATGATGACGTCATAAGAGAATACCTAGAAAAAGGTTATTTATCACCCGCCCCTCCTGACACGGAGGCGAACAAAGACCATCCCGCTTATATTATCCCGCATCACGGCGTCATTCGAAAAGACAAAGTGACATCGAAGTTACGCATCGTGCTCGACGCGAGCGCCAAAACAAGTACGTCTGTTTCGCTTAACGATATTTTATATAACGGCCAAAATTTACAAGGCAACCTCTTTAACATAATTTTAAATTTCCGCTTGTTTTCTGTCGCTCTTTCAGCAGACATACGACAAATGTTTTTGTGTATCGGCGTACACGAGCGCGATCGCAGGTTTCAGCGTATATTTTACCGTTTTTCGCCCGCAGAACCGCTTCAAGTATACCAGTTTAACCGCGTTTGCTTTGGGCTAAAATCCAGTCCCTTTCACGCATTGCGCACTATCAGGCAACTCGTCTCTGATGAAGGTGCTTCTGAGGCCTTCAGTCAGGCCACACAGACCATAGACAACGGTTTATATATGGATGACTATGTTTATAGTGTGCCGGCCGAAGATCAGGCCATAGATGTCGCTAGACAAATGATAGGATTGATGAAGGCAGGCCAGTTTGATCTTGTGAAGTGGACAAGCAATTCTCAGTCCGTTTTGTCGTCAATCCCAGAGTCACACCGTCTTATCGCAGTTAAGGAGTTCGATATATCCGCACTACATAAAGTTCTTGGCCTATGTTGGTCGCCCGCAACCGATTCTTTTACTATAAAAATTTCTTCGCCAGCTGAAACTTGCACCAAACGCGCCATACTATCTTGTGTTGCTAAATTATGGGATATTATGGGCTTCGTGGCTCCTGTTGTGCTATTCGCTAAGCTCCTTATTAAACAGCTTTGGCTCGAAAAGCTTGAATGGGACGATCAACCTCCCGCTCACATAATTAAGATATGGAATCGATTCCGCACCGAGCTTCCAATGCTCAATAAAATAAATATACAGCGCCACGTAGGTATCACGGTCGGTAGTGTTGTCACTGTTTTGGGGTTCGCGGACGCCAGCGAGAAGGCGTACGGGGGCGTTGTATACCTACACGTTCACAATGACGGACAACCAAACTCGGTTCATCTAGTCTGTGCTAAGTCCAAGGTGGCTCCTATGAGAAAGGTGGTTTCTCTCGCTCGGCTCGAACTCTGCGCCGCATTGATACTTTCAAAGCTCATGCGCATCGTTATTGATGTTTGCTCAGCTCGCCACCCCATTGGTGAAATTTACGCGTTCTCAGACTCGACAGTGACACTATGTTGGATTCACTCTTCGCCACACCGTTGGGACACCTTCGTTGCCAATAGGGTTTCAAAGATACACTCTGAATTGCCTCCTAGTTCTTTTTATCATATACCAGGAGTGGACAATCCCGCTGATTGTCTCTCGCGCGGGCTCATGCCTTATCAAATATTAAACCATCCGCTGTGGTATACTGGTCCACCGTGGAGCAACTCACACCCCTCGAAGTGGCCTATTGTTACGTTCAATGCGTCTACCACTTTGTCTGACCCCCCTGAGGAGAAGACTATCGCTCTTGCTATTTTTGAGCAAGAAACTCCGGTCATCATAGCTCTGTCTAAACGTGTTTCATCTTGGAGTAAATTTTTACGCATTGTTGTGCATATTTACCGCTTTCTCAAAATATTACCGCTTCGCAATCATATAACCGCTTCTGACCTAGACTTTGCAGAGAATAGGGTTCTCCGCGAGGTTCAGTCATTTTATTTTTCGAATGAAATCGCATATTTGCGAGCTGGCAAGGCTTGTAGTCGCAGCTTCCAGCAGTTAAAGCCGTTCTTGCATGATGGGCTTTTAAAGGTCGGTGGTCGCTTATGCCATTCTGATCTCGATTTCTCACATAAACATCCTGTGATTTTACCACGAAAGGATCATATATTGGATTTATTAGTTGATTGCATGACAGTTGGACAAGTTCAACTGTCATGCTGGTCCTGACTTGTTGATGTCTATTTTACGACAGAAATACTGGATTCTGTCCGCCCAAAATTTAATACGTAGCAGGGTGCACAAATGCATGCCCTGCTTCCGGCTTCGCCCTAAGCCGAACTATCCGGAAATGGCTGATCATAAGTATTTTCGTGTAAAGCAATCCGCAAAGCCCTTCGCTCATACAGGCACGGATTTCGCTGGCCCTTTGAAGGTGACAATGTCTCGTGGACGCGGTATTCGTTCCACGAAAGCATACATATGCCTGTTCGTATGTATGACGACGCGCGCTGTACATATTGAACTTGCCGGTGATCTTAGTACGGCTAGTTTTATGTCAGCTTTCAAACGTTTCTTAGCTAGACGCGGCCCTGTGAGTCGTGTGTACTCAGACAACGGAACCAATTACGTTGGCGCTAAACGCACTATTTCTGAGTTGCATACGTTCTTAAAGTCTAAATATTTCAACACTGACTTTTCCCACGTATTGTCAGAGAATCGAATTAGCTGGGTTCTCAACACGCCAGCCGCAAGCCATTTTGGTGGTAATTGGGAAAGCAACATAAAGAGTCTAAAGACTCATTTGTTTAGAATTATTGGGGAACAGATTCTCTCTTTCGAGGAGCTCAGCACCGTCCTCGCCCAAGTCGAAGCTGTGATGAATACGCGGCCGTTATGTAGGACGCTCACTAGTGATCCATCTGAACCGCTAGCTCTAACACCCGCACATTTTTTAAATTATACTCCGCTGAAATATTTACCCGCACCTGACATTGAGGAAGACAGGCTTCACGTTCTCTCTCGTCACGCTTTGCTCGATAAGTTAGTCCAGTCGTTTTGGAAACGATGGAGAACGGACTATTTACATACGCTACAAACACGCCAGAAGTGGAAAACTTCTGTTAACCCCATCGCAGTCGGCAATATCGTCGTTCTTATAAACGATAACGCACCACCGCTTCATTGGCCACTTGGCATTGTAGACGAGGTATTCCCGGCGTCAGATGGTGTTATCCGCGTTGTTAAAGTAAGGACCGCAACTGGATCTTATCTGCGTCCAGTTGTACGAGTTTGTCCTTTGCCAAACTAACTTATTTATCAATTACTAATATATATCTATGTAGTTTAAGTATGTATATTCTAATTTTAAATAAGTATATTTATTTTATATTCCGCATCATATCCGCATTTATTTTAAACTCATTTTGTCGCACTCTTTGAAGGCGAGCCTTCAAGCCGGGGGGGAATGGATACGCCGGATTTAAATATATAAATTTCGCATTTAGTAAAACGGCTGCTGTATCGATATTAAATATGCCTACGCGATTTACTGAATTGGTTTCTAAATTCTCATTCCGATAGTGCATCTCCTTTTCCTATCCCCTCTCGTTAACTGAAGGAAAGAAGAAGCAGAACGTCGCCGGCGAGTCAGTCTATCACCGATTGTGTTCGCTTCGATACCGCCCGCGACACGTCCGCCGCCGCGCACCCGCGCTGTAACCCGCTTTGTAAAACCCGCAAATAAGAACATTTAGTGCTTGTGAAATATATATATATATTTGACAATTAAATCACCGCCGCCCTGTGAAGTGACTTGAGAAGCTGATTTACGAAGCTGCAAACGGACATTTAATAAGGTAAACGAGATCCCATTTTTTCCAAATTTTTCTATACCAAAGTACCGCAAAATACAGTTCACTAACCCTTTAATTCCCAAATTAAAATCCCCGCGCTACCAATATATATATATATATATATATATATATATATATATATATATATATATATATGTTTTTATCATGTTTTAAAATAAAATAATATTGACAATTTTCATGACATTTTTTTACGATTTTTTATTAGGTAATTAAGATATTTCTGTTACATTAAGTATGATTTTGTTTATTTATATAAATATAATATTATAGATTTCTTAGGATAATTAAAATAAATTGTCTACCTTGAAACAGGCGGCAGCCTAGTTAGGTTAAGACTTTGTATATTGAATGTACTCATAATTTGAAGTCAATAAATATATGTATTTTTAATTTGAATTTATCTATACTAATATTATAAAGAGGTAAAGTTTGTGACGTTGTAGGAAGTAATCTCTGGATCTACTGAACCCATTTTGAACATTCTTTTACCAATAGAAAGCCACGTTATTTGTGTCATAGGCTATACATTAATCGATACTAATATTATATAGAGGTAAAGTTTTTGACGTTGTAGGAAGTAATCTCTGGATCTACTGAACCCATTTTGAAAATTCTTTTACCAATAGAAAGCCACGTTATTTGTGTCATAGGCTATACATTAATCGATACTAATATTATATAGAGGTAAAGTTTTTGACGTTGTAGGAAGTAATCTCTGGATCTACTGAACCGATTTTGAAAATTCTTTTACTAATAGGAAGCCACGTTGTTTGTTAGTGTCATAGGCTTTATATTAGCAAAAGAAAATGAAAAGGCTTTTTCGTGGTAGTCGGATTTGCAAAGTAAGTCGGAGAATAAGCGGTCGAACGAAAACGTTTCTAACTAACGCTGCCTTAACGATAAGAGATATATAACTAAGTTCTAGAGAAAAGTTGTAGAGCTTGATAAAACCTACAAAAAAAATAGCGACAGTAGGTATATGTCTAAGTTTTATATTTAAGTCACAAAGAGTAGTATTTTATATTAAAAAAAGTTTATTAAAATCATGTGTATTGGTCATATTATAACAATTATGAATTCTTATGAAAATAAGTAAATTTATCGTCTCAAGTGTTTAAAACAAAAGACTTTTCCCTTTTACTGCATATAATTTCCCTTTTACTGCATAAATAGTTAAAGAGATAATACGCTCACAAATAAGACACTCACAAACAGACACTCACAAATAAAGGTATTATAGTCAAATTGGCATGCAAATACATACATACATATGCAGTAAACATATAACTCTTCTTTTGGCAGTCAGGAAATAAATCATAGCACTCAGTACTAACCGAGCCACACTCATAATTTCATCACAAGTAAAAATTTTTACCGCCCAACGAAGTGAGCACTGATCAGCTAGTTACTTATATCGGCATAATAATCATCTTTTTAACACGCTTTTATTAGGTCGACCTGTATGTAACTAACTATGTAATGGAATCTAAGGTAGGTAACTAATTTAACCATCTTCCAAGGATCGTAGTGTGATGAAAATTGGCAGCTGTATGTAGTTCTGATGACAATACAATAATATGGTACTGTCGAACTGATCTGATGATGGAGTCGGAAGATATGAACTGGAACTTCATGATGGAACATCGCATCATAGCTGTGTTTGGACTTGTTAGAAAAGTCTTGGAATGAACTTTGACCACGATTAGGTTTCAAGGTCTGATGATGAAGCCGGAAGATAGGCACTGGCATTCCATGATGGAATATCTTTAAAAGCGTGTTTTTAGTGTTTTTTTACACTGTAATATTTTATTTTTCCAATTATCTTTTACTTTTAAATTCGCATTGATATTTGAAGCGTGATTTTTTATTGTTTTGAGTTTCGTTTTTTATTAAACTATATTTTTATGTATAAATAAGGACAATTTAACTTTATATGGTGGACAATTTAACTTTATTTAACTGTGTTTGGACTTGTTAAAAAAGTCTTGGAATTAACTTTGACCACGATTAGGTTTCAAGGTCGGATGATGTGGTTTTTACGTGCATTTATAAAAGCGTGTTTTTAGTGTTTTTTTTTTAACTATTAATTTGAAAATTTTGCAATGATAATACTCGTTGAAACTGGTATTCTATCCGTAGTATGGTAATTCATACTTTACCAATATAAACTGGTATTGACACATCCACGAGCGGTTTATCCGCCAATTGCACAAGCATGTGCATATGTAAATATAAATGCATCGATGAACACATTTAAACACGTCATCCATATTCTTGGTATCCCTTTCGGATATTTAACTCAATTAAAACATGCTCACTTTGTTTTGTGAATTGACAAATTATGAGAGAAATATAAATTTTACAAATTAAATCTTAATCTAAGCGCACAATCATTTGTTTTTTTCATTTTGTTTCTTATTGCTTTTATTATTATTATTATTATTATTTCTTTTATTGTTCTTCTAAAGATAGTCATAAACAATATTAACTAGCTTTAAGGTACAAATCAATTCTGTTTTTAAATTTATTGATAGAAGTTGCAATAACCACACAATACAAGTGGTAGTTTATTACACATACTTACCACTCTCATTTGTAGGAACTTTCTAAGATGATACTATTTAAAAAGATTTGTGTGGACGTTGAATTTGTAAAACCTTTCTAGCCCAGTTATATCGCAATAAATTGTGAGAATTTTATTTGTCACAATCAGGCCTCCTCTTTTTTTTTCTTTGATTGAGAATAATAAGTCGAATTAATTCCAATTGGTCTTCGTAATTCCTATTCTTTAGATACTCTGGCATTTTGGTTGCCATTCGCTGAACCTTTTCAAGGACATCTACATCAATGCAGAAGTGGAGGTACTAGACTTAATAGCCATTTTCAAGAATAGGTCTCACAAATGCCTTGTAGATCTTCATAAACACCTGTATCGTCAGATGTTGGAAATCCTTCCTTATCACATAGAGGGTAGAGTTAGCTCTTTTAGCGATTTGCAACTACGTGTTTTTCCTATTTGACATCATCAATATAATCGTTATTCCTACATATTTTGGTTATCTAACTGCTTCTAATTGGACTTCTTTTTTATCTAACTGCTTCTAATTGTGAGTTAATGGGCCCTTGCTGAGTTGGCCACGAAGACCCATTCTGTTCAGGGTTGGTCACACTCACGGGTCAACACCTATCCGACGGCCTCCACGCATGAAATGCGAGCCTGGGTAGGACTCTGACCCTATGGTTAGTTTCCCCTGGGAATCAACCTTCGAGCGCTCCTGGACGGTCTGCGCACCGTGCGGCGTAAGCCAATCGACTGTGCACTCTGACTAACAGTCGGGGGAGTCTGGAAGCAGTACTGTTTCCTATAGAGCGGGGGTGGTTGCGGACCTTACGGCGACTGCTCTTGAAACGACCATCGGCTATCCGATCCTGGGTGAACAGCCGGGCAAAGGACGCTGTGGTCCGCGATAGATTCGGTTAACACCGTTTCACCGCTTCGTAAAGGAGAGGACCGCGCAAGCGACCTCGAACTCGTAACCAATCGAGAGACTGGAGTAATCTGGCCACAAAGCCCGCCGGGTAACACTCTTGGCTATCTCGCGGTTAAGGCGTTGGCCTCTTACGGGCTTGTGGCGTAGCTCGATGGTGGACTATTTGGTCATCAAGTCTTCTGCGCTCACTCCAGGGAGATAGAACGACTAATTGTTAAATCTTCCTGAGGTGACGGGCTCGCCCGCTGTAGTCGACAACTCTAGTTGGACGTTTAACAGAGAATAGTGTGTGTATGGGTTGCTTTTCCGATATCAAGCACTACACATTTCTTCGGTGTTTGAGGTCAGCAACAAATCTTCCGTCCACGCTTTTATCTTGTCAAGGTCCTGCTGAAGCGGTCCACTGCTCTGAATAGGATCGGCGATTTTTTTTATTTCGTCAGCAAAGTAACTCCTTTTTGATGGATTGCGCCTTGGATATACGTAAGATTAAGGGTGAAAAAGATCGCATCTAGCTCTAACCCAGAGTCGGCATCTTCTTCAAGTCAAAAGATATAAATACTTGCGTGTCATCCCCATATAGACGGTGCTCAGGATTGTGGATTGTGGAATAGTACAATGAGTAAAGTATGGGTGCTAGAATAGTGCCTTGCAGCAGACCACAATGTGTAAAGCACTAGATAGAGAAGTAATGCTTCCGGTGTCGATCATTGTTGACGGCGTTTCCGTAGCCTTTCGTGCCATGGCACCCTTATCAGTTGCATACATACTTTGAGTCGATTTAATAGATAGGTTCGGTATCATTTGAGGTGTAAAGAGTAAAAAAAAACATTTTATTTTATTCGCAAAATTCACAGCATTCCAAAATATTCAACTAATTACACATAATAATCATCGTAAGACCTCTTATAATTTCTCACAATTAACAATGGTTTTTATAGATAAATAAATAATAAATCACCATTTACACTGCATTAAAAGAAAAAATATGGCTCGGCGCAAACGAGCCACCTAGCAAGGCAGCTCTTATGGCACTAGCCTCGAATACTATTAATTCAAAGCTAGTGCAAAACTGCGTATCACTACTGAATTCCCTGGGCGAATACTGAAGAACAGGGTAACTCTAAGATATGTCCCCGGCCATGCAGGAATCGAGGGAAATGAACAAGCCTGCAAACTTGCTAAGACGGGAGCAAAGGGAACGTTATACGGCCCTGAACCTTGCTGTGGCGTACCAAAAAGCCTTGCAAACCTACTGCTCAAACAAATATGTTTAGAAAAATCCGTCAACCAGTGGAACAACACGCCAGGGTTGAATCAATCCAAAGCGCTAATTAACCCGTTGAGTATGAGTCAACCAAATCTGGTCGCGAAACAATTATCCGTTGAGTACGAGTCGACCAAATCTGGTCGCGCGTTTTTTTCATTTCTTTGACGTTCTCATATTTATTCATAATTATCTAATTGTTTTACAAAATGATATTTCGATATTCTATATTCGAAATTTCAATGCAATCATTGTGCAGTTGTTCTTTTTATGATTGGTGTAGTAGTTTCGTAGTTATAGTACTTTAAGTCGATGTCGCCGAAAATCCTGCAAAAGAGACAGATGCATCCATGAAAATACCCATTTACTCCAAGGGTTAAGGCTTACGACGAGGCCTTATCACTAAATAGGAAAAATCTACGCATACTGGTGAGGAAGCTCTCGGGGAATTGCGGCCTTAACAAACACACGTACAACCTCAAGCTCCGAGACACAAAAATGTGCAGGCTCTGCCAAGGGGCAGACGAAACTCCCCTGCACCTCATGTGCGAGTATGGCCCGCTGATGCGTAAAAGATCACCCACTTGGGTGAGTCATTACCTCCAACCTGAGGAGGTAAATCAATCTGGCGCCAGAAGCCTGTTACGGTTCTTAAATGACACGAGGCTTAGCGCAGAACTATAGTAGGTGGCGAACGCAATAGATCAGCAATGGTCGCAGTGCTGCAAGGCTCATAAAGACCTTAGAAAATCCCCACACAACAAAATAAGAAAAACGAGCCACCGGCTACAGCCACCAGTGGTCGTCGAGTGCGAGTGAGCGAGTAGCGTAGAAGGTAGCAAGTGGCGGCCATCGGGCACGCGTTTGCGGCGAGTTCCTACGAAATGTATGGAAAAGCGTGTCAGTTATTGTTGCTGGCCACTTGTGGCTGTGGCTGGTGCTTCGTTTGCGTCGAGCCTAAATCGTCAAGTATACGTATACAGCTGATACGAGTAAAATAATAATAAATAAATAAGTATGAGCATGTATTTAAAGTGGTCAATAAAGCAAGTGTACCTAAATTTGTGGTTGAATGTATTTGTATTATGTAAATGTATTTGAACCTTTGTGTGTGATATTTGGATCAGAATGTGTATGTGTGTGTCTATTATGGTTGCTATTTTCCTTGTTATTGACTTGAAAACGCATCAGATTTCAAGGGAAATATATCAAGTTCGCCAATAAATCGTTTTATAAGCAACGCAGAAAAATATTTTTGGACATAGTTTTCGTTAGCTCTTTGCACATTGTGATCTGGTTGATTTTACATGAAGTCGGCATACCGCTGCGTTCTTTACGATAAACGATGTTGGATGACAAGATACCTAAAGAGGGTTGTTTTTGGTTGCAGGTGATACGAATGGACTCGGCGGCTCTAAATGCGGAAGCTGCTGGAAAGGTGGTCAATTTGCTGTCGAACGACGCGGCGCGGTTCGAGCGCGTGTTCGCTTTCCTGCCGTGCATCTGGGTCTTCCCCTTCCAGCTGCCGCTTCTCTCCTACCTCATGTACACCGTGGCAGGTATGGCTGCCATCATCGGCATCGCCGCCACCCTCATCGAGACAGTTCCCTTACAGAGTAAGTAGCCAGTGACTACCTAAAAGTCGTTTAATAGTTCGATAGTTTTGGGAGCTAATGGGTTGGGTAATTATGACCCATGTGTTACGTTCGGCCCAACTCACAGGTCAGCAACCATCCGGTAGCCTCCACGCAGAAGTGCGAAACGGATTTCTTTCCTATAGAGCGGAGGTGATTGTTAACCTTACGGCAACTGCTCTTGAAACGATCAATCAGCTACCCGATACCGGGTGAAGAGCCGGGCATAGGATACCGTGGTCCCGCGAAAGATTCGATAGACACCGCATCAGCGCTTCTTAAGGTAGACGATCGCAGAAGCGACCTCGAACCAGTAACCAGTCGGGAGGCCGGAGAAATCTGGCTATAACTGGTAGCGAGGGCGCTTGGTCTGCTCGCTTGTTTAACTACCGGGTGCCGGGCGGTGAAAGTTGGTCTCTCACGAGAGTGTTGGCTGAGTCTGTCTCTGCATTCATCCCACCGTTGGAAGAACGACTATATATTGTTATAACTTCCTGTGGTGGTGGGATCGCCCGTCGTTAACTCCATAGTTCGATAGTTTAGTGGTAAGTATTAGAAACTATCATTACGGAAGACAGTTTATGGGCACCTTAAAGTAGTTGGGTTCCTTTGGATTCCGTTGCCAAAGACAATGCCCCCCATTCTTCAGTAAGAATGCTCTTAAGTATAGAATCTTGCGCTGACAACATGGCATATGACTTCAGAGAAGATTGGGAGACTCATCGGTTCGTTATCGTCGAATAAGCCTCCCGGAATAGATATTATCACAGGTTTGATAGTAAAGAAACTGTGAGAAAGTGTACGATTTCGTCCTCATACAGACACTTTAGAGACGATCGATTTCGTCCTCATACAGACGCTTATATTGTAAGATCGGATCACTCCGTGTCAATGGTATTGCTAAAGTTAATGGTAAACTGAGTTCTGACTCAGCTCGCTATCGATGTGAGGACTGCGATCGAGAGGACTGCGCAAGCGACCTCGAACTCGTAACCAATCGAGAGACTGGAGTAATCCTGTTCGCAATTGGAAGTAAGGGCGTGAGTGTAAGCCCGCTGGGTAACACACCTAGTTATATCGCGGTTGAGGCGTTGGCCTCTTACGGGCATGTGGCGGAGCTTGACGGTGGACTGTTTTGTCCAAGTCTTCTGCGTTCACTTCTCGGGAAAGAGAACGACTAATCGTTAAAACTTCCTTAGGTGACGGATTGGCCCATTGTAGTTGACAACTCTAGTTGCCTCCAAGTGTAGAAATCTTAGTATATAATAAAATTTATACGGGAGATGGATGTCTACAACCTTGAAAATCCAAATCTGGTATACTATTGTCACTAAATTATTCTAATTTATAAAATTATATGCTCCTACAGAAAAATGCCAAAAATTTCTTGTAAACCCAAATGGTGCGTATAGTTCGTGGACATAAAAAGTCAGTTGAAATAAATAGCCTGTTGAAATAAGATACAGCAAATATTTCAATGATGATTTCATCGACAAAAAGTAGGTTACCTCAGTGGATGATAGCTGTCTACTAGTTCTGTCGTCTTCAAGTCTGCAGTTACTTCTATTAGCGAGAGAGAAGAAGCAGAGAAACACATTGCGCCCCTTTTTTTATTGAAGCTGGTATCCTTACCATGTCGTCCATGTACAAAATATATCAGTGCCTTTTATACGCCAAAGAGAATCTTTTAAATTGCGACCTTCACTTCACTCGACATAGCCATAATACGCGACATAAAAATAATGTGTTATTGGGTAAAGTACGCTTGACTAAATATCAAAAAACATTTTTATATATTAGTTTTAAATTGTTCAATTCTTTGCCGTCATCGACGAGAAGACTTGAGATGGCAGCATATAAAATCTACTTGAAAAATCATTTAGTCAAACATGCCCTTTACAAACTGGACGACTTTTATGATATTGCGTCCACAATTGCTTGATTATAAATAGCCATATTACGACTATACTTTCGCAATAAGTTTTAGATTTTATTGACATTGTTTTTAATTACGCATGTTTCAGAATTTTTCTTTTTCATTGTATTGATTATTATTTATTGTTTGATTATTGATTATTTTGTAAATTTTACTATTTTTAAGTAATCACCTCTGATTACAATGATTTTTTTTCCTTTTAATTAATCAAAGCGGTTTTATCATCCGGTAAATTATGATTGTAAAATTTGACATGTTCCTCAGTATTGTGAAATGCTTTTATGGAATGAATGATGATGATGATGATGATGATGGTGGTTATTATTTTTTAATAATTATTGTAAAATCTTATTACAGCTTATTTAACCCATCTGATGGGAAAGTACCGACTCAAGGTGGCTCTATCGACGGATGCTAGGATCAATCTCATGAATGAGATCATCTCCGGTATACAGGTAGGTAATATGGTACTTTACTCAACCATAACCATCTTTTCTTGCCACTTTGCCTTTAATTGTTGTATCTGCTTTGGGATGACGATTTCCATGATATTCATTTTCTGTCTCATTTTTAATGCATGTGTTATTCAATCAATTCAAATCAAATAATTAATTGTCCTAAAAACTAATACATAGTTGTATACACAGTTGTATTACATTTACATTTGGCCGTGACATGATTGAATTCTTCATTAATGATCAAATTCTTCTATTAATAATCAAAACATAAAAGGTTACTCGTAAGAATAAAGAAGGTATTATTGTAGAATTAAATATATTGTGTTGGCGATATTGATATTGGCATAAACCATAATGTTACAAATTATAAAAAAGAATAGAATAATCAAACTATAACGAAATATTCAAACCATTGAATTTTAAATTTTAAATTGTTAATCCAATCGGCTGTGTCAACAGTTGTAGAGGGAACAGTGTAGTTTTGTCAACTGCTTCGGGCGAACCTGTCACCCCATAAAGGTATGAGGGTGACCACCCTGCACTGGACTCCAATTGCTCGTGAGTGAAGGGTGGTTCTCATCAAGGGGTTTTCTCCGTATTGAAAGTCGATGTAGCTGAAGTTAAAGTATTTATTCAGAAGGTATGTGATCGGTTGCCAGTTTGTAACGCCTCGGATGTAAGTCGCAGAGTGTGTGTAGTGTGTGCTCGAAGTGTATGTCGGCGAAGTATGAAGCGCGGCGATAGATTTGAGGATGATGATGATCGCGAAGTATAAGCGCGGTTATTGTCGACTCGAAGATAATGAAGAGCGCGAGAACTCGTGGACGATGCGGTTAACTACCGCCAGAGGATGATGAAATATCGATCGAATGTACTGCTTTTTATATGGTATGTATGATGCAATGTTCAATGAGTGGGGGAGGATAAGTGTGTCAATTCGTATCGATCAGAAGAAATGGCATTAGTCACCGGCTGAGTGTGCGTTAAATGCCGAATTTAGTTGGAATTTAATTGCAGTTGACTCGTGTATATTTGAGCGTATTTGCCGTTTGGATTCTAGAAAAATTACTTCTTTTGTTGTGGGTATGTTGGGCGAAGTCCTCAACAAAGGTATAACGATATTGATCGTTCTATCAACCTCGGATGAACATAAAGACTAGGGGACAAGGTCAGTCCATCATCTAAGCTCCATCTAAGTTAAGCCGACTAACATGTGAGAGAGCAACGCCTTCGGCGTGGCACTAGGAAGCTGAACCAGCTGAAGGCCTTGCGCCCTCGCTACCAGATTTGGCCAGATTTCTTCGTTCTTGGTTACGAGTCCGAAGTCGGCAACATTTTCCAATGTTTTTCTGTTTGACTTCGCGGCTCATCTTAAACGCTTTGCTGACTACATATGTTAAAATTAAGCTGCGCACATTTTTGTAGTAGTACAAGATGGACACAATCCACTTAATATCTCTTGCTTATCTGTTTCGAAGATAACACCTTTATCGTGAAGCTATTCGACGAATTCTCTTTGTTCAATTTTGTCCATTTTGCAAAATCACTCTTACATGCACGATGAATATGTAGTAAAGGAACACGAATGGCAGCAGGTCGCAATACACAATAATATAGCACAATACAACAGAATTTATAGCCAATGATATAGCAATATTAACTGAGAAAAATGGGTGACAGAAAAAAATACCTTGAAGCTGTAAACTTTCCAACGAGATTTACAAGCTTTAAAATACCTTGCAATGTTTGAATGTAAGTTGTCCGTTTCAAAGTTTGCAAACCAATTTTTAACCACTTGCTGGTATCCAATTGAGGTGAAATTTGACATACTTATGTAAATTCAATGATAATGCAATATTATGTTGGCATCGAGCTGATTTGACGATGGAGCCAGGATGTAGGGAGTGGAACTCTGTGATGCCAAATGGTATTACAGTCGAATTTGAGCTAGTATGTTTGGTTATCTTCAGTACTTTCCATTACACTCGATGACGAGGGTCTTGAGATGGAGCCGGAAGTTTGCCACTGGAATTCTCTAATGGAAAGTGCTGAGATAGTCAAGTTCGGGGTCGTTTATTTTGTTGTATTGAGTATGTAACGGTCCTTGAGTACCGTCACATGCAATCAACAAATGCATTGATTTCCAGTGAAATACACTGACACCAATTCAGCTATTATTCTACCTAGTGCAGCGATGAATCAGCACGATGAAACAATAGTTTTACTCGGAATATTTTGGATTGCATCATTTATCGGCCTATATAAACCGGCGAGAAAGCAACCAAATTATCATTCCTCGAGTGATCACGTCCCCAAGATAGCGACGGCATACTTCGGTACCCCGGCTTCTTGGTTACCTTTTTCCTTCCTTTCCTTATCGAGAAGCATCAGTCTGCAATCCCACAGACTTGAGCCGTGCCCAGTACGAGATACTAGGAGCACAAGTATAATCCTCATCCATACACCCTCGCAACCTCCGTCGCGCACCAATACCCCCGCGTCAATATAACCAATTCGAGAAGCGTTACAAACTGGCAATATTTACCTTCCAATAAACAACTTCTGATATACTCAAAATCGATTTTCAATACGGTAATAACCCTCAAGTTGACACCACCACTTCACACCGCACAATTTGGAGTCTAGTGAGGGGTGGTCCTTCACAAGTACCTTACATTACCCATGACGACGAGGGTCTGAAGATGGCGGCGGAAGATTGTCACTGGGAGTTTGGGGTTGGTTATTCTGTTGTCTTGAGTACTGTGCGTCACACATCCGTAGATTGCCAGGAGGAGGAGGAGTTCTAGTGGCAAGTTAGTCAGCTTTGGTTCCTCTGAGTCGGCCCTCTTTAAGGTTCGTTCGGGGGTGCCGCAAGGTGCGAATCTCTCTACGATTTTGTTCCTCATTTTCATTAATGATTTACCTAAATTTGTAAAATATAGTCACTGCTCACTATTTGCTGATGACGTGAAAATTTTTCATCAAATAACAGATGCTCGAGAAGCGGAAATATTACAGCAAGATATAGATGCACTTCCAAGATGGGGCTCTGTCAATGACATGGAATTCAACACTAACAAGTGCTCTGTTTCAACCATCACTAAGAAGAAAACACCTTGCTTTTTCCCATACACAATAAACGGGTCAACTTTAAAAACGGTGAAGGACCTGGGAATTACATTTGATACGCAGTTGAACTTCCGTGCACACATTACAAATATTTGCAATCTTGCTAGCAAAATGGTCGGTTTTGTTATTCGCATATGCAAACAGTTTAATAATATTCGTGTAATGTTTCTACTATATAATTGTTTAGTCCGTAGCATACTTGAATATAACTCGGTCATCTGGTGTATAAGTGAAAACAAATACATTCAGATGGTAGAGCGTATTCAAAGAAAATTTTTAAGATATATTTATTACAGAAAATATAATATTTATCCATACTTATTTCCGTCCGATTTTGTGCTAGAAATGGTAGGATACAACAGTCTTGAAACGCGTCGATATATTTCACTAATTATATTTGCATATAAATTAATTCAAGGAACTATTTATTTGCCAGAGTTACTATGTAAGTTTGAATTGTACGTACCGGTAAATTACACAGCGAGGAGATCGCATCTATTGTTTAATGTGCCGTACCACCGTACAAATATTTTTGTAGACAGGCCAGTGGGAAGGGTTATAGCTCTTCTTAATTCCTTACCCACAGAAATAGATATCTTTTGTATATCCCTTTGGCAGCTAAAAAGGCAACTCCCTGCTATCTCATGTTTATCATAATCTGTCTTTTATTTAGTTTTACATTTTTATGTTTCTTTCTTGTTCAATGTTAGCATTAATTTAGGTATGTAGTCATTTATTTTTAAACTTACACTCTAGCTTTAATATTCAAGGGCGCATTGGATTCATCTGTAATGCCCTTGAATACTATTTTAAACTAATAAATAAACTAATTAGTAGGTAAATTAGTAAAAAGTAAAATTTCTTTTTAAAAATCCTTTTTTAGTTTTAATTTATTTAAATAAACAAATGAAAATAGTGAATAACATGATTATTTCAGGTGATAAAAATGTACGGGTGGGAGCAGCCATTCGAGGCGGTGGTGAGCGCTCGACGGCGAAGGGAAGTGGACCTCATCGCCAACAGCCTCTACATCTACGGAATCAATTGCAGCTTCGTCGTCTTCACTGAGCGCTTCACCCTCTACTGCACTCTTCTAGCCTACACGCTGCTCGGCAATAGAGTCACATCGGCTGTGGTTAGCACCTACTTATTCACCGTTATTATTAAACAACCATTTGTTATTAAAACTACTTTATTTTTGTTATATAAACCAATAATTTGCCCAAAACAATTTTATAATAAAACTTAGGCTTACATGCTATGTTTGTGTGTGTACGCAGGTGTTTTCAATGGCTCAGTTTTTCAACGTGCTACAAGGAAGCATCGCCTACCATATCCCCAACGCGGCCACCGGCCTGTCTGAACTCCTCGTCTCCATCGACAGGCTCGGAGAGTTCCTCAACAAATGCAAGTACCTATCGATATACCTCCATGTCCGAATACTCAGCAGTGCAAGGATGCAGGATTTCATGTTTGTAAATGCATTTCCAGGCGAGCGCCCTGACGAAGGCCGGCGTGCGCGTCTTGCTTATTACGACAATGCCGCTCCAACGAATGACGCCAACACCAAGGACAAGTTAACACCTCTCCACGAAGGAGGACATTTAAACCCAAGTAAGCACTCACCAGTAAACCTAAATATTTTTATTATGATTGCTGATTATTCTGGACAGACCGCATTGCTTACGCCTAGATCAGATCTTGTACAGCTAGCAGTAAACAATAATAACAAGTTTTTAAGCACAAATCTAGTCTGTTTTTAAATTGATTGACAGAACTTGCACTAATCATTTTAAAAAGCAATTTATTCTACATGTCCACCACTCTATTGTGCAGAACGTTGTTAAGAGGTTTAGGTTTTAATTTTTTGCATTTGAGTTTTTTTCAGTTACCTCGAAGATTTGTTATAGCGTTGATTTTGTAAATATTATTTTGCCTAGGTGCATCGTAATAATTTGTGAGATTTTTATACGTCTCAATTAGGTGCTCTTTGTCCTCTTTGTTTAAGAGTACTCAGTCCAAGTAATTTCAAGCGATCTTCAAAATTTATATTCTTTAGATTCATTCCAAATTTGATTGCCCTTGCTGCACCTTTTCCAGTACATCTACAGTACCGTGCGCATTAATTGGACCAAAGAGTATTTTTCTTCGAAAAGTGCTTTATTGGACATAAACATGCAAAAACAGTACTGGTAGTTATCGATTGTTAATTTTAATATAAAATGTGTCCTCATTTTGCGTTGATAACACCTTTCACTCTTGTAGGTATATAATTTGCCAGGTTTTGACAGCTTAATTTCAGTTCATCCTTGTGAAACCAGACTTAAATTGCTGCACTGATCATCTTGATTTTCGTTGTGCAATCCATCTTGGAGATGCGATTTTTTGCAAACGGCCCAGAGATTTTTGATCGGGTTGAGATCGAGGGAGTTATCGGGTCACTCAAGTACAATAATTTAGTTCTGTATGAAAAACTGTTTCATTTTTTTCGAAGAATGGCATGGGGCGAGATCTAGTTGAACAATTCCCCCGTTGTAAAGATAGAGCTTGTGGAGCACCGGTATCATATGGTTTGATAAGGTTTTAATATAATGGTCCGAATTCAACATGATGACCAACATATTGACATCTTATCAAATTGTCATTACAAAATTCTCGGTGTTCAAAGTAAGCAATGAAACTTCCGCCCACGCTTTGATCTTGTAAATATCCTGCTAAAGCTGTCCACTGCGCATATCAAAGTTTTTAGAGTCTGATAGTATTTCAGTTTTGTGTCTTTAATTTATTAGCTAACTAACCTATTAGTTTTACTCGTTTGAAATTTTCAGGTTACGAAAAAAATACAGAGGAGCTAGTATTGGGTGATAAGGAAATTGCGGTATTGGATGGCGTAACGGCCTATTGGAATGGAGAGCTCACCCAACCGGCTTTGGATGATGTCTCGCTGAGGATCTGCCGGGGTCAACTTTGTGCCATCGTCGGCTCAGTCGGCTCTGGAAAGGTAATCTGAGATTATCTATACCTTTGTATATATATTGTAACGTGTTTGGTCGGCTCAGCGGCGAAAAGCTGGTATCTTTCTGGAGCTAACCGGGCTCCGGCTTCATAGGAAAGTACGAGGTGTCTGCGACACTGCTGAGCACGGACGCGGTTCCCTGGTGAATTGTGGAATAAGAGCGGTAAAGTGTGCTGAGGCGACCAGAAGGGCGATCCACTCCATCCCAGTTCCGTCCTCACAATAAAGCGGGTCGGTAGAGGTACTTAAGTTGTCAGGGTCGTTGTGAGCTTTTGCCACGGCTGTGTTCCTGAAGTCGGAGGCGGTTAATATCAGAAAATCGCAGATTCGGAGGAATACATCGGACGGAACTGGGTCGTCTGCGTGAAAGGCTGTGTCGGCCGCGTTTACACGTTACGGTTTATATGGTTATTAGCTGGGAATGCTTAAGCAGGAGGCTTGGAGACGTATTGTATGTATATATGACCTTACGTCATATTTTTGATGTATTCACTATATCAATAACTGCATACAAGCAATCAGTATCTAAAATCCTGTTAACCCTTCAGGCCTCGGCCCCTCAGCCGATTAACAAGTTGCTGTCCCAAAAATTTTTAGTAAAAATACTGTCTCACCAAAACATTAATTACTGCCAAACCACTGTACCCATAATTAAAATGAAACATATTAACATAATAAAATAAAACAAATTAAATTAAAATAAAATTAAAACAGGGCCGTCACGCTGAATCGTGTTGTGGCCGATATCGGCCAATCGGGGCCTGAGGGGTTAAGAGATGTAAGACAAAAGTATTGTTTATTAATCTCCCTAGGATATAGACAAAATTATTAATCTCCCTAGGATATAGGATACTGTTAAAAATATAATTTACTATCAACAATTTATTAATGCACTTTATTTATTATGCACTTTTTATCATATTATAAATAGGATAGAAACGAATTTACCAAGTGAAATTTGTAGCACCCGACGTTTCGGTGACGTTGCAGCCGCCGTTGTCCAGGGGGGACTAGGTAAACGTCACCGAAACGTCGGGTATCCTATTTATAATCTCAAACAACCGCGATAGTCTTCGAGTTTACTTTATCATATATTTCTATTTTACTACAAATTAAAATAAAATGTATGGTTGTATATAAATACAATATAAAATAAAATATATTATAAAAATACACTTAAATACAAACCCACTTACAGATACACGCATACTACCACTCTCTCTCTCTCTCTCACTCACACACACACACTCGCACTCATACACACACACCCTCCCACCGTCTGCTTTACTCTTTCAGCATCGAACAATAGTTGTTTGTATTGAGAAATGGGTAGAAAATACTAAATAATACTAGAATTAAAATCAATATAAATTTGTATTTCACAGGAAATCCGCACCCAGTTTTATATTTTAGATTGTTTAAAATGTTGTAGTTCTATCTGTTTTATTATATTCTAAAAATAGAATGAACTTCAGTGTTCATAACTGTAAATCTTTTCAACGCCAGAGTTCATTGTTGGAGCTGCTGCTCGGTGAGCTGCGACAGAGCAGCGGGCGAGTCAAAATCGGCGGCAGCGTGTCGTACGCGTCTCAGAAGCCCTGGCTGTTCGTGGCCACCGTGCGGCAGAACATCCTGTTCGGGCTGCCGTACGACCCTCAGAAGTACGCTGAGGTGGTGAGGGTCTGCGCCCTGGAGAAGGACATGAAGCAGTTCCCCCGCGGAGACCAGACCCTCGTCGGGGAGAGGGGCGTCTCCCTGTCGGGCGGACAGAGGGCCAGGATCAACTTGGCCAGGGCCGTCTACAGAGATGTAAGTGGCCTTACGTACCTAACACCATTGATTATATATTCGTATTAATTTGCTCAACGTTGTATTATAATTCGGCAATCAGGATTTTTCCACGAAACGCAACGTGATAACATCAATGATTTAATGGCTCGTTGATAACAAACTCAGCCAATTGTATCATATTTTAAATGTTGGTAGCATTCGAAATAATTCAACAGACTGCAAAATATCCAAAATATGTTCGTTCGATACTTAAATTTCAAGACGAAAAGTTATTGTAATACCACTAATGAGGCGGCCTTACTATTTAAAATAAATTCGCTATGTTATCGGCGCAACTTGAATGATGCTCTGTGCCTCTATAAAATAATGAACGGTATATTCGATTGCTCTGACCTGGTGGGAGCGATCAATATTAACGCCCCAATGAGGACCACACGCCAATTTGACCTGTTTCGATTGCCGCGCTTTAAAACTAATGCATCAAGGAATGGAGTACTCACACGCTGTTGTGAGCTTTATAATACCCATTTAAATGGTATTGATATGTTTAATAATTCCATAATCACTTACAAATACTCCGTAAATCAAACCCTAACCGATACAATAAGCTGACTTGGTTTTTAGCTATTTTTATTGATTATTATTATTATTATTATATTTTATATACGCCATTACTAATATCATACCCGCTCACACTCCACACTTACACGCTCAACACACTCCCACAAACACATACACACACCCTGCATACTCGACTCTTATGTACTTCTAAAATTGAAAAAAATTAAATTGAAGGTACGTTAGTTTTATTAAGTAGTTAAAAAAAACGTAATTTATGTAATTTTATTGAAATCCGTAACCGGTTTTATTTGTTGTAAATCTGCATACATTTAAAAAAATATTATTACTGTAATACTGTGTGATTTCTCAATAAAGAATTGAATTGAATATATATATATATATATATATATATATATATATATATATATATATATATATATATATATATATATATATATATATATATATATATATATATATATATATATATATATATATATATATATATATAGGTAGGTTTAAGTTGGGCCCATTTTACAACTAGTAACGCTCACCCTTCATCCAATTATCTCAAAAATTAAGCTACAATCCTTCTTTATACGTAAACTCACTCAATTTCCTATTATTTCAAGGGAAATAACAAGACAAGACGAGCTACTTGACAGATGGAAGAATTTAAAATTTCGAATTTCGTTTTTTTATTTTCTAAAGGTGTGATATAAAGAAGCTGCGATCAATATTCAGCTGAAAACTTAAAACTAAAAGCGTGACATGCCCTCATATCAATGAAAGGAAGCAGTCAGCTCTTTCCTATTAGTTGGAAAGATTACCTTTAACCTAAATGGATTATTTACAATGAACGAAACATAAAATATGTAAAAATTCAATATTTGAAATATTTGATAGTTTTGTGTATATATTCTTTTTAGAATTGATCAATAAGATGATTATAAAGTAAATAATTATAAAAGCCACTTACATCGTGACGAAGGATTCCCTTGATCGGATTCGGGAATGCTTTAGGTGTTAACGAGAATGATGAATGCCTCTCACTTGCGGAAAGAGGAGTAGGTTTAAGTTGGGCCCATTTTACAACTAGTAACGCTCACCCTTCATCCAATTATCTCAAAAATTAAGCTACAATCCTTCTTTATACGTAAACTCACTCAATTTCCTATTATTTCAAGGGAAATAACAAGACAAGACGAGCTACTTGACAGATGGAAGAATTTAAAATTTCGAATTTCGTTTTTTTATTTTCTAAAGGTGCGATATAAAGAAGCTGCGATCAATATTCAGCTGAAAACTTAAAACTAAAAGCGTGACATGCCCTCATATCAATGAAAGGAAGCAGTCAGCTCTTTCCTATTAGTTGGAAAGATTACCTTTAACCTAAATGGATTATTTACAATGAACGAAACATAAAATATGTAAAAATTCAATATTTTGAAATATTTGATAGTTTTGTGTATATATTCTTTTTAGAATTGATCAATAAGATGATTATAAAGTAAATAATTATAAAAGCCACTTACATCGTGACGAAGGATTCCCTTGATCGGATTCGGGAATGCTTTAGGTGTTAACGAGAATGATGAATGCCTCTAACTTGCGGAAAGAGGAGTAGGTTTAAGTTGGGCCCATTTTACAACTAGTAACGCTCACCCTTCATCCAATTATCTCAAAAATTAAGCTACATCCTTCTTTATACGTAAACTCACTCAATTTCCTATTATTTCAAGGGAAATAACAAGACAAGACGAGCTACTTGACAGATTGAAGAATTTAAAATTTCGAATTTCGTTTTTTTATTTTCTAAAGGTGTGATATAAAGAAGCTGCGATCAATATTCAGCTGAAAACTTAAAACTAAAAGCGTGACATGCCCTCATATCAATGAAAGGAAGCAGTCAGCTCTTTCCTATTAGTTGGAAAGATTACCTCTAACCTAAATGGATTATTTACAATGAACGAAACATAAAATATGTAAAAATTCAATTTTTTGAAATATTTGATAGTTTTGTGTATATATTCTTTTTTGAATTGATCAATCTTTTTAGAATTGATAAAAAAACGAAATTCGAAATTTTAATTTCTTCCATCTGTCAAGTAGCTCGTCTTGTCTTGTTATTTCCCTTGAAATAATAGGAAATTGAGTGAGTTTACGTATAAAGAAGGATTGTAGCTTAATTTTTGAGATAATTGGATGAAGGGTGAGCGTTACTAGTTGTAAAATGGGCCCAACTTAAACCTACTCCTCTTTCCGCAAGTGAGAGGCATTCATCATTCTCGTTAACACCTAAAGCATTCCCGAATCCGATCAAGGGAATCCTTCGTCACGATGTAAGTGGCTTTTATAATTATTTACTTTATAATCATCTTATTGATCAATTCTAAAAAGAATATGTACTCAAAACTATCAAATATTTCAAAATGTTGAATTTTTACATATTTTATGTTTCGTTCATTGTAAATAATCCATTTAGGTTAAAGGTAATCTTTCCAACTAATAGGAAAGAGCTGACTGCTTCCTTTCATTGATATGAGGGCATGTCACGCTTTTAGTTTTAAGTTTTCAGCTGAATATTGATCGCAGCTTCTTTATATCACACCTTTAGAAAATAAAAAAACGAAATTCGAAATTTTAAATTCTTCCATCTGTCAAGTAGCTCGTCTTGTCTTGTTATTTCCCTTGAAATAATAGGAAATTGAGTGAGTTTACGTATAAAGAAGGATTGTAGCTTAATTTTTGAGATAATTGGATGAAGGGTGAGCGTTACTAGTTGTAAAATGGGCCCAACTTAAACCTACTCCTCTTTCCGCAAGTGAGAGGCATTCATCATTCTCGTTAACACCTAAAGCATTCCCGAATCCGATCAAGGGAATCCTTCGTCACGATGTAAGTGGCTTTTATAATTATTTACTTTATAATCATCTTATATATATATATATATATATATATATATATATATATATATATATATATATATATATATATATATATATATATATATATATATATATATATATATATATATATATATATATAATCTTTTTTTAAAGAATTCGTTTAAAGGATGACACTTTGATGAAAAAATAAAAATAATAAAAGCCACTTACATAGCTGGAAGGTTTTCCCGGACTGGACTGGGAAATGCTTATTGTTTAAACGAGATGTATTCTTGGATGAGTACCACTTTCGACGGTACACTGTAGGTTTAATGGGTTCCCTTTATCGCTAGCGAACGATCACCCTTCATCCACATCTCAAAAACAAAGCGTATCCTTTTGCAAACCAAAATAAAATGTCTTTATTAAAGACAAATTTAAGCAAAAAACAATGAAAATATTTTTTTCATTGTTTTTTGCTTAAATTTGTCTTTAATAAAGACATTTTATTTTGGTTTGCAAAAGGATACGCTTTGTTTTTGAGATGTGGATGAAGGGTGATCGTTCGCTAGCGATAAAGGGAACCCATTAAACCTACAGTGTACCGTCGAAAGTGGTACTCATCCAAGAATACATCTCGTTTAAACAATAAGCATTTCCCAGTCCAGTCCGGGAAAACCTTCCAGCTATGTAAGTGGCTTTTATTATTTTTATTTTTTCATCAAAGTGTCATCCTTTAAACGAATTCTTTAAAAAAAGATTTTACAAAAAACCAATCAAATATATATATATATATATATATATATATATATATATATATATATATATATATATATATATATATATATATATATATATATATATATATATATATATATATATATATATATATATATATATATATAATATATAGTTAACTATACTTTTACATTTTATTATTACCTTATCGTATTATTTATATTAATTTATTATTTGTGCACGTGTATGTATGTATATATGTATGTATATTATATATTTTCATATATCTTAAATACATGTACATAACTCATAATGTGGCTTCTCTATCCCTTTCCCCTTACTTAAAACTGAATTTTTTCATAGCTCATTGCGCTGTAACAAAAATTTAGTTTAATTGTGAAAACTTTTAATTGGCCTTAGATTTGAATAATATGTGTTAGCATTAAGTATAAAACGCTGTAAGTTTTCTGAGAAATAAAAATAAAATAAAGTAATGTCATGACCAAATGATAAATCGCACTATGGAGATGAGCAAATCTAATACCATATATAATCAATGCGAATACTATATTACATCCAACTGCTATACCTAATCCTGCTACTGTTATTAGGCCGATATATACTTATTGGACGATCCACTGTCGGCGGTGGATGCTCCCGTCGGAAGGCAGCTCTTTAAGGAATGCATCGAGGGTTATCTGCGCGGTCGCACCACACTTCTAGTCACTCATCAGCTGCACCATTTGAAGACCGCCGATCTGCTCGTCGTTATGAACGATGTAAGTCAATTTTCTTTACATATTAGTTGCCAATAACGCTAATATTACCTCCTTCTCACTTGTTGAAAGTATTTGGTTCGATTCCCATCCATTAGCCTTGTAACGGACCTTAAGTCGATTAAATGCGATCAACAAATGCATCGATTTCCAGTGAAATACACTGACAAAATTCAGCTATTATTTTAACCCGTGCAGCCATGAATCTGCACGATGAAACAATACTTTTACTCGGAATATTTTGGATTGCATCATTTATCGGCCTATATAAACTGGCGAAAAAGCAACCAAACTATCATTCACCGAGTTATCACCTTCCCCCAAGGTTGCGACGGTTCATTCGGTACCCTTCTCACTAGGTGTGTCAACGAATCCGGCTCCTTGGTTTCCTTTCCTTATCTTTCCTAGTCTCGAAGCATCAGTCTGTAATCCCACAGACTCGAGCCGTGCCCAGTACAAGATACTAGGAGCACACATACAATCCTCATCCATATATCCTCGTAACCGCAGTCGCGCATCTATACACTCGCGTCAACATAACCTGTTCGGGAAGCGTTATAACTGGCAATATCAAACCTTCGATCAATAAATTCCTTCTACTTCATTCAAAACCGTCTTTCAATACGGAGATAACTCGTAAGTTGATACCACCACCTCACACCGAACAATTTGGAGTCTAGTGAGGGGTGGTCCCTCACAGCCTCCTCGAAGAGGGTAGAACTTGGAAAGGACTCTATTTGCCCTGTCACAGCTGTGTCGTGGACAGTTGGATCGGATCTTCTGGGGAAGATCTTGGGCGCTGCTGGGCGATTTGCTCATCTTACGGCGTAAATCAATCCACTGTGCCCCTCGGGGGGTCTGGAATCAGCTACTCTTGAAACGACCCGTTGGGCACACGATCCCGTGTCAAAGACGGGCAGATAGCGCCACGGTCCACGATACATTCGATTGAATTACCGCTAATATGGGATAGAGGCCGCTCAAGCGAATTCAAATCTGCAACCAGACTGGCGGACGGAGAAATCTGGCCAAATCCGGTAGTAAGGGTGTGAGGTTGGTCCGCTGCTTTCACTTTCCAGTGACTCGCAGTAAGGCGTTGGACTCTTACGGCCTCGCCGGTGGAGGTCCGCCAAATCTTCAAGTTCACTCCATGAGAGATAGAATGACCTGTTGACGTTAAAACCCCGTGGGGTGACTAAGTTGCCCGTTGTGTTGACACCTCTATATATCGAAAATAGTTTAATCGATTAGGGTCGAAATATTATAGTGATTTTGAATAATAGAGAGTGGACTGACTTTTGCATAACACACTGTTTTATTCCTACTACTATTATAAACGCGAAAAATTGTAAGAATGTATGTATGGAAGTATGTTACTCTTTCACGCAAAAACTACTGAATGGATTTTAATGAAACTTTACAATAATATAGCTTATACATCAGAATAACACATAGGCTAAAATTTATAAAGATATAGTGTGAATTGTCCAAAATATAAAGATAAGTGTCAAGTAAGTAGGAAAAAAATCTGCCATCCGCGAGCTATTCTGGCGTGCGCCGCAAAAACCGTTGGAGTTACACGTATATAATGTATAATGGTATAGTCGATCGAACACTTATACCTGGAGAACGGATGGAACGATTTGCATAATTTTTAATTTGTTGTATTTGAATCCGTCCCGAATAGCAGAATAAAATAAAAACAGTGGAAAATTGACGGAAATATAAAATACGTTCGATCATCATTATCACAATTTTCCATTACCACGCGGGTGAAACCGCGGGGCTCAGCTAGTATAATATATAAGTACTTATACCCAATTGTTAGTGACAGATTGGCGATTATTAATCTTTAGTTTCATATAATTGTAGAATCTCCCTTTTTAAACGGTTTCTCTATCTTTCTCTATCTCTCTTAAGGACTCATCATTAAGACTATCAGTCTGGGATAGTGAATGTTACTGAGACGGGGATAGTATCTTTTGGAGTGCTTAATTTTCCTGCTTCTAGGCGAAGGTGGAGCGCGCGACCACTCAGGAAGAGCTGACCTCCTCAGGACAAAATATGGCAGACATTCTTTCACTTCTTGGGGAAGGCGAAGAAGACGAAGAGGAGACGAATCCGGATGAGATTCCTCAGATGAGACGAATGTCTTCAACGAGATCTCACACCGCGCCGTCCAAACCGATTTACGAAGGTAGGCATTTGAACAAGTAAATATATAAGAATAAAAAACAGGACTACCGTTATAGAAAGTGAATTATTGTATTTATAACAAGGTAGAGAGGACGAGTAAAGTATTGAACATAACAACAAAATAAGACTGATTTTATTAAATATCTTCTTTATATTTGATACATTGATGCAATGTATCTTTCATTATCTTAATGACATTTGATTGAAACCTCAAATAATTATATAAAATTTAACGCCCTCTATACTTATTTATATGTACTCTTTCGAAATATATTTTTACATTAGTACCATTTCTGGTCGCTTGATGTAATTTAGTGTTTGTTAGTGTAAACAAAATTGATGAGAGCGATTTGACCCCCTTTCATGTATTGAGCGATTTTTGCCCATAATCAACCATTGTCCTGAAGCTGTAAGCTATCCAAAAATATATATTTCATTGAGGTACCCGATTTTCCGTTAGCTTCTGGAATCATTTGTAGTACTTGTAATTATTATTTTTATTACGATTTATTAATGAAACATATGTAGTTTATGTATTTATCCATTTATATTAGTGTTGCCATAATAGTTTAGGTACTGACCGGGACACAAATCAAAAATGCAGAATCGTAATGAACAGAGTGCTCCACGCTGGATGAGAATGCTCTCCGTAATAGTTGGTAGGTACCAACCTAATAAGAAAAGCAGGTAAATGTAATGAAGGAACCTTTTGATTGCCTATGTTTACTTAGCTAATAAAAGAATGACGTAGAACACATGACACAGGTTTCAATTCAACAGGAACAATATTATTTTAATTATATTTTGCATTCAACTATTCGAAAAGATTCAACTGTTCTTCTATTTTTATGTCTTCTTGACCAGCTTCAGGACCTGCAGTTTACCCATTATGTTTTTGTGAAATTCAGAACAACTCATGTTTAAACTTGCATTGAATGATGCTTTCCACCATTTCGACGTGAAGGCGATTGCGTTCTTTGGTCCCCTGAGTAACTAATTGGGAAAATATTATCACAATATTCGCATTATGACCAGATGGTTGATCAACGTGTAAATAGTTGAACAGCGGCGGGATAATAACTGTGAATAAATTATATTAAAATCAATAAAATAAATAAATAGATTCTAATATGTGGGTACTTTACAAAATGAGACGAAATCGATGCGCGCAAATTCCTCAAACTTCAACACGTAAACAGATATATGTCTGTAAAACACCGACTGACCTGTGATGATGATCCTCGCCTATCTGGAAGTCCCAGCACTGCTACGGACCCTCGAGGTGCCTGCTGGTGGATTTCTCATGCAAGTATCTTCGAAAATGTCTCACACACGACCCACTCGACGCGGATTAGATTTTTCGCGGAGTTTTATTCTGATTTTGCGGAGCGGTTTAAGAAGGCGATAAATAAAAGCGGTACAGAGTCGCGAGATTATGCAAAAACCTCTGAAAAATATATATGCTGTCGTTCTTACAGCGCGGCGGATAATTGTAAAAACTAACGGGGGGTAGGCATTTTCGAGCAAACGCAGTACTGGCAGCGTTCAAGTCGTTCTTCTTCTTCTTCGGAATCAACATCTGTCAGTGACGGCGAACATCTACATACACTAATCAAATGCTGATGCAAAAGATACTTTGCGCGCAACCACCAGGGATGGAGTATAAATATTGAGACATCACAATTAAATTGCTTTTCCACTCCTACACTTCGTTTTCATAAAATATATTTAACCATTTATCATGCATTTCATTTTTGGTCCACACTTCGTTATCTTTTCGCTTTTGAATAAAATACTTTAAGTACGATTTTCGGAAAATACCGCGGTACATTTATTTCGACCAAAACAATTGATGGGCCAACCGGGACGACCGGTACAGAGTTTCTAAACCGGTGACATGTTCCGGTGTATCGGGACGTATGGCAACCCTAATTTAGATAGAAGTATATTTCAGGAATGTACTCAATGCAACCTTTTATTTGAAACTAATCACGATATATTTATTTTAACTTATTGACATTTGGACATTTAAGCATTTAGACAACTATTTACTTGATATTTGGATAGTTGACTTACCCAATCGCACTCGGGATGACATAACGGTTGACATAACAATATCACATATTTATAAATCGGTTTGAGCGTTTAGAAGTTATAGTGGAGTAAAGAAACGGAAAACATACAGAGATGAACCCTGAACACATTACATTTCTTCTTTGTTGGGCAGTCGTGTAAAAAGACATTTAAGTAAAACACGATGTGATCAATTACGGCATTTCGAATTGGTTTTCACAGCTGAAGCGTTAGAGGAAGAGGAGAGGCAGATGGGGTCGCAAAGTGTGTCGCTCTATGGGGAGTACTGGAAGGCGGGATCTAGCTGGATCGGCATTATCGCTATGTGCCTTGTCATGGTCATCGGACAACTCTCCGCCACGGCATCCGACTTCTGGGTTACCTATTGGTCAGTACCTACCTCATATATCTTATCTTGTCCGTCTAAACCTGACAGTAAAATTCTTTTTTATATGTCTACGATTGATCTCGAAGTTTTATGCCTGAAGTGGAAGATATTCTCGTAGTCCACAAAAGCACAGTATACCGAGAAAACAGTAGACACTCTGCCGAGCGACAGGAAATTGGGCAAATCCGACTACCACGAAAAAGTCTTTTCATTTTTCGGATTAATATATAGCCCACACTCACAAATAACGTGGCTTTCTATTGGTAAAAGAATTTTCAAAATCGGTTCAGTAGATCCAGATATTACAATGTCACAAATTTTACCTGTTTATAATATTACTATAGAAGTATAGATAGATGAAATATCACGAATAAATAATTATCTTAACAGTATTTAATCTAGCAAATAAATCGCATTACAGGACGAATGCGGAATTGGAAGACAGTACAAAGTATGCGGCTACCATGAGTAACGTCGTCAACGCCACGTTCTCGGCATACACTGCACCTTTAATGGGTAAGGAATACAACAGCATTTCTTTTATATGGTAAATAGTTAATAACAAATTGAGATGATATATAGTACTATGTCTGTTGCAGATCTGCATAGAAAGGTGGGTCGATTTACGTCTGCGGAGTACTTGTACGTGTACACTGCTCTCGTGATAACCTGCATTTGCCTGACCATCACGAGGTCCGCCGTCTTCTTCAAACTGTCCGGCAACTCTTCCAAGGGGCTGCACGACAAGATGTTTCACACACTGCTACAAGGCGCCATGAGATTCTTCGATACCAACCCCTCAGGTCAGTTATTTATTGAATTAAAATAATGGATTTACACTTTGGGGCAATTCGGTAAATGCAGGGGAAATATTCATCGTACAAAAACGATGCTTACGAATTATATGTGGAATTCCAAAGACTGACAGCTGCAAACCACTGTTTAATAATAAATTAATAGTTTAAAAAAAACACTAAAAACACGCTTTTATAAATGCACGTAAAAACAAAAAAAATATTCTATTTACACTCTCCATGTACAGGTCTATATACATTTTATACAGGCAGCTATGTCAATACTTACATTATTTACACTCAATATTTACAAGTTAATATATAATAGGTTTGTTCAGGTTCAAAGTCCATTACGTGACCTTTCTCACAAGTGCAAACACGACTATGATACGATATTCCATCATGAAATGCCAATTCCTGTCTTCCGGCTTCATCATCAGACCTTGAAACTTATTCGTGGTCAAAGTTCGTAACAAGACCTTTATAACAAGTCCAAACACGGCTATGATACGATATTCCATCATGGAATGCCAGTGCCTATCTTCCAGCTTCATCATCAGACCTTGAAACCTAATCGTGGTTAAAGTTCATTCCAAGACTTTTCTAACAAGTCCAAACACAGCTATGATACGATGTTCCATCATTAAGTTCCAGTTCATATCTTCCGACTCCATCATCAGATCAGTTTGACACTACCATATTATTGTATTGTCATCAGAAATACATACAGCTGTCAATTTTCATGACGCTACGATCCTTGGAAGATGGTTAAATTAGTTACCTTAGATTCCATTACATAGTTACATACAGGTCGACCTAATAAAAGCGTGTTAAAAAGGAGTTTGTGCTAACGTTCATATCGATATACAACTTGGAAACCTGCAAATTAAGGAACCACGATCAATATTTCAAAATAAACAATGTTGAACACGGCTATAACACAAGAAATAAACATGAGCTACAAGCACCCAAGTCAAATTTAACTCTAGTTAAAAAAGGAATGTTATACAATTCAATAAAAATCTATAACCACCTATCTGCAAATATCAAAGAAATAAAAGGAAAGGGGTTTACCGCAGCGTTGAAAAAATGGAAAAAACGGAAATTTCCGGCTCTTTGGCCTTAAATTACTAGATGTAAAATGTTATGTCTTTCGGGATGATGGAAGAATTTTGGAAGAGGTGATTCTTTCGCTTCTCACGAGAAAAGTATTCGAGCTTGCGTATCTTTATTGTCCTCGATATTTTTATGTTCTAGCTTAAATGCTTTAGGACATTTTTATTCCTGACCTGCTAATTCAGTCTATGCGAAAAGTTCGCCGATAATCCCACATTTCGGAAGCTTTATGATTTCTTAAGAGCGGGTCTGTAAGTCTTTAGCTTTCCATCTCATACAATATGGAGAATACGTCTGCATCTTAGAAATCTGATATTGAGGTGTATGGGTCTGATCTTTTTTATTTTAAATAATACATTTCTGGATTTTTTCTGGAGATATTTCCTGAAGGTCCAGTCTCTAATTATGAACATTCAGTCTTCACAAGCAACGTCAACACCCGCCTTCTGAAACGAGATTATCGATTCACTAGTTATCTTAAGTTACCTCCTCGCTCGATCTAAATCTTCTGCCACTTAAAGGAACTTACTACGATAAAGCTTCCCGTAGTCTAACTCATCTAATTGTCACATTTTATATGGATATGATCAACTCCGGTAAGCAGTATACTGCTTCTCGTTCTTATACGGCTGGTTTACTTCAGCTATTTTCACGCTTGATGTCGTATGGCATCTTGCTGTGGGGTCATGCTGCTGACGCTGACAAAATATGTATACTACAGAAACGAGCCATCCGCGCTATTTATAAATTAAGTGCTAGACAGTCGTTACGCCGAAAATTTAAAGAACTCAATATTTTGACACTTGCATATCATTATATCTATGAAAACTTAATGTATGCGCATAAAAATAAAGAACTGTTTTTAAAAAAACTCTGATAGGCATGGTGTCAATACTAGAAATAAAAATAAACTTGCTGACCATAAAAGTCGACTCTCCAAAACCACAAAATCATTTAAAGCGCAATGTATACGCTTCTACAATAAAGTCCCAGAAAACAAATTTATCTGTGATACAATTTAAGTCATTTATTAAGAAGAAGCTGTACTCAAAGGGCTACTATAAAATAAATGATTATCTAGACGACAAAGACCCTTGGAAATAAAATGGTTACCTCGATGATTTATATCACGTTATATGTCAGAATAATTTGTTATAATGTCACAATAATTTAATTTTTATAAAATCGAAGACTATCGCGGTTGTTTGACATTATAAATAGGATAGAAAACGAATTTACCGCGTGAAATTTGTAGGACCCGACGTTTCGGTGACGTTGCAGCCGCCGTTGTCTAGGGTAGACTGGACAGTCTACCCTAGACAACGGCGGCTGCAACGTCACCGAAACGTCGGGTCCTACAAATTTCACGCGGTAAATTCGTTTTCTATCCTATTTATAATTTAATTTTTATAGCATTTATGTATATTTGTAAGCGTTAATGACGTCAAAAAGTTACGATTTCGTACTATTTTGAATAAAAGCTTATGATTATTATGATTATACCATAATTCTCCAATCTCTCATAAAATCTGAGGTCCCAAGTCTCCACCTAGGTTCATGTATCGGGATCGCAAGTCCATTGACTGACACGCAGGTGTTTGATAATGCTTATGACGTTAAGTAGCATAACGTCGTACATATACTGTCTGTAGATGAGAAGGTATAATTAGGAAATAAACTTATTATACCTACAGCTACAGCAGTATGATAAACATACACACACACCCAGCTTCTCCTTGGAAAACGGATCAAATCACGGGATTGATGGTAAAACGGGATAAGCTTAAATTCAAATTCAATACTATTAAATCGAAGACTATCGCGGTTGTTTGACATAATAAATAGGATAGAAGACGAATTTACCGCGTGAAATTTGTATCACCCGACGTTTCGGTGACGTTGCAGCCGCCGTTGTCCAGGGTAGACAGACAACGGCTGCTGCAACGTCACCGAAACGTCGGGTGCTACAAATTTCACGAGATAAATTCGTTTTCTATCCTATTTATAAATTCAATACTGTTCCCTACGATGAACTGTGGAATTTGTTTAAGTTGTTGAGGAATCAGTATAACCTGTCGAATTAACATCACATCGGGGTCACCACTGTGAGGCGAAGGTGTGTAGATTCGAACGTCGGGGTTACCAATGTGAGCGAAGGTGAAGGAGGAATACACCAGGATTTTTTTTTCATATCTTTGGGGAGAGTTAAAACAAATCCAACCCCACTGGTTCCTATATCGAAATAAATGATGTTACCGCCTACTATTTGAAGCCTAATATTTTAAATTTTTAAATCCACTTCTATACTGTCTATTTGTAAGGAGGTCCCCATAAAGCGAGCTAATTTACATTTTCTCCAGTTCTACAATCGGAAATCAGACGAATAGTAAAAGGAATTAAGTCCGAAGCGTATGAGTGCAACCAACTAAACAAGGGCCTAATCCTCCCCATTTTAGAAGTAATTTTGACCTACATCATGACATATTATTAATTTCTCTATTTTTAATTTAGTACTTCCAAATTATGTACGGAAACAGGCCTTTTATTACACTCCTCCCTGAAGTCCAGTCGCCAGATTCTGATAAAGATTTCAGTTCCTTTTAAATACATATTTTGCCAATTTTCTCCAAATTACTAGAGCGGGTTTATCACACTCAATTTAATAATTTCTTAGAAAGCAACACTTATTAGATCCCGTTCAGTCTGGTTTCCGCAAGTATGCATTATATACCCTCTTCTCTTAACAATCTCCACTAACCTGATTGCCAGGAGCTTAACCACGTCTTGTCATCTACATATATTGAGATGTCAACCACAACGGGCGAACCCGTCACCGCAGGACGTTTTAACGATTCATCGTTCTATCGACCGTGCAGTGAGCGTAGAAGACTTTGGACATAACAAATCCGACGTCTAGCTACGCCACAACCCGTTAGAGTCCAACTCCTTACCGCGAGTAGCCAGGTATGTTACCTGGCGGGCGGCACTCGCGCCCTAACTACCAATTGTGACCAGATTTCTCCGGTCTCTCGATTGGTTCCGAGTTCGAGGTCGCTTGCGCGGTCCTCTCCCTTACGAAGCGGTGAAACGGAGTATACCGAATCTATCACGGACCAAGGCGTCCTTTGCCCGACTCTGAACCGGGATCGGATGGCCAATGGTCATTTCAAGAGCAGTCGCCGTAAGGTAGACAACTACCCCCGCTCTATAGGAAACAATACAGTTCCCAGACTCCCCCGATTGTTAGTCGGAGAGCACAATCGATTGGCTTGCGCCGCTCGGTGCGCAGACCGTCCAGGAGCGCCAGAGGATTGATTCCCAGGGGAGACTGGTTGACCCAGTGTCCTACCCAGGCTCCGCACCCCATGTGTGGAGGCCATCGAATGGGTGTTGACCCGTGAGTGTGACCGACCCTGAAACAGAATGGGTCTTCGTGGCCAACTTAGCAAGGGCCCATTAGCTCCCATCCCCATATATGCTGAACACCTCCAAAATCACATAACCGACTGGTTTAAATACATAGCATTAAATCCAGCCATATCGCCGGCCTCATAAATTTGGCCGGTGATTGGTGGCCAGAAACTGATGTCTTCTTTAAAACAAAACTTCACCGCAACATCACATGTTTTTGATTTTTACGCCATGTACTGAAAGTAGAGGGAGGAAAATGTGAGTGAGATCGTAGGTGGCATCCTGAATCTTGTCTTGTTAATGTCTTCTTTAAAACAAAACGCCATATTACGCAGTCATCACCGCCACATCATATGTTGTTGATGATTACGCCATGTAATGGACGTAGAGTGAGGAAAATATGATTGTTCGTAGGTCGCATCCTGAATCGGTTCTCAAAGGACATCGGCGCCGTGGACGAGCAGCTGCCCCGGGCCGCCCTCTCCATGCTGCAGATCTTCCTGGTGGGCTGCAGCATCGTCATCCTGGTCGCCATGTCCATGATCTGGCTGCTCATCCCAGTCGCCTTCTTCACTTTCGTCATACTCTACTTTATGCTGCCAGTTTACCTAAGGTCCGCTCAGGCGATCAAGCGCCTCGAAGGAACCAGTAAGTAACGATTTACCCAATATTATTTAAGTATTAGTAATTTAGGTGTTACAGGCTTTTTGGATGTAGATATAGAATTATTGTTTGTAATATATCGAACAGTTGGCAGCATTGATGGCCCGTACAGTGCGCAGGCATCCCTATTAGATTTGGGATTTACATGTTCTTTTTCTGCGCATTCTGAGGGTTTGCAAAACTATTACTCCTGTTCGATTGCGATAACCCACTTCAAAAAGAGGGGAAATTGTTCGTGTGAGCCGAGTTTTCATGGCATTATAGCTTTAATATATTTAATATCAAGTGACTCATGACGAAAAGTAGAAGCCAGTGCGAAGACATGTTGACTCACATCCTGACAGGCCATATTTAACATATCTGTCACCTGATACTTGACAAGAAATATATTTCGGTTGATTATGTTTAAAATAAATTGATAATATTATATTAATTAATTTCAATCACCCCAGAACAGATATACAATGTAGTGTGGTGATAAAATCCATACAAAAGTAATCTTATCTGCTTCGCAAAAAAAAAAAATATTTATACTTTTGCTTTTTTTTTGTTGCCAAAATCAGTATTCTTGTATTGGATAATTTTATAAAATAAAAAATAAATTAAAAAAAATAATCTGGACATAGCTAGGACATAGTGGTGGATACAAACTATAAAGCGTCGTGACAATTGCAAATTCCACATCACACTGCGGAGTTCTCTCCTCCTAATGCAGTGAATCTGGCTAAGTAGAAATTCAGTAGTCTGGTTGATGACGTATGCCTGGGAAGAAAATAAAGTGAAGAATGTTAACTACATAATTATATTATATTACTACTGCTGCCTAGAGTAACTAAAATCAAAGATTTGTTTTTTTTCAATTCACTTTAGGGAGTAAATTTTGTTTATATTATACATATATCGATGACTTGGTCGAGACTGTAATGTTGATTTGCGTAATAAATATATTAATATATATATATATATATATATATATATATATATATATATATATATATATATATATATATATATATATATATATATATATATATATATATATATATATATATATATACTTATATATATATATATATATATATATATATATATATATATATATATATTATATATATTTTATATATATTTTAGGAATTCGTTTAAAGGATGACACTTTGATGAAAAAATAAAAATAATAAAAGCCACTTACATAGCTGGAAGGTTTTCCCGGACTGGATTGGGAAATGCTTATTTTAAATGAGATGTATTCCTGGATGACCACCACTTTCGACAGTACAATGTATGTTTAATGGGATCCCTTTATCGCTAGCGAACGATCGCCCTTCATCCACATCTCAAAAACAAGGCGTATCCTTTTGCAAACCAAAATAAAATGTCTTTATTAAAGACAAATTAAAGCAAAAACAATGAAAAAAATCACAATGAATCGTCTCTTAAATGCGGAATGACATACCGAAAATTCGATTTGAAATTCAAATATATCCACTCTTTAAAAGGACGATATACCATTGCTTTGCTCGCTATCAGCCAGCCATTAAATGAAAATAAAAATAAAATACTTCATTTGCTCGTTCGTGAAATAAGATATAAATCGTAATTTCTGGTCGAGAATATTGGGAGAATATTGGGAGCAATATATATATATATATATATATATATATATATATATATATATATATATATATATATATATATATATATATATATATATATATATATATATATATATATATATATATATATATATATATATATATATATATATATATATATATATATATATATATATATATATATATATATATATATATATATATATATATATATATATATATATATATATATATATATATATATATATATATATATATATATATATATATATATTTGATTGTAAATGTGTAAATTATTATTTTTTCAAATTGAAATTATGTTTATTACTAAATAAATGAAATGATAAAATAATGAAAGGGCACTTATCTGGTCTGTGGCGACCAGGAGTGACTCCACGCCTTTTTCTTCTCCTCTTTCAGTGCCTGCCAAGTGCTTCCCGCTGTGGTACCGGAACCCGATCAAACCGGCTTCCTACCGTCTCCTACAGCGGCAACACAACAATGCGAAAGACGAGAATGAATGCTGGAAAATAATAGGCGATTAGTGTTTCTTAAATATTAATGATTTTTATAAAATGTATATCAATATTTCGGCTCAGCCGTCGTCAAGATATGTGGCATTTCTGAAATCGAACAATTCGTTGAAAATTTAAATTCAAGGAATCGAACAAAAAGAAATGGATTAATAATATTTTACACGATTTAGTTAAGGTACCATAACCAACAGTGCAAAACGTTATTTTAAAATGAATGATTATAAATTAAAATAAAAAGCATTTGATGATTATGATAATATGATAAACCTTATTAATTTTGCCTATTGAGAAATTTGTAAAACTTGTCCTCTGTTAGATCTAAGTCCTTTTTTTACCAGTCCAAATACTACTAATAGTTACAGGGTTCCCTTTCATTGCAGTTGTATTTCAAAAAATATAGTATATCAACTTCTGTGCAGGACTTGTGATGCCTTTTATATCGGTGAAACAACAACACCACTTAATATTAGACTAAATAATCATAGGGCTAGTGTAGGAAATGAAAGCCAACTCCCAATATCTTTGCATGCCAGGGCGCATAATTTATCTTTTGATCAATGTTTTAAAGTTAAAATAATAAAATGCCTTGGGGATAATGCAAAAGAAAGGGACGTCAAATCTTGGGAATTGGCTTATATTTATATTTTAGGCCAATAGGCAAAATTAATAAGGTTTATCATATTATCATAATCATCAAATGCTTTTTATTTTAATTTATAATCATTCATTTTAAAATAACGTTTTGCACGGTTGGTTATGGTACCTTAACTAAATCGTGTAAAATATTATTAATCCATTTCTTTTTGTTCGATTCCTTGAATTTAAATTTTCAACGAATTGTTCGATTTCAGAAATGTCACATATCTTGACGACGGCTGAGCCGAAATATTGATATACATTTTATAAAAATCATTAATATTTAAGAAACACTAATCGCCTATTATTTTCCAGCATTCATTCTCGTCTTTCGCATTGTTGTGTTGCCGCTGTAGGAGACGGTAGGAAGCCGGTTTGATCGGGTTCCGGTACCACAGCGGGAAGCACTTGGCAGGCACTGAAAGAGGAGAAGAAAAAGGCGTGGAGTCACTCCTGGTCGCCACAGACCAGATAAGTGCCCTTTCATTATTTTATCATTTCATTTATTTAGTAATAAACATAATTTCAATTTTATCTCATATATACGGCAGTCATGTCGTGAACACTTCCAAAAACTAGGGATATTGACCGTATATGCGATTTTTGCTCAAGAAGCTCTTTGCGAATTCTATTGCAATAAGAGCTCGGCCATATCCCACGAGGAAGTACATCGGCATGACACCAGGAATAAAACCCTGTATCTCCAACCGTTCGTAGCACGTACTGCCAAGTTCCAGGCGACTAGTCGATACTTAGGCCTCAAACTTTTCAATAAATTGCCCGAAAGATTAAAAGAAATTAAAAACATCGATATTTTCAAGAGATCCATCCGAGTCTATCTGCTTAAAATCAACATGTATGCCCATAACGACTTCTTAAAATATTTTGAAAATACATAGCATCGTATCTACCCATTTAATCTAATACATATTATTTACCGTTAATTGTTTTGTTGTAAACTGTTATCATATAGTCTATGTTTTCGTAAATTGGTAAGTTTAAAACTATATATTGTATATCATCTCTTGTCTAAATTGAGTAACTAATTTAAGATTAATTACTGTCATTCCTACACAATTGTATGGTTGTATTGGAAATAAATACCTTTTACTTTACTTTACTTTACTTTATAAAAAGAGAAGTTCCGATTCATTCATTCATTCACTGACTGACTCATCAATGCCCAGCCCTAACCCTTAAACCTAGGAAGCTGAAATTTTGCACAGAGGTTCCTTTTAGGACGTAGGCGCTCACTAAGGGCGGATTTTTCGAAATTCAACCCCTAAAGCGGTGAAAAGGGGTTCCAAATTTTGTATTAAAAATCGATATACATGTACTTTTTGATTCGAAACTTTTTAAGATTACTTCTATAAACAAATAAACAAATAGGTGTTTTATGGTTTTTCAAAATTCCGCCCCTAAAGGGGTAGAACGGGGGTTTAAACTTTGTATGGATAAACGATTGTAGATGGACTTTTTATTTCGAAAGTTTGTAAGATTACTTTAATAAATAAATAAGGAAACACGTTTTTCATATTTTTTAAAAATTCAACCCTTAAAGGGGTGAAAAAGGGTTTCGATTTTTTTTATGAAGAAACGATATAGATGTACTTTTTAATTCGAAACTTTGTAAGATTACTCTAATAAACAAATAAGAAAACAGGTGTTTCATGTTTTTTCAAAATTCAACCCATAAAGGGGTGAAACGGGGTTTCAAAATTTGTATGAATGAACAATATTAGATGTGCTTTTTATTTTGAAACTTTGTAAGATTACTATAATAAATAAATAAGGTAACACGTGTATCATATTTTTACAAAATTCAACCCCTAAAGGGGTGAAAAGGGGTTCCAAAGTTTGTATGAAAAATCGATATACATGTACTTTTTGATTCGAAACTTTTTAGATTACTTCTATAAACAAATAAACAAATAGGTGTTTTATGGTTTTTCAAAATTCCGCCCCTAAAGGGGTAGAACGGGGGTTTAAACTTTGTATGGATAAACGATTTTAGATGGACTTTTTATTTCGAAAGTTTGTAAGATTACTTTAATAAATAAATAAGGATACACGTTTTTCATATTTTTTAAAAATTCAACCCCTAAAGGGGTGGAAAAGGGTTATAAAATTATTATGAAGAAACGTTATTGATGGTCTTTTTAATTCGAAACTTTGTAAGGTTACTCTATTAAACAAATAAGAAAATAGGTGTTTCATTTTTTTTTATTCTACCCCTAAAGGGGTGAAACAGAGTTCCACACTTTATATGAATAAACAACATTAGATGTGCTTTTTATTTCGAAAATTCGAAGGATTACTCTAATAAAAAAGTAAGAAAATACGTCTTTCGTGGTTTTTCAAAATTCAACCCCTAAACGGGTGAAAAGGGTTATACAAGGGGTTATACAATTTGTATGGAGAAACGATACAGATAGACTTTTTTAATCAAAACTTTGTAATATTACTCTCATAATCAAATAAACAAATGGGTCTTTCATGGTTTTTCAAAATTCCGCCCTTAGAGGGGTAAAACGGGGTTTAAGGTTTGTATGGATAAACGATTTTAGATGGACTTTTTATTTCGAAACTTTGTAAGGTCACTCTAATAAATAAATAAGGAAAGACGTGTTTCATATTTTTTCAAAATGGGGGGGGTGAAAAGGGGTTTCGAAATTTGTATGGAAAACGATATAGATATACTTTTTAATTCGAAACTTTGTAAGATTACTCAAATAAACAAATAAGCAAATATGTCTTTTGTGTTTTTTCAATATTCAACCCCTAAAAGGGTGAAACGGGGTTTCAAAATTTGTATGAAAAAACGATATTAGATGAACTTTGTAGGATTACTTTAATAACAATCTAAGCAAATATGTGTTTCGTATTTTTTTGAAATTTCACCCCTAAAGGCGTAAAAAGGGGTGTTTAAGTTTGTATGGAGAAACGATATTAGATGGACTTTTATTTTGAAACTTTGTAGGATAACTCTAATAAACAAATAATTAAATACGTCTTTCGCGTTTTTTCACAATTCAACCCCTAAAGGCGTGAAAAGGGGTTAAAAATTTGTATGGAGAAACGATATTAGATGGAATTTGTATGCAAATACGTATTTAGTATTTTTTTAATTCAACCCCTAATGTGGCGAAAAGGGGTTTAAATGATAATAAACTAATAAGCAAATGCATTTTTCATATTTATCTAATATCTACCACTTAGGGGGTGAGAAGGGGTAAATAACCCTAAAAATCAAAATAGAAGTCGCGCGCGACGGTTCCCGAACGTGAGAAGGCGCTAGAACCTCATTATAAATTCATCATTTGTCTCGATAACATGCGTAGCGCAAGCACCGCGATCGTCACATCTTCACGCCTTAATTACTTAGTTGATCATCATGAAGTACATATTGACAGGAGTACCTACAGAGAAGGACGTTAGATACCTTTATATATTACACGCAAAAACTTACCACTTGACTGGAAAAAGGGATCTATCTTAACCCAAATTTAACGCGTGCAAAGCCGCGGGCAACAGCTAGTATATATATATATATATATATATATATATATATATATATATATATATATATATATATATATATATATATATATATATATATATATATATATATATATATATATATATATATATATATATATATATATATATATATATATATATATATATATATATATATATATATATATATATATATATATATATATATATATATATATATATATATATATATATATATATATATATATATATATATATATATATATATATATATATATATATATATATATATATATATATATATATATATATATATATATATATATATATATATATATATATATATATATATAATATATATAACCTTTAGAAAATAAAAAACCGAAATTCGAAATTTTAAATTCTTCCATCTGTCAAGTAGCTCGTCTTGTCTTGTTATTTCCCTTGAAATAATAGGAAATTGAGTGAGTTTACGTATAAAGAAGGATTGTAGCTTAATTTTTGAGATAATTGGATGAAGGGTGAGCGTTACTAGTTGTAAAATGGGCCCAACTTAAACCTACTCCTCTTTCCGCAAGTGAGAGGCATTCATCATTCTCGTTAACACCTAAAGCATTCCCGAATCCGATCAAGGGAATCCTTCGTCACGATGTAAGTGGCTTTTATATTTATTTACTTTATAATCATCTTATTGATCAATTCTAAAAAGAATATATACACAAAACTATCAAATATTTCAAAATATTGAATTTTTACATATTTTATGTTTCGTTCATTGTAAATAATCCATTTAGGTTAAAGGTAATCTTTCCAACTAATAGGAAAGAGCTGACTGCTTCCTTTCATTGATATGAGGGCATGTCACGCTTTTAGTTTTAAGTTTTCAGCTGAATATTGATCGCAGCTTCTTTATATCGCACCTTTAGAAAATAAAAAAACGAAATTCGAAATTTTAAATTCTTCCATCTGTCAAGTAGCTCGTCTTGTCTTGTTATTTCCCTTGAAATAATAGGAAATTGAGTGAGTTTACGTATAAAGAAGGATTGTAGCTTAATTTTTGAGATAATTGGATGAAGGGTGAGCGTTACTAGTTGTGAAATGGGCCCAACTTAAACCTACTCCTCTTTCCGCAAGTGAGAGGCATTCATCATTCTCGTTAACACCTAAAGCATTCCCGAATCCGATCAAGGGAATCCTTCGTCACGATGTAAGTGGCTTTTATAATTATTTACTTTATAATCATCTTATTGATCAATTCTAAAAAGAATATATACACAAAACTATCAAATATTTCAAAATATTGAATTTTTACATATTTTATGTTTCGTTCATTGTAAATAATCCATTTAGGTTAAAGGTAATCTTTCCAACTAATAGGAAAGAGCTGACTGCTTCCTTTCATTGATATGAGGGCATGTCACGGTTTTAGTTTTAAGTTTTCAGCTGAATATTGATCGCAGCTTCTTTTTATCGCACCTTTAGAAAATAAAAAAACGAAATTCGAAATTTTAAATTCTTCCATTTGTCAAGTAGCTCGTCTTGTCTTGTTATTTCCCTTGAAATAATAGGAAATTGAGTGAGTTTACGTATAAAGAAGGATTGTAGCTTAATTTTTGAGATAATTGGATGAAGGGTGAGCGTTACTACTTGTAAAATGGGCCCAACTTAAACCTACTCCTCTTTCCGCAAGTGAGAGGCATTCATCATTCTCGTTAACACCTAAAGCATTCCCGAATCCGATCAAGGGAATCCTTCGTCACGATGTAAGTGGCTTTTATAATTATTTACTTTATAATCATCTTATTGATCAATTCTAAAAAGAATATATACACAAAACTATCGAATATTTCAAAATATTGAATTTTTACATATTTTATGTTTCGTTCATTGTAAATAATCCATTTAGGTTAAAGGTAATCTTTCCAACTAATAGGAAAGAGCTGACTGCTTCCTTTCATTGATATGAGGGCATGTCACGCTTTTAGTTTTAAGTTTTCAGCTGAATATTGATCGCAGCTTCTTTATATCGCACCTTTAGAAAATATAAAAAACGAAATTCGAAATTTTAAATTCTTCCATTTTTATTTATTTTATTTTATTTTATTTTATTCTGGAACCAAACAGAACTACATACAATGCAATAAAAACCTATTTAAAGGTGACAAAAATCCATTAATGTGATTCCGAATGTAAAGTATACATAATGAACGCAATATAATTTTATATTGTTTCCGCTTGAGAATGGGGGGAATCAGGATGGGAAGTGAGGTGAAAGGGAGAGACAAAATAGATAAAAATATATTATGTATGTATATAAATATATTTATATTTAATTTTAGGTATGATATATAGTTATTATAAAGAATATACTTGAGATAAAATTATGTCCTTGAACTAAATTAAATGAAATATAATATGTATAAATGTTATGTGATCATCTAGATAGACTCTAGAATTTTTTTTATTGAGTTCTTATAAGAGGTTTTTGATGAGTGTAATATGTCCACACTTAAAAAGTCTGTATTATATCTATGACACGCTCTGTATAGAAATGCATTTTGAGATGCGTTGGTTTTCACCACAGGGAGATGAAATAGTCGATGCGATCGAACAGGGCGGGAAGGAACATAAAATTCAATGCGCTCCAAAATCGCGTTCGCATCGATGGAATTATTTACCAACCCATGCAAGAATACGGCATCGATCAAGACTCTACGGCTCTCCAATGACATTAAATTGTGGGCTTTTAAGGATTCCTCATAGGAGCTGGGCTTAGTGAAAGAAGTGAAATTTAATCGCTTCACAAATCTTTTTTGTATCGATTCGATCCGCGATATGTAAGTCAAATATTGGGGATTCCAGACCACTGATGCAAATTCCAACTGACTTCTTACATAGGAATTATAGAGGGTTTTAAGCGTGTCAGATGATTTGAATACCGATGATACCCTTAGAATAAAACCTAGTAATTTATATGCTTTTCTAATAATATTATCGATGTGTTCAGCGAATAGCATTTTCGTGTCAAGTGTAATCCCAAGATCTCGCACCGCTGATTCTCTTCCAACTATAGCGCCATTCAAGTTGTAGTCAAACATTATATTAGTATTTTTTCTGGAGTATGTGATTATGTGACATTTGTTTACGTTAACGAAGAGACAGTTATCTGAACAATATTTCATAAGGCGGTTTATATCTGCCTGCAAATTAAGGCAGTCATTAATTGATCGAATCTCACTAAAAATCTTCGTGTCATCCGCATATATGACTATATTGGAATGTAGCATGCAATTGGTGATATCGTTGAGGTATAGAAGGAAAAGAAGTGGTCCTAAGTGGGAGCCTTGCGGTACCCCTGAAGGAATTTCAGAAAACTCGGATTGATAACCCTGAACAACTACCGCTTGAGTCCGATATGCGATATACGAGGAAATCCAGCGATACAAGTCACCCCTAATCCCCAAAGCCCATAACTTTTTTAAAAGTAAGTTATGATTTATTTTATCAAATGCCTTAGAAAAATCAGTGTATAGAGCATCAACCTGTATACGTTTATCCATAGACTTAAGGACAGAATCAGTGAAGGTAACAAGGTTGGTTTCTACAGACCTTGATTTGAAAAATCCGTGTTGTTCTGGGACTATGACTGAACGAACAGCTGCGAATAATTGTTCGAATACGAGTTTTTCCATTAACTTACTAAATATTGGGAGTTTTGATATGGGACGATAATTTTGAACATTATTTCGCGAACCTTGCTTAAATATTGGACATATATATGCTTGTTTCCATATTTTGGGAAAAACGCCTTCTATTAATGATTTACGGAACAATGTCGTTAGTGGATAAGCCAAATTTAATGCACAGTTAAGGACGAATATAGGATGTATTTCATCAGAGCCAGCGGTTTTGTTTATATCTATTTTGCGCAAATAATTATAGGTTGTTTCCTCGTCAAATCGTACGTCGTATATGTCGACTGATTGTTGGTTTGGGTAACTAGGTACGCGGAAGTCAATATGAGGATCGTGGTTTTCATAAACTGATTGAAAATACTGAGAAAATAACTTGCATATATCCGGACCACTCGTGGCTACATCAGAATTAAAATTCATTTCGCACGGAATACCGGGGGTGGATCGTTTAGATTTTACATATTTCCAGAAGAATTTTGAGTTGTCTTTTATGTATTCTTCAGACTTCTCTATATAGGCTTCGTAAAGAAGACTATTTAATTCTTTATGCCGTCTTCTAAGTATTGAAAATGCCTCATAGTGGACGAGATTACCGGTTATCTTCCATTTACGGTGGAATTTGTGCTTTTCTTTGATTATTTTAATCAATGATGCATCATACCAAGGAGGAAATTGACGATGCGAAATAGTTTTCGACGGTACATGCTCGCTGATGATACCATTAAGGACTTTATAGAAACGTATGGTGGCTAATTCCATTTCGCAATTGTTAATTTTTGAGTCCCAGTCAACCTTTGATAGTGCTTCATTAATAAGTGAGTAATCTGCTTGCCCGAACAATTTTATGACTCGAGCATTACAGTTAAGTGATTTTAAGGAGATTGGAATCGAGATCAGAAGAGCTGGGTGGTATTCATCTATAGGAACAAAAGGATTTGAGCAAGTCTCAACTGTACATTCTAAATTACTAAGTACGAGGTCTAATATTCTGTCCAACTTGTTATACTGAGTGTTATATTGATTCAAGAGCAGAAATGACAAGGTATCGATAAAATGGCAACTGAGACTGTCAGTATATTGAACTGGGATTGCACCACTTTCTGACGAGTTAATCCATTTGATCTTGGGGAAATTCCAATCTCCAACAATTACAAAATTATCGTCAGGATAATTACTTCGTATGTCACTTAATTTTAGCAAAAAGGAATTAACATTTTCCGCATGATTTCTGTCAGGGGGGAAATAGCAGCAGCATAGATGAAAACATGATTTAGACCGCGAAGAGGAGATGGATACCCAAAGGTCTTCTGCAGAGGTGGACCAATCCTCACGTAAGCGGACTGACAGATGGTGCTTAACGCCTATCAGTAAACCACCGCCCCGAGATTGTCCTGTCATAGCATAGTTTCTATCCCGTCTAAAAATAGCGTAGCGAGAATCCAAAACTTCGGAGTCCCCTATTCCATCTATTAGGGATGTTTCAGTTAGACATATAATATCAAACTCCTCAGAAAGAGCATTATTAAAGAGAGTGTTTGTTTTAGAGCGTAACCAACGAACATTTTGATAGTAAAGATCTACTGTCATAATGGAAATGTACTCAATTGTCGGAATAACAAGATCAACGATTGACTTAATTCAAATATTATGAAAAATATGTTGGTAATATTTGGAATCGCGTTATAATCATCTGTCAAGTAGCTCGTCTTGTCTTGTTATTTCCCTTGAAATAATAGGAAATTGAGTGAGTTTACGTATAAAGAACGATTGTAGCTTAATTTTTGAGATAATTGGATGAAGGGTGAGCGTTACTAGTTGTAAAATGGGCCCAACTTAAACCTACTCCTCTTTCCGCAAGTGAGAGGCATTCATCATTCTCGTTAACACCTAAAGCATTCCCGAATCCGATCAAGGGAATCCTTCGTCACGATGTAAGTGGCTTTTATAATTATTTACTTTATAATCATCTTATTGATCAATTCTAATATATATATATATATATATATATATATATATATATATATATATATATATATATATATATATATATATATATATATATATATATATATATATATATATATATATATATATATATATATATATATATATATATATATATATATATATATATATATATATATATATATATATATATATATATATATATTGTGCCAATTGGTCCAGATGCCGTGACTGGTTTATTATCACCCGGTATCTCCAAAGTATTATTCCAAAACGCGTCTATTGTCAATCAAAACATATCAAACACTGATAAAATAAAGTCCGCGTGTAAAATGCCACCAATGAACCAAATTAAATCGATAAGTACTTCTGTAATTCTGACATCGCTAATTTGCCATATCAGATATGTGTTATTATATATATATTGATTGGCTTTATATGTACCTATCATTTAGCACTGGCTGATCATATAACACAAAATGTCCAGCGCTTCACAACAATATGTTGTAAAGTATATAGGTATATAATGTAATAATTTATTTGTTTTTTTTTCAGCGAAAAGTCCTGTATTCTCCCACCTGACTTGCACAATGAGTGGAATCACGACTATTCGATGTGCGCATGCGCAGCGGACATTCATCGATGATTTCGACGAGGCGCAGGTATCTATCATTGAGCGTATTCAGAAATGGTATTGCTTTAGAAACGCTTTACGATTTCCCTGTGATAATAATACTAATAAAACGCTTTATTCCTAGGAAAAAGCGAGCTTATTGCCTGCAGGCAATATTTTAGAGCTAACCTATACTATTGTTTGAACATTATTTGCGAGTAGACTACATAACTTAACCTATATAAAGAGTATGACAAATAAAATAAAAGATGAAAGAAAGAAATATATACTTAACTCTTTGTGGGCACAGGATTTGCTACACCGCCATTTTCTCCATCTATTTTACCTTTCAACCTCACACAATAGAAACCGATCGGAAATTTTAGCGTTCAGACGATCATTCGACTTAAACTCACCGATGATCTCAGTAAAAATATCATCACAGAAATGATCTCAGTGAAATTGTGCAGTACCATATTCGCCATTAGAAAGATAATGCGGTCTGGAAGTCGCTAAATCAGTTGATGTTGCATATTTCCATTCCTTAATAACAAACGGCATATTGTTTCGGGAAATGGCAGCAAAATCAACCAGATTTTTCTCCTCTAAAAAAGAGCTGCACGCAATTTCTACAGAGTCTCTCCCGAAAATTCATGTAAGTCGTCGTTCATGACTATTTGAATCATACTTATATTACAATAGTATGTACGCTCGTAGACACCTAGCAGATGTCCCGGTGAATAGTGATTTTCATCATCACGGCACAAGGGATAAATACAATCTTCACATAAACCGACAGAGAATTAGCAAAGTGCAATATAGTTTTATTAACCAAAATTTGTGCAAGATTCCGGAGTAAATCAAAAGCCTTAAAGAGGTCCAATTTAAAAAGATAATTAATTATCAAGAATTTCGCGAAAAACTATTTTATGGTATAAGGGAGTTAAAAAAATCTGTTTTTTCCATACTTATAATTTGTAAGCTTTTTTAACCCTTCCTATTTGAGTTAACCATTTTTGGTTAGACGCTTACAAATGCTAAAATTGTATCTAACCAATATTGGTTAGGGCGCTCCGCGCTGCTTAAAATGCCAACTTTTTCAATATTTATTCATTATTATCTTAATTGTTTGACGAGATAAGGTTGTAATATTATAAATTTCAAATTTCAATGCGATCATTTTACAGTTATTCTTTTTACGATCCGTATAGTAGTTTAAAAGTTATGGTCGTTTTTCTCAAGGCCATCGACTTCACGCGCAAAACTGTCCCGGGCAGAAGTGACGACTAAATTTTTACCCCGCGATAGGAGGGGTTAAACGTTAGTATTATGTAAACTGTCATTTTTATTGTCATATCATATCATATAAAACTATCATAACATATTTTACATTCACTAATATAAAAACTTAATTTTATTTATTTATTTTTATTTTATTAACTAAATGTATACAGCATATTCTTTATATAAAAAAAAACATTTTATAAATTAACATCAATATAGCCATTAATACATTTTAAATTAGCAAAAAATATAAAGTACCCATTTAAAAGATAATAATTTTATAACCTTCTTTTTAAGAAAAAAGGAAAAAGAAGCATTTCTAAATATAAATGTGTAATTACAATAGGGGAATGGAAATGGAAGGGAGGGATTGTTATAACACATACATACGTATACTATTGACATATATATATATATATATATATATATATATATATATATATATATATATATATATATATATATATATATATATATATATATATATATATATATATATATATACATATAGACATACATGCACACATAAATATATTGTATATAATAAAGTAATAAGTAAATTTAAATTAATTATCGTTCCTGAGCTTTTCTTCGACTGCGTGAAGAAAAGGCTTCCTGTCCAGAGAAAAAATGTCAAGGTCATTAAACCTGTTATTAAAAGAGGTGAGTAACCGTATCATAGTAGAGTTGCTGAAGTGGCTTGAATTGCACCTGGGCACATGAAACAAACGAGAAACTCGGATACTTCTGGGGGGCACTCTCAAGGAAATTCGCTCAGTTAAAGCTGGACAGTCTATTAAACCATGAAGGATGTCATATAGGAAAGACATGTCGGTTATGGTCCGTCTATTATAGAGCAGTGCAACCTTAAAGTAATCCGCTCTTTCCTCATATGTCTCGAAGTTCGAGTGCTCGCGCCAATTTAGGTATCGCAAGAAACGCTTTTGGACGCACTCAACCTTGTTGACAGATGCAGCATACATCGGTGACCATATAGTGGATCCGAAGTCTAAGACACTTCTGACATATGCGTAATACAGTGTTTTTAAGGCGAGGGTGTCACTGAACGGTCTGCATACTCTAAACAAAAATCCTAACATTTTCTTGGCCTTAAGAACTATGTAATCTATGTGGTCGTTGTATGTAAGCTTCGTATCTAAATAAATAAAGTCCGAGGTCGCGTATTAAAGATGTTTTTGGAATGTTTTCGCCATCGATAAGATAGTTATATACAATTGGCCGAGTATTTCTGGTAAAACTGATGGTATTGCACTTTAAGGGATTGAGGCAGAGCTTGTTTTTGTGGCAGTATACCAAGAGTCGGTCTAGATCGCGTTGCATGTTTATGCAATCTTTCGTACCTTTAATGGTGGAATAAATTTTTAGATCATCGGCATAAACGATAAATTTAGATGTGTGAAAGCAAGAGGCGATGTCATTAATATAAATATTAAACAATAATGGCCCGAGATGCGAACCTTGCGGTACTCCAGAAGGTACTCTAACATACTCGGACCTATAACCACCAACAGTGACAGCTTGATGTCGATTGGCCACATAAGACGCAAACCATCTCAACAGATCCCCGTGAATTCCGAACTGTAGTAATTTGGTAATTAGTATATGGTGATTAACCCTGTCAAAGGCCTTCGAAAAGTCAGTGTACACGGCGTCCGTCTGTAGGCGTTTATCCATGTTTTCCGATATAAAATCGGTAAATAGACTAAGATTAGTTATGACAGAGCGCTTCTTTAAAAAACCGTGTTGATACTCAGAAAGCGAGTTTTTAATTGCAGGATAAAGTTGGTCGTACACAATCTTCTCGAAGACCTTACTCAGAACTGGAAGAATTGAAATTGGGCGATAATTTTCGATACTGTTTCTGGGACCATTTTTATGTATCGGGATAATTAGTGCCTGTTTCCACACGTCAGGGAATATTCCCTCTTGTAGCGATCGCGTAAAGATAATTGTCAGAGGCGGAGATAGAGAAGCGGCGCAGTTGTTAAAAAACATAGGTGGAATTCCATCGCAACCTGCGCCCTTATTGATATCCAAGTTAGATAAATACTTGTAAATAACCTCTGTAGAAAATTCGATCGAACCGATAGAACAGTTTGTTGGGTTGTACGGGTGAACGTCCGGAAGTGCCGGGTACGGCGTGGATTGGTCAGCAGAGCTGAAAACTGATTCGAAATATGCAGAGAATCCTTCGCTGATGCTGGAGCCATCGTTAAAGCAAACATCTCCACAGACCATAGATTGTGGTATTTTACCGCCTTTGCGTATATTTTTTATGTACGTCCAAAAGTGCTTAGGATTACGGCGAATATTAACCGAGCTCCGATTGACAAATTGGCGGAAGCATTGTTTTTGCATCATTTTTTGCCTACGACGGAGTAATGCAAAAGTGTCATAGTCACGGGGATTACAGTTCTTCTTCCACTTCTTGTGAAATCGGTTCTTTTCTTTGATTACTTTTATTAGGGCTGGCGAGAACCATGTTGGGAAGCGCGGATTGGCTGTTGTTCGCGTAGGTACGAAATCCTCGATAGATTTATTTATAATTGAGTAAAATTTATTTACGGTCTCGTCTATAGAGCGATTAGCAAAGAGAAGTTCCCAGTCAGTGGAAGAGAGGTAGTGATTTATAGAGAAATAGTCAGCTTTGGCGTAGAGTTTGATGATTCTGGGTAGCTCTTTCAATAGGCGCACAGATATATTACACAGTTCTATATCTAGTGATGGGTGATAAACGTCCTCCGGAATTATTGGGTTATTGCAGCGGGATACTCGCAAGTCGTCGGTGCCAAGTACTAAGTCTAAAAAGCGATGAAGAGAGTTGGACACATGATTGAACTGATCGAGGCCCGAAAATGCGATACCTTCGCAAAAAGAGGTGCTTAAAGGATCGAGAGTCCCTCCGCCTTCCGATGCGGGACTAAGGGGTAATCCTGGAGGACCAGACCAAAAGATTTTTGGCAGATTAAAATCACCAAACAACGAGAAACCGTCATGAGGAAGTTGTTCGCGTAATGATATAACTGTGTCGAGAAGGCTGAGTAAATGATCTTGGTGTTCGGCTAGCGGATTTCCCGGAAGGTAAACGCAGCAGACGTGGTGGTCATGAGAGGAGCCCAAAGCTGCCGCCGGAATTGTGACCCAAACGCAGTCTGCTCTACATAACGCAGCCCAGTCAAGGCGCAGACGAGGACAAAACTCTCGTCGAATAGCTAATAAGGTTCCTCCGCCGCGCTTCCTGTCAGTGGCAGCAGGGTCTCTGTCGTGCCTGAAAAGTTCATAGCGAGGATCGACTATTTCTCCATCGAGTATACCAGAGGTGAGCCACGTTTCGGTAATAGCTAGAATGTCGTAATCGTTTGACAACACATTTTGATAAAAAATGGACGTTTTATTTCGCAAACTGCGAACATTTTGATAGAAAATGTTAAGTGACTCTACGGTGATGGATTAGAGTTATCATTAAAATAAAGAAAAAGGAAAAGACGCGAGTAATCTAACGATGACTGAATAGACATTGTAAATGTGGCAGTGAATAATTGGATGAAAATTAATAAATAGTGTGATACGGTTACGTTCGTGACAAGGAAAATTATATTGATGTCAGGACAAGAAGCTTCAGGATTGCTAAAATAATGCATTATGACGCAGGTAGAGTGTATTATAACAAATAGATATATAACATATATGATATATAATATTAGGGGTAAGTTAAAAATAAAATGGGGATAAGAGGTGTCAGGTAAAAAGAGTAACAAGTTCGAGTAAGTGAGAGCTAGGAAATTTTTTTGAGGTCGTCGGCACAGTTGATACGGAGTGGTGGAGCTCCATCTTTCTGGCGGGCGAAGATATGGCCGTTTCGGACCCACACATAGCGAAACCCCGTCTCACGCGCTAGATTGCGGGCCTTGTAAAGAAGATCCTTATTTGTGACCGTAAGGTGTTCGTTGATATAGATCGCCCCCAACGTAGTAGTGAAGCCGATATCTCCGGATTTAATGCCTCCTGCTTTCTTCCTGGCGGCGGAGATGAGAACGTCCTTCAGTTGTCGGCGACAAAATTTTGCCACGATAGCCCTCGGTCGATTAGCGTTACGCGTTCGTGGTGTAATCCGAATTGCGTAGTCAATATCCGCAGGCAGTATGGTTACGCCGAGATGCTTAGCTATATTTGTGACAATTGCCGCAGCCTCCTCATCTTTTGACTCGGGAACTCCTATAATTTCTACGTTGTAGAGCCGCATTTGCTGTTCCTTCTCGTTATTTACACGCTGCATCGAGTGTACGGTCGCTTCGAGATCAGACACCTTTTGTTCTAGCAAATCGATCTGGGCAAATTTAGTGTCGTAGTTCGTGAGTTTGGCCTCGAAGCTGTCCATTCGGCCGCTGAAGAAGTCTACTGATGAGGTGATGGTGCTGAATTCGCCGCGCAAATCCCTCAGTTCACTACGCATTTCCTCTTTAAACGATTGGATTTGCATTTTAAAATCCTCAAAATGTTTAATAATAAACGCTTTAAGCATCGGATTATCTTCTTCGCCATCTGATCTCAGTCGCTCGCTGGACCTCGTTCGTCTAGATGCAATACTTGCCTCGATTGGTGGTGGTGGTGGTTTCAATTTGCAATCTGCGCATATCCAAGTCTCTTTCACGGACTTCTTAAGATTCCTAAATCTTGATTCGGAGAAAAGAGCACATCCGAAATGTAGTTTAGCCGTGCACGATGCACATGTATACAATACAATCATCGGCATGAATACACGTTTTGCACCTTTTGCAGTCCATCGTACGTTGAAGAGTATGAAAGTACGAGAGCAACGCCGTTCGTTGATAACGAGTACGCAGGTACGAATTTGAAATAACCGCCTCGCGCTGTGGTGTATTCAGACGTAGGCGGCCAATTTGATATGATACAATTTGACAACTCTATCTAGCGGTGGCGGTGTTTACCAGCGTTGTAGCGTAGTACGTTATATCGCTAATAGGTGTCTCCGGTGTATGGCTGACAGCATCGATATGGTTGCTCGGTAAAAATAAGAAGTCATATTGCTGGATTTGACCATACCATATTTTTAACACTTTGCAATTACATTAATCTCTTTGTCTATTAAATCATATTAGTATATTTTTATTATTAGTATGTAGGTAATATAAAATTATTACAGCCATGGCAATTGAAATGATAGTAATGTTTTTATAATTATATACATTTTATGATTTCATTTTGTGACGCAACCAAGTCTTAAAACGCGAATCTACTGCAGTAGTTCATTGTATTGAATTGTATTATATTGTATTAATAAGCCATTTATAATCGAATGTCTGTTTTGACCGAGGTCGTTAACATGTTATTATTGCAAAAACGCAAGAATGGAAAAGGCGCCAGTTATAGGTATATAAATGAAGGATATGTAAAAACTAATATTTAGGCCTAAATATTCTAAATGTTATGTATGTTTTGTAGAAAACTTTGGCAAACTGCATATCGCCAAAATTGTATTTAGGGCATACTGCCGCGTCCGTGTCTGAAGTGAGTTATTTACATATACCTTAATTAAATGTCCAGATTAGTTGACAATGTCAAATATTTTAAAAATCCCTTCTCCTCCCACTTTTACAAGCCACGTTGTAAGCAGCATTTTTAAGTGTGTGTTTCCTTTCGCCTATGTTTATCACCAGCGAGAGCATTGAAATATCTTGCCAATAATGCTCTTCGCTAAATAATGCATTATCTTTGTATTATTTTATTTGTCTATTCGAAACTTTATGATTTACTTAATACTTACTTTTCTTTTCATCAAAAACTAGTTTTCCATATTTGTCCATATTACCATCACAAAAATATATATTTAAATTAACTGATAACGTAGGGTTACCTTACGCGTGATCGTCAGGAAGACCAGTTAGACAAATAACTAGTTATTGACTAGACAGGTATTTTAGACTTGAACCAAATATGTAACACTAAAACAAACATGTAAATATATATAACTAGTTGACCGGTGCCCACTTCATTGGGCGGTAAAACTTTTTACCTGTGATGAAATTATGAGTGTGGTTCGGTTAGTACTGAGTGCAATGATTTATTTCCTGACTGCTAAAAGAAGGGTTATATATTTACTGCATATGTATGTATTTGCATGTCAATTTGACTATAATAGCGTTATTTGTGAGTGTCTTCTTGTGAGTGTCTTATTTGTGAGCGTATTATCTCTTTAACTATTTATGCAGTAAAAGGGAAATTACATTCAGTAAAAGGGAAAAGTCTTTTATTTTAAACGCTTGAGACAATAAATTTACCTATTTTGATAAGAATTCATAATTGTTGATAATATGACCAATAAACATGACCTAACGATTTAAATTATTTTTTTGATATAAAATACTACTTTTTGTGACTTAAATATAAAAGGAAGACATATGCTGTCGCTGACTTTTTTGTAGGCATTATCAAGCTCTACAACTTTTCTCTAGAACTTAATCATATATTTCTCATCGTTAAGGCAGCGTTAGTTAGAAACCTTTTCGTTCGACCGCTTATTCTCCGACTTACTTTGCAAATCCGACTACCACGAAAAAGTCTTTTTATTTTTCGGATTAATATATAGCCTATGACACTCACAAATAACGTGGATTTCTATTGGTAAAAGAATTTTCAAAATCGGTTCAGTAGATCCAGAGATTACTTCCTACAACGTCACAAACTTTACCTCTTTATAATATTATAGTATATATAGTATATAGTATAGATAAAAAACCCTACTGCCGTTACAGAAAGTGAACTATTTAATTATTTTTATTGTGGTTTTTTATGAAATATCTGAGGTTTGTGTATTTATCTATATATACATTATATTTCTGGAATGTACTCAGTCAGACCTTATATTTGACAATAAACACGATACATTTATGTTAATTTATTACAATTTGGACATTTAGACAACTACCTAATTGTTATTTAGTCAATTAAGGCAACCTGTGATACTCGGAATGATATAACAATTCTAACAATAGGTTCAAGCGTTTAGAAGTTATGGTGGATTAAAGAAACGGAAAACATACATAGATGAACCCTGAACGTGTGGTCGTCGAACCCTGAGGTAGTCGTGTAAAAAGTATTCCATATTTGCTAATCGACTCGTCTAATTTGAATGTTCGCTTTAGGATGTCCATACTTCGACGTTTAATCACTACGTGGCCTGTTCGGAGACCCTCGGCTTCTGGCTGGATGCTCTGCTCAGCGTGTTTCTTACCATCGTCACTTTCTCGTTCTTGCTGCTGGACGGTAGGTTTTTCTACAAAAGCATTGCTAATCAGCGCGCGGTGTAAATGCAATGATTTTGGTGATTTAAATCGCAGAGTCGTCCGTGGGGGTCGGCAACTGCGGCCTGGCCATCTCGCAGAGCATCATCCTGACCGGAATGCTGCAGTTCGGCATCCAGCAGGCCGCCCAGGTCATCTCCGAGATGACCAGCGTCGAGAGAGTAGTCCAGTACACGCGAATACCCATCGAGAAAACAGGCGGTAAGTGCTGGATCTAATGTTTCTCTGTTGAAGTTTGGATGTTGGTCGATAGGGTACGACCCGGATAGTTGCCCCACTGTTCAATAAAGCTCTTTTATTAAACAATATGTACTAGGTACTCACTAAGAATAATACAACATGTATATCAAAACATAGGTCTTTTATCTTTTATAGTATCCTATTTTTGTAAACACAATTAATATTGGCTTTGAGGAAATCTTGTTTTATTTGATCTCTCAAAAACGGATAGGAGCCTACTGTAACGGATAGTAGGATAACTATCAGAACTGTGAATTTGTATTCTTCTCTTATTTTTATTTTTTATTTTCTTTTATTTTCTTTTATTCAGGAAAATAACCGTGTAAAAAAGTAAGTAGCCAAACAAGATAGATATACAAATTACACCAAATACAATTTTCCACTAAATGATAACATCAAGATTATCTAAATGATAACAGAAAGAAAAAAAACGAGAAAAGAAAAAGGATAGGAAGGGAGGGACCAGGAAGGGAAGGCGGAACATAGTAAAAAATAAATACATTAAATTGATGGGTGTCCACGTTTTAACAAATTTACCAGTACGGTAATTGAAGTTGAGACAGGTACGTTGGTATGAATAAGTACAAGTGCAAACAGTAGATAAATAAAAATATATTTTAAATAATTACTAAATTTTAAATATTAAGTGTTAAATATCGCCCTCGTTAACAAATTTCTGAAGCCGATGTTCGATTCAGTGAAGATATCAATTGATGCGTATCGATCATCGTAAACCCTACACACACGGTTTAAGAAAGAGTTAACTCAAGAGTTAAGAAAGAGTTAAAAGAGTTAACTCTTCCTTAGACCTAATCCATTTTTGATCTTTTTCTTTTTTTGTGGTTGCCCACTTTTATTCACAACGCTTTTCTTGCTACCAGCCAGTTTGTTTTAACAGTCTTATTTTTTTATTTTCGTTGTCCTAATTTTAGTTTCCGTTATTTTGTTTGTTTTCTTAAATTTATCTTTTTTATTCTTCCTCTGGACAATTTTATTTTAGACTTTAAGTAAACAGGGCGTCTATCCTTTTTGATATTCATACTTGCCATTTTTATTTGAGTAATAAATAAAAACTATTCAACAAGAAAACGTAAAATACAGTGTAGTTTAAACTCACTGTTTAAACTGAAACAACAATCTAAAAATATTCAATAGAAATTACTTACCAATATAATTTCGACACCCGTCAAAGTTCCGCCACGGAAGATTTTTGCTCACACGGACAAAACGCGTGCGCCTACTCCGACGCCTCACATGGCACTGAGGCCTGCGGGAGGGGCACTTCTAACTGTAGTAAAGCGCTAACGCCACGAACATCCCTAACATAGTGTATTCAAAACCGGAGCATGTATCCGGCTTTGAGGCAACTATCTGGCTTTGACCCTATCCGGAAGGACTGTTGGATGTGTTTGTGCAGGTGTGGTCCCCGACCCGTCGTGGCCGCAGCGTGGCTCACTGAGGATGTCGTCGGTGTCTCTCAAATATGCCGATGACAAACCTGCGGTCCTCCGGGACCTGAATCTCGTCGTGGAACCCGGCTGGAAGGTAAACAATTGTCGATAAGCTTTGCGGTGATCTAATTCTTACCGTTCCTCAAGGTTCAATTCTGGGTCCTTTTTTATTCCTAATTTACATTAATGACTTGCCATTTCTTGTATAGAAATTGGGTAATATAGTTTTATTCGCTGACGACACTTCGCTCATATTTAACGTTCCTAGGAAAACCAATAAATATGATGAAATAGAAAACACACTGACAAAAGTTTTAGGATGGTTCACCGCCAATAATTTGCTTTTGAATTCTAATAAAACTAAGTGCATTAAATTTATCTCACCTAACGTTAGTGACTCTGACATTAATATTGTTATGGACGGTGAAATACTAAAGTTTGTAAATTCTACAAAATTTCTAGGAATTACAATAGACAATAAACTTCAATGGGGTCCTCATATTGAATTATTAGCTGGAAGACTTAGCTCGGCAGCATTTGCGGTACGTCAAATAAGGCAACTAACTGATGAAGCTACTGCCAGAATTGTCTATTTCAGCTACTTCCATAGTTTAATGTCGTATGGGATTTTGCTCTGGGGCCGCGCAGCCGATATGCAAACGATATTTACTTTGCAGAAAAGAGCCATACGATCCATTTATTGTTTAAACTCCCGAGCATCGCTAAAAGAGAAATTTAAAGAGATCAATATTCTGACGGTTTATAGTCAGTATATGTTCGATAACATAATGTATGTTCGTAAAAACTTGCACAGGTTCCGTAGGTTGGGGGACATTCACAATAGAAACACCAGGTTCAAAATAAACTAGCCATTACGGGCTCTAGGTTAGCAAAAGTGAGTAAATCTTTCATTGGAGACGGTGTTCGCTTTTATATCACTTTGCCTGAGGAACTAACCCTTTTACCAGACACTAAATTTAGAAAAATTGTTAAAGATAGGGAAGCGCTACAGTTATTGGCCATGCTATAGTTATTGGACACTGAGTGTTTAGTGTTAAAAAATAAGATTTCCTTACATTCAATAGCGTTTCTTAAAAATCCATCTGGTAACTCCATTTTTGTTGTTTCCATAAAGGTATAGCAGTCCATCATTAGATTGCGTTATCCCCTACTTTTTTTCGATTTCTGACAGCGTCGCCGAAAACACGTCTTATTCTTAAGGATTTGTTAAGGAGGAGGACTTTTCGTTAAACACCTTGACAGTGGAAGGATATTGTGAAAAATATATCAACTGTGCGATTGTGATAACGTAACAATACGAGTCTCCCACTGTATCACGATTTAAAAATAGCTAAAGATTTCTAATCGGTGTAGTTTTAACATCATTATAAAGCCAGTTCACGGATTCAATTTTGTGTGTGTAAAAAGGATATTTTTCTACCACGTACGTACTGTATTTCATGTTTTTCGGATAAGATTAATTGAAACGAAACATGAAGGTGACCGCATAAAATATGAATTCGGATTTGCCGCAAATAAACACGTCAAACGACTATCGACATAACGCACACGGAATCGTCAGCGCGGTGGCCGTGTGGTTAAACGGCGACTTCACAACGAAAGAATCACGGTTCAAACCTCGCTCCCGGGGCATTATTTATTTGTTTTTGTTATATATTTTTTTTCTGCATTTTTATTTGTTTTTTTTGTTTTTTTACATCATATTAAATAAATAAAAAAATATATATAATAATAATAAATGAGGAAAATATATATATATAATAAAAACATAAAAGAACCAAGTGCAACTACGGCAAGAAGACGATATTCGACGTTTTATTTTCGCCTAAAACTCATACGCCTACAATAACATAGCCTACCAAACATTCCAATCGCTGGCGAGTAAGTTTGGCGCGTATCTCCCTGATAAAAACAGCGTTGCCACACATTTCAATTTTACTCCGGCCGTCTTACAAACAATAACCATGGCCAACTGCAGCAAATGCTCTAAATCTGTGGCGGCGAAAGATAAATTAGTGTGTGCTCATTGTAGAGAGCAATACCATTATAGATGCGCTAACATACTGAAGATGAATTTCGAAAAATTAAATGAGCAAAAACTAGCTCAATGGCTCTGCGATACTTGTAAGACGTCAGACCCTAGGCAAGCACGGCATGCGACTTTGGATACCCTAACACATTTAACCACGCGGTCTCGATCGCTTACACCAACCTCGCCATCAAAAACCAGCAGAGTGACCCACCTTACTCCAATAACAGCACCTTCTGAAAATGAAATCTCGACGGCCACACTATTTCGCGAAATTAAAAACTTACAATGCGAAATTCAACAGCTTCATAATCTACGTGACGACTTCAAAGATCTCTGTCTCTTTAGGGACGATATTCAGAAGATCCGAGTAGATTTCGCATCGCATAAGTCGAGTATTGAGCGTTTTAATAAGTTGCTAAATGATTTTGAAAAGCAAAAAGAAGAGGTAAGGGTAAAAATCTTAAAAGTAGATACCATGGAGGCCAACCTGAACACGCTCCAGGAAACGGTTTCCGAACTTCAACTGCAGTGCGAGGTTCGGGACCAATGGAGCAGGTTGGCGAACATTGAGATCGTCGGCGTTCCGGAAAAGAGTAAGGAGGACCTACTTCAGATAGTCACGAAGACTGCACAACTCGCGGGAATACAACTCCATCCGGAGGACATTGAGTTCGCGACGCGGGTCTCTCCCAGAGTTGTCGTTAAGGACCGCCCAAAAGTGATAGTAGCAAAATTTCGCAATCGGAAGCTAAAGGATTCGATATTGTCTGGATTGAGGAAACGAAAGGGGATCTTCACGACCGACCTCGGCATTCCTGGAAAAAGTACCATGGTTTTCGCCAACGAGCACTTAACGCCGTTTTTCAAGGATCTTCTGAGAAAAACAAAACTCCTGGCAAAATCCAAAGCAGTGCAATTCGTCTGGGTAAGACAAGGCAAAATTTACATGCGAAAAAACGAAGGCTCTCCCCCAATATTTATACGAAGCGAAACGGAGCTGAAAAAAATCGAGGAACATTTGACTGCAACCCAGGTCGCCAAGTAACTGCGCGCCCATTTTATTGTAACATATTTTTAAACTTTTTGTTTTTATTTCAACATACTTTAATGTTTTTAATTCTATTTAACTTAAACAGAAAATGTATTTATAACTATAGCAAGTTGGCAACTCTGTCAACATTCGCATATAGTTTCTTACGCATGCGCACGCTATGGTCGCACACGCACATACACCATTACACAAAAACACATTACACACGCACTGAGGCTAGTGCGGCGTTTGCAATTCGATCTGTTAATTGGTCATCAAATTTTAATACCATTTTCACTGCTTATTTTTGCCACGATTTTATCAACTATAAACTACTACCATCGCTTTATGACGATACTCTTATTATTATCATTTATCGTCGTTTATCCGCTATAATTGTTCTTGCATTTTTTATACTGTATGTGAAACCTCTTTATGAATAGTCTTTCTATAAGATATCAGAATGTTCGAGGTTTGCGTACGAAGACTAATATATTTAAAAACAACATTCTATGCAACGATTATGACCTAATAATGGCTACCGAAAGTTGGCTTCTGGATGGCATCTTGGACGCGGAGGTCTTGGACTCACGCTATGACGCTCTGAGGAGGGATAGGGACCCCGACACCACGGGTAAGAAACGCGGCGGAGGTGTTCTCGTAGGAGTACGAAGGGAGTTAAACGCTTTCAGCAGGGACGATTGGAGCCCGACGAATGCTGAATGGTTCTGGTTTACCATTCCGTCCACATCGCTCATAGCAGACACAGATTTGCATATCGCATGTGTCTATATCACTGGCGAGGAACACGATAGATCAGTGCAGGAGTTTGTAGAATTAATGTGTGATCTCGTTCAAAACCATCCCGCAGACAAATTCTTAGTGGTAGGGGATTTTAATCTCCCAGCGTTAACATGGAGAGATGATGACGATGATAATTACACTAACGCCGGTACTATCGGTTCTATTTTTCTTGATCATGTAGCCTTCGCTGGTCTTATTCAATTTAATTATATAGCAAATGCAACAAATAGAATCTTGGACTTAGCTCTTGCGAATTTTGACATAGAAATTGAACGAGCCTTAAATCCTTTAGTGAAAGAAGATGTTCATCACCCGTCATTTGACATTTTCGTTCCGAACCTTAGATACAAACCTCTTATAACTCCAGCTATCTCTCGAAATAACTTCTCAAAGGCGGATTATCCATCTCTCAATTACTATTTATCACTTATCGACTGGGACAATGTTTTATTGACAGATAACTTAGACAACGCTATTGGTGTATTCTATACTACAATTGGCGCAGGGATCGATTTGCATGTTCCGAGGCAAAAAGTGATATCTAGTAAATATCCAAAGTGGTTCTCGCCAGCTCTAATCAATATTATAAAAGAGAAGATTAAATACCACCGAAAGTGGAGGCGGTACGGGAATCCGCTCGATTATGATGCCTTTTCCTTGCTACGATCGCGACAGAAATCCATGCAGAAAACATGTTATCACTCTTATATTGCAAACAGCGAGAATAGTATAACCAAGAATCCAAAGCAATTTTGGGCATATGTAAAGGGTATTAAAAAAGATCACGCTCTGCCTAGCCGTATGAAACTCAACGGTGTCTTTGCAACGGAGGGCCAAGCGATTAGCGAAAGCTTTGCCGATTATTTTAAATCGACATACATCACCGGGCAACCTGTCAATGTAATGCCGGTTAGTGACAATCTAGATACAATTTGTGGTTTAAGTAATATCCAAATCATCGAATCCCAAGTCCTAAAGTATCTTATGAATTTAGACCGCAATAAAGGACCTGGTAGCGATGGTATACCACCTATTTTTGCCATCAACTGTGCGAAGGAACTTTCCCGGCCACTAACATTGCTCTTTCGACGCTCTATTAATGAGGGCGTATTTCCTTCTGCTTGGAAAGAAGCCATCGTCGTACCGGTACATAAAGGAGGCGCCAAAAACTGCGTAGAAAACTATAGGCCTATTTCAATATTGCCAGTTTTTAGCAAGCTCTTGGAAAAGGTTGTGTACGACCAGCTATATCAAGCTCTCGCTAGCTCGTTCACAGAGCACCAACACGGGTTTCTTAAAAATCGGTCGGTTGTTACAAATCTCGCTCATTTTACTGATTATACTTTGGGACGTATGGATCGGCGTATTCAGGTGGACGCGATATATACTGACTTCTCAAAGGCCTTTGATCGTGTCAATCATGTTGAGCTAATAGCTCGTCTGTCGTCTATGGGCATACATGGAGATCTGTTAAGGTGGATAGCATCCTACGTTTTCAAGCGAAGGCAGGCCGTTGTCGTTGGTGGATTTAGATCTAGTTTCTTTGGCATTGAGTCTGGTGTTCCACAGGGATCCCATTTAGGGCCTTTGCTTTTTAATGTTTATATTAACGACATCGGTACTTGCTTTAATCACTGCGACTATCTCCTTTACGCAGATGATTTGAAAATCTTCATGGGAGTGAAGAACCATGGCGACTGTCAACTGATCCAGGAAGATCTGAATCGTTTCACTCGTTTTTGTGAACTGCGTAAACTTTCTTTAAATGTAGCTAAGTGCCATAAAATCTCATTTTCGCGAAATGTCAATATTATTAACTTTAAATATACAATTGGCAATGATGTAATTCTGGAAGTAGATCGAGTACGTGATCTAGGAGTCATCTTAGATCGCAAGCTTTTAATGGATAAGCACATTGATTCAGTCGTCAACAGGGCTTACAGCACCCTCGGTTTTATTATGAGAGTTTGTAGACCTCTTAAAAACACTAATTCTTTGACAACGGTTTATGTTGCATACGTACGCAGCCTGCTTGAATTTGCTTCTAATATTTGGTCTCCACAGTATGCTACATACAAGCTGAGGATTGAGCGTATTCAAAAACGATTTATACGTCATCTAAATTACCGCTTATTTTCCAACGGCTTATCGTACGCTGAAAGTCTGCAACGCTACGGTTTAGAGACATTAGAGGACCGGCGAGTAGTGTCAGATATGTCGTTTCTACATAAAATTGTTCATACTGGGTTGGACAGTTCATACCTCCTGAGTAGGGTGAGCATACGAGCGCCTTCCCGACTCGCACGTGCTCACTCAACTTTTTACGTACCAAGGTTCAACACTAACTATGGTTCCAATTCGTTATTGCCGCGCGTTATGCATGCATACAATGTATGCTTTAACGATATTGACATATTTAACCATCAGAATAGTCGATCCTTTGTTAAGGAGGTACGTGAAAAGCTGATTATCAGATCGGATTGAATTAGCATGCACAAGCACTCACAAGCACATTCGCACTACAGATACACACACCCACACACACATACATACACGCACACACACATACAAACACACACATACACACACTCACACATACACGCTCTCCATCACACAAATACACACTAACATCCATACACTCGCACCTAGCGATTTTAACTGTTACTTTTAAATTATTTTTGGTATCATTGGCTTTGTTACTGGTGTATATATTATGCTTATACGTATTTTTTTATGCTGTATGTTTTTAAGAAAAAAAAAAAAAAAAAAAAAAAAAAAAACAACAAATTCAACAACGTGAGGGGGTAAATATGATTAAATAATATTATTTTTGATCTCAGAATCGAAGTAGTCAATTTATAACCAAGAAAATTGGGGTGGCAAATTACTGTGCGCAAAAAACTTTGTTGTCGTAGTTATTGGCCACCTATGCCAATAACTGTGTTTCATGTTGTATTAAAAAGTCATTGTTTTTTTGTTAGAATTAGATTGTTCATGTAGAGTAGTACTCATGGCTATATTTTCACATAATTCTGAACTTATTTAACAGTTATTGGCCTAGGACAAAAACTATAACATTATAGGGGCCAATAGCTATAGCAACTATGCCAATCTATTATCTTTTATTATTTGCAGTTATAAGACACTGCTGAATTTTAATGTTATTATTGTTATTTTTCCAGATTTCTCTCCCACAGCCATGCCTAAACAACCCCTATACACGAAAGAAATCTTAGACCAGGCCTTAGAAGATATACAAAATAACGCTTTGTCTTTAAGAGCCACTGCAAAAAAGTTCAATATACCCAGAGCTACGCTACAGTCCAAACTTAAAAATACAACTACGAAATCTGAATTTGGGCCAAACCCTTATTTATCAACAGAGGCAGAGGATGCCATTGAGGCATGGGTCGTCAGTATGCCTCGAAAGGGGTTTCCAAGAAAAAAATATGACCTTATAAATACGGTTCAAATGTACCTTACGGAAAATCCAAGAGACAATCCATTCCCTAATAACAGGCCAGGGCGTGGTTGGCTGCAAGCATTCTTGAAGAGACATTCGACTATAGCCCAAAGAACTATAGTACGGCCAATATCAACGTGCACTTGGAGTCATAAATCATTAGGCCGGACCTCTCGCTCACACTCGCTGTCTTTCGCTCGCACTATGGGGATGCGTATTTTAAAAATAATAATAGCAGTATCGATGGATTATCGATGTATCGATGGAATATCGATGGATTATGATGGATCGATGGTTGGATCGATAAAGATGACAAGAGATATCGATGGATATTATAGATTATGATGAAAATTTTCGATTTATTCCCTGAAAGCTCATTATAATGATAGTGATGAAAGCGACACGAAGAATTTCAATTTTAATGCCATTTAAAATACCAAATCAAGAAACTCCACATTAAAAAAATGGTTAAAAAAACGATTTCTATAAAAAAATCCCGATGTATTTTTGTACGACATTCTAAATAATAAATATTTTTCATTTTGTTCGCAACATTATAGGGAATTAAATAATGTAAGAAGTATAAATGTAAGCAATGATACAATGTCTACGCAACTACACATAAGTTTTTAAGAGAATAAATTATTTGATTTGATTTGAGTAAATTATCGATAAGCAACGTCGACTTGTTGGACATCCTTACGCGCGTCGTCCGGCCTAATGCTTTATGACTTCAGGTGCACATTGATATTGGCCCTACAATAGCGAAGGAGTAACCAGAGCAAGTACATGCGTCACAGAAACTGATATAAAGAAATGGTTTGGAGAAATAAAAAATATCCTTAAAGATGAAAATTTACTAGAAGTTATGAAGGATTCGTCAAGAATTTTTAGCGCTGATAAGACAGGCTTTCAGATATGCCCTTCTAATGGGAGTGTTCTAGCACCTAAAGGCTACAAAAATGTTTATGCCGTAGAGCAAGGCTGTGCCAAAGAGAACATTACTGTACTCTTTACGTTTTATGCAGATGGGAAAGTATGTTCCCTTTTAATAGTATTTCCTTATAAGCGCCTACCAGAAAAGTGATACAGTGTTCAAAGGAAAATAACGTAATGTCGTATGAGGATTTCAAGGGAATAGTCGGCGTTGAAAATATACACAAAATGGAGTCTCTTCAGTCCACGGCCGGTTATGTTAATGACGAATCCATTATTTTACATGACTTGTGGAAATTCTTTAAAACTGACTTTTGTTTTAACTTTGTGATATATCACAAACCTTAAAATCTCCATTATTCCAACCAACAATTGGGATTTTTGAAATCAACCGTAAACTTCTGGTTCATCCAGGGTTTCAAAACCAGATTTTTTTAAAAAGAAAAGCAGATTCCATAGAGAATTATTTTCAAAAAGCACCGGAAAATAAAAGAAAATTCATTAGAAATGATGAAAAGTTGCCTTTTGTGATAACTTCTGATAATTTCAGAAAGTGTATTGAAAAAAAATTGTTGGAAAAACAAAAAAATGAGAAATGAGAGAAAAGTGAAAAGAGAGCAACTCGCCTTCGGAAGAAAGCAAAAACAAGCCGAAAATAAACAAATAAACAGTTATTTTAAAAAAGAAAATTTCTGAAAAATCTAAAAATTGGTGAAAGAACCAATCAGTCAGTGAAACATTTGGAATATCTGGAACCAAATCTAGCATAGATAAAAGTAATAACATTACAATTATTACTAACGAAGAAGTAGATATTTGCCAAAAATATAAAGGGATCGTCGTGAAACGCAAAGCATTACTTTGCGATTCATGTAACTATTCATACCACAGATCATGTATTCCCTCAATGAAAAAGCATAAAGTAAACCGGCCAGAGAAGGAAGACTTAGGTGTCTTCATGTATCACAAATGTTATAAGTTGGATGACGATTCGGATGATTCCAACTTCTGAAGATTCTCTGGACGCTGAAGAGCTAATGAAGGAAATTAATTTTAATTATCATTAAAGTAATTTTTGTCATTTGTTTCAACATTTAATAAATAATTTAAAAGAACTCGGTGTTTATTTATATTAGTTTAATTATTACTTTTAAAAATATGTGAGAGGTACCTAGGTACCTACCTATTAGTTTAAAATCCTATATTTTACTAAAATAGGTATTCATAAATGCCGTGGCCAATAACTGTGTCATAAAGTGGCCAATTACTATAAAAAAGTGGCCAATTACTGTCGCATTTCGTTTTTTTTTAAATAATAAATATATGTATATGAAATATTATTATTATTAAGATAAAACATTTAATAACTAATCAAAAATATAAACAAGATTAGGCCTAAAAAAATACAAAGAAATATTTCAGTGAGATAAAGAGTAATGAGTGAAAAAGTGAATGGAAAGACCTTAAATGGCCAATAACTATAGTGCTTCCCCTACTTTGTGCTCTAAAGGCTATTATAAAATTGAAGATTTTTTAAGCGATACTTTGGTCTGGTCAAGTCGTTTTTCTGTAACATAGCTATAAAACCTATTGTAAAGTGTTATTATTATGACTATTTCGTAAAGCCATTGATTATATACTGTAGTAATCAATGGTAAAGCCTACAAGCAAGGCATAAATGTCTAGAAACTTAAGACGTTCGGAAAGTACTGTAAGTCTACTTCGAATAAAAATCTATCTATCTACTATATTGTAATGTGTATTAGGTGGGCATTGTGGGCAGAACGGGAGCGGGCAAAACCTCCCTCATTTCGGCGCTCTTCCGACTCGCCAAAGTGGAAGGAATCATAGAAATTGACGGTATCGACACGGACCACCTCACCCTGCAGGTAAACATAGGTTTTTTCCTAAATCGATTAGATTACTTCTTCTTTATCTTCCTAGACCCTGTCCCATTCAGACAAGGAAGACAAGGAAGGCCGACCTTGTCTTTCTCCTCCACTGAAGACGATGTTGTACTATGTCGGCGTTCAGTTGAGCTTCTCTCAGGTCTTTTTCGACCGTCGTCAACCGAGTGGCGGGCGGTCAACCACGAGCACATTTCGTCGTTGGCAGGTCTAGGGCAAGCTTCATCATGTGATCATCTGGGCGTCCCTGGACATGTCCGTACTACCTTAAGCGTCTTTCTTTGACTATATGAATTATCGGAGCGACTTTAAAACTTCCCCTTATGTACTCATTTAGGATTTTGTCTAATAGTGTAATATCCACTGACCAGCGTAGTAAGCGCATTTCTATTGTATGTAGTTTATTAAGATGTTGCTTGTTAGTCGCCCAACATTCTAATCCATATATATCTCCCTCATATATAACATCACGAAAAAAGCATATAGTATGTTAGGATTCGTACTTCGAACTTCAAAACATTTCGCAGTAAAAAAATCTCTATTTCTCTTGTACTACGCATTCGTCCGCAGTCACCTAGAATATGCTTCTCAAATATGGTCTCCTAGCTATAATGTTCACATAAAGAGAATTGAACGTATTCAAAATGTGTTCCTGAAACATTAGAATTATCGCTCCTTCTTGTCCTTTCCCAATTACAACGAAGCAGCTACCTTTCATGGGCTTCAATTCTTACAATCAAGAAGAAAATGCGCAGACGTGGTGTTTTTCCATAAACTATTGGCAGGTTACATTGATTGTTCTGATCTTTTTGGAATGGTATCTTTCCGTGTACCATCGCGACTCACTCGCCAAACGGAGTTATTCCACCTTCCGCAGGTTAGTACTAATTATGCACAAAAATGTTTCAAGTATATGGTATGTAAAATTTGTAATACGCAGCTCGGCGATATTGACGTATTCAATACGTCATCATTCGCTCGCGAAAGCAATTTTTAGTGATGGTATTAATTTATCATTGTAATCGTAATATATAATATAATATAAATAATATTTTTTCAGGAATATCTTTAAATAATATGTATGATTATATTATGGACCGTGTATTTACATAAAATTGTATTTACTTATTATGACTCCTTTCTTCCCAGTTCCCACCTCTCCTTATGTGTGTTAATTCTTCAAAAAAATGTTATTGTTGTGTTTAAATTATGAATGTTTAAGTGGAAACATGTAATAAGCTTTATTTTTTTAACTTAATAATTTTGTAACAAATTTATTGTAACAGCTGCATGTTTCCTTAATAATAATAAATTAAAAAATAAAAAATAAATAAAATACAAGACAACAGGTCTAATGGCTGTCTTATACATTTGCCCTTTGATCCTAAGGGCCTTTTTTGTCGCACATGTACCTACTTGTGCATACATATATTTTTTATCGCTTTATTTTAATAATTATAACTGAATTATTTTGATTTTCATGCGGTGAAATATTAATATTACATACAAGGATACACGAATAAAGATACACATAAAGAGGAATATGGATTCGGCAAGAAAACGATTGCAAACATCGTCTTGTAAACTGGACAAAGTGTGAGGGACCACCCCTCACTGGACTCTAATTGCTCGTAGTGAGGAGGTGGTATCATCAGGGGGTTTTCTCCGTAGTAAAAGGCGTTCTTGATGATGCTGAAGTTGTTTATTGAAGAACTTAGTTGCTGATTGCCAGATGTAACGCTTCCGAATAGTAAGTCGCGGCGCGGTTAGATAGTGAGTGGTCGAAGTATGAGGCGCGGCGAGAGATTTGAAGAATGATTGTGAGGTGTGAGCGCGGTGGTTGTCGACTCGAAGATGATGATGCGAGGTATAGACGCAGGTGGCGGTCACTCGAGGATGATAATTAATTGGTCGAATGTATGGGCTTATATACTGTAATGCATGAAGCATTGCTGAGAGCGTGGGGGAAATAAGTGTGTTCGATTGAATCGATTAGAAGAAATTGACATTTGTCACCGGCTTGCGACTGCATTAATTACCGAAATTAGATGAAATTTAATGGCAGTTATACACGTGTAGAATTGATTGTGTTTGCGATTATAGATATCCTAGAATCTAATGCTTTTGTTGACTTGATATGTAGGGCGAAGTTCCTACATGTCCCTTTATGACGTATATCTCCCGACCTACAATCTCTTCGACTCTGAATCGATCAGCGGTTTGACACTGGAATTTAAATACGGCTACATCGCTACTGCAAAACCGCTACAGCCTCAGTGCTCTGTCCGAGTCGCCGATTATTTTGTTTGTTTTCTTTCATTCTTACGGGCTAGTTGGCGCAGCTAGACAGTTTCGTCCCAAGTCTTTTACATTCACCTCAAGGGAGACGTCAAGTCAAGGAAGAACGTCGTCACTTTATAACTAAAGTTCCACTTTATAACTTCAGTTTCCAAACAAAGTATATGTTTCTCTGGCTCTATAGTGAACCTTATTTTCGTTTTCTTTTGCAGAGTCTGCGTTCGAAAATTTCGATAATTCCTCAAGAGCCAGTTTTGTTCTCGGCCTCCATCCGCTACAACCTGGACCCCTTCGATGCCTACGACGACGCCAGTCTGTGGCAGTCTTTGGAGGACGTAAGTATTGAGAGGAGTTTTGCCTAGTTGTTCGGGTGTTACAACTGTCGTTGTGCATTGCAGGTAGAGCTGAAGGAAAACATTCCCAGCCTGGAGTTCGAAGTGAGTAACGGCGGTAGTAATCTATCGCTGGGCCAGCGGCAGCTGCTCTGCTTGGCGAGGGCGATCCTCAGGAATAACCGGATACTCGTGTTGGACGAGGCGACGGCCAACGTGGACCCAGAGTGAGTTCACACTTTGACTATTATTCTATGAGGGTGGATTGGAAAGTTGTCTCCCTAACCGAGAAAAAAAATATTTTAATTTCTACCGAGTAAAATGTAGCAATATTTCTAATTTAAAGACCCTATTTGATGCGAGTCTTTTCTAAACCTTTATTAAAATAATTACGGGTGGTTTTTCTCAAATAATTACCCAAATGATTTTTTTTGTTGAATAATAATAAATACAAACGGAGCTGCCATGGAATTCACCGACCGGAGTCGGGCCCATCATAATACTTTTTTTTTTTACACTTCTGGGGGGTGAGCAGTGGATTCCGGACTTACGAACCGGCTGTGGTAGGTTTAGGACAGCTGTCTTGCCACATGTGAGCGTTCACCTTACCACCCATTCACTCCCCCTTCGAAGCCATAGAATTTGAGATGCGCAAATCGCAGTTTTAGATAATTTTTCTAAGGAAGAGTTGATTATTTTTCTGGAAAGGCCAAGATCTTTAAAGAGGTGAAATTGCTTTTAAATATTCCTTTTAAATATTTGAAAATAGCTCTTCTTTACAAATTAGATTTATTAGAATAATAAAAAGGTTATACACTTCTTCGTCGTATTTCACACGGTTCTTAATAGAGTTTGGTGTCCCCGAAAAAGAAACATATTTAAATTAACGCTCCCACCCCTAGCCAAAAACGTTAACTTTAACTTTAACAAACTAAACTCTATAGTTTAAAACACTACAACACTAATTAAATCTATTTAAACATGTTTTCATTTGTTTTCTACATTTCTAATATTCAATAGTAATACAATTTAGTTTAATTTCTTATAATATAATTTCATTTATACGACTGCCATTATCAGAAGTATTTGCTTATTCAAATTATAGGTTAATTTATAACTGTAAGGTTGACTTATAACTGTAACTCCGCCATTTGTTCATAAATTGTCTTTTTTTTATAAAAACCAGTGTAATACTCATTAAGTAATGTTTTTATAGCATAATAAAATTATTCTCTTTTATTCTATTCTATAACTAAAAATCTATTTTTATTATCAAGTTTTATCCGCATGATTTTGTTCTATTTAATCGAAAATCGCCCGTTATGAACCCCTATAAATCGTCGATCGGTCAAAGCTCATGTCAGTTTGCTGGATATATATAGATATATATATATATATATATATATATATATATATATATATATATATATATATATATATATATAAAATATATATATATATATATATATATATATATATATATATATATATATATATATATATATATATATATATATATATATATATATATATATATATATATATATATATATATATATATATATATATATATATATATATATATATATATATATATATATATATATATATATATATATATATATATATATATATATATATATATATATATATATATATATATATATATATATATATATATATATATATAAATATATATATATATATATATATATATATATATATATATATATATATATATATATATATATATATATATATATATATATATATATATATATATATATATATATATATATATATATATATATATATATATATATATATATATATATATATATATATATATATATATATATTTATATATATATATATATATATATATATATATATATATATATATATATATATATATATATATATATATATATATATATATATATATATATATATATATATATATATATATATATATATATATATATATATATATATATATATATATATATATATATATATATATATATATATATATATATATAGATGAACCCTGTACACATTACACTCCTTTTTGCTAGGCATTCGTGTCATAAATGAATAAATAAATATAATTCAGACTACCGCGGTTTGTCCGGATGCGACGGCGACATTTTGGAAATAGCTAGGATCTCGAAATTAGAAAGCTAGAGCCTTCGGCCTGGCGCCCAGGCTTGCATCCGCGTTGAGGATAAACCTAACCTACTTCTTCTCACTTATGGGGTGAATACTAGTTTGCGAAGTCCCAGGGTCTACTCTTTGACCCTTGATTTGATGAACACCAGTAATCAATACAATACAATACAATTTACTTCTGCTCCAGTAGGTAGGCTCTCCTACACTTGAATGTGTCTTTGCGTCTAACATTTTAGTTAATGTATTAATCAAGGAATATTAACTATCGTGATAGTTGTAAGTGTATAAATTAATTAATCATTATATTCAGTCGCAAAAAGGAAAGTATCAATTTCAAATACCGCGTAAATGGTGAATATATCCCTGAAGTTCAGTGCATTCGAGAACTTGGGGTACAACTGGATCAAAAGCTGACGTTCGACCAACACATTAACGGCAAGGCGTTGAGGACTCTGGGTTTTGTTAAAAGAATATTTAAACCATTCTCGAACATTAACATCTTTAAAACGCTTTAGTTTTCCTATGTTAGTAGCACCTTAGAGTTCGCATCGCAGATTTGTAATCCGCAATATGGCGTGTATAAAAATAGGGTGGAGGGCGTCCAAAGACGTTTTACTAGATACCTGGACTATCGTGAGCACTTGGGACTTGGAACCTACGAGAGCAGGCTGAACTATTTCAGTATGGAAGACTGGAAGACCGCCGCACTGGAAGACCGCCGCACAGCGGCTGATATGACATTATTGCATAAAATAATACATAACCACATTGACAGCCCTCATTTGGTAAAGGAACTGTCGTTGCTGGTTCCGCCACGAAGGGTTCGCTCTCCTCGTACGTTCGAAATCCCTCGTGTGAACACTAGTTACGCCCAAAACTCTGTTATGCACCGCTTGATATGCACATACAATAGTCGATTCGAAGATATCGACATTTTTTAGTTAATTCAGCGAGGCTGTCCTTAGATCACTAGGCGTCTAGGAAGTGATTACATAGTGAGTATACAAGTTGTTTCAAAACACTCAGAGCGAAAATGAGAATAGCAAAGAGTATAATTTGAATACCTATATCCTATCCTACATATATCCTATCCCTCTCCTTTCCTTTGGCAATAGCTCAATTGGCAATAGCTCAATTGTAATTTAATTTAATTTAGTGCAATGCAACTTTTGATTTAACGTATAAGAAAATAATGTAGGAAACAATTAATCGGCCAGCGAAACAATGTATTAGAATAATTAGTAATAATTAATGAAGTGCTGTATGTTTCCCGAAAATAAAATAAATAAATAAAATAAATTATAGTAATTTATAATCGGTTTGAAAATCATTGTTAATTAGAAAATAATCTAATAATGAAAATTGCCGATCAAATAAAGAGCACAATGTCTGCAGCAACGGTTACAATATTAAAGTGATGAATTATGTTTTGTTAAGGACCGACGCGCTGATTCAGAAGACGATCCGCCGCAAGTTTGGCGGTTGCACCGTGCTGACGATAGCTCATCGGCTCAACAGCGTGATCGATTCTGACCGCGTGCTTGTGCTGGAGGCGGGACGCGCCAAAGAGTACGACCACGCACACCGCCTGCTGGCCGACCCCGACTCGCTGTTCGCCGCCATGGTCCGCGACACGGGACCCGACATGTCCAGACGTCTCCGTCAACAGGCTCACCGAGCGTACCTCCTACAAAACATTTACTAGGATAACCGTTCATTACTCTACATTGTACTTATTTATAGGTACCAATAAATCGTACGATACTCCAACTGTTATTAATAACAATAAAGTCAATAATTTTAGAACCTGCGTATTTCATTACAGCTGGTGGTTGTTTAACGTGTAAATAGTTGAACAACGGCGGGATCATAACCGTGAATAAATTTTACTATAATAAATAAAATAAATAAATAGATTATACTATGTGGGTACTTTACAAAATGAGACGAAATCGATGTGCGCAAATCCCTCAAACATCAACACGTAATCAGATATACCTATGTCTGTAAAACACCGACTGACCTGTGATGATGATCCTCGCCTATCTGGAAGTCCCAGCACTGCTACGGACCCTCGAGCCTTGTGGATATTAGCCGATCCTCCTTCTTTATTTTGTCCTTACATTTATTGCAGTTGTTCATAATGTTAATAAGGCACTGGTTTTGCAATAATGTTTGTAATAATGTTCCGGTAGTTTAGGCTACTAAGCCATCTGCTGGAGATAAACGGAGTGTCGCGCTTGTGGTCAAATACTGATTCGACAGATTGGTTTGTGTCTTTGATTGTACTTGGTAGTTCAGTTTACAACCGATAGATGGAATGTATTTATTTAGTATTAATACTTTGATTTTATTTCTTTATTTCTTTAAAAAGAAATAAATTTTCTTGTCCACTCTACTTACTGCGACAAGTTTAAATACGTCCAAGTTCACTATAGAATGTATATTATGCAAAGGATTAATGATTAATTTGACAGGTTGACGTTGTCGAAATAGTTCCGATCAGTCCTCAGTAATTACTCAGTTAAGCAGTTACTCTTATTTACGCATATTCACTGATAACCCACGGCACGGATTTAACACTTTTTCCACAAATTATCGTTAGAATTATATTGAAAAAATATATAAACATGAGCAGTTAACATTAGGAGTATGCACAGTAGGTAGGCGCCTTGTCAATGATCATTGTGAAACTTAGACGAGCTATCATAATTGAATGCGTATACAAAATTTTGTGTCTGTCTGTTGACCGTTGAGGAGTTCCCTCGTTGGTAGCTAACCCTAGGTGCCGCAGTCCTATCTTGGTGAAACTTAGAACGGGCTGCCGTAATTAAATACATATACAAAATTTCGTGTCTGTGCTGTTGACCGTTGAGGAGTCCCCGTGCCGGGAGCCAACCCGGGGTGCAGCAGCCATATTATGGAGAAACTTAGAACGGATTTTTATAACTGAATCTGAATACAAAATTTCGTGCCTGTGCTGTTGACCGTTAAGGAGTCCCCTCGTTAAGAGTCAACCGTGGGTGTAGAATCAGGTCATGCTTACCATAAAAAAATGCTTTGTCATCGTAGCTGAACCAACATGAAAATTTTCAACTTCGTATGATAATATTTGATGAGTTCCCTCGATTCTTCATGAATCACATCGTCAGAACAGGATTTTGATAGAAACGGGACCAATCTGGAAGTATATCCTTTCAAATAAAAAAAGAATTTTCCAAATCGGTTCATAAATGACGGAGTTCTGATGTAACAAACATTAAAAGAAAATACAACTAAATTGATAAGCTCCTGCTTTTTTTGAAGTACATAGGTTAAAAAATACTATATGAACGCTGTTTTTTGTACCATGCCTTTCTGTTGATCGGTTGTACCGTCGTGTAGAAGAAATGATGTCGAATAATCGTTAGGTAGACTAAATGTTAAGTTTCCGGCTAAATGGTTGTTTGGTTTTCCCTAAATTGTAGGATCCTAATCGGAATAATTTCGTTAATTCATTATCATACCATAGACCAGCGATTTTCAACCAGTGGGACGCGACCCTCTGGGGGGTCCCCAAGAGACCTCTGGGTTCGCAGGATATCTAAAAATAAAAATCGTGCAAACATTTAAAATTTCGGAAGAAACACATATTTATTATGTGTTTTGCCATTGCTTTTACTAAACTGTATGTTGACATAAGATAGAAAGAGTTAGGTTAGGTTAGGTTAAAGTTAATTAATTAAAATTAAAGTGGTCTGCGAATAAAAGACATGTGGTTTTTAACAAAATGTTATTTATTGGATACGTACAGCCGTGAAAGAGACTAAGGGGGTCGGGAGAACTGAGAGACGGTCTAAGGAGGTTACGTAAGAGTGTTTTTTAACGTATAGGGAGGGTGCGATCTAAAAAAAGATTGAAAAACACTGCCATAGACAGCAATTTTACTGGCTAAGAAGAAATTTTAAAGCCATAAAATATGGGCCTTAACTGACAGCTGTCATTTTTTCGGTTGGCTATTATTGGCTAATCGACTATCGTGTATTTTAGTAATGTGTAGGCAAAAGAGGAAAGAGTATTTTCCATCGCAAACCTTAGGAAAACTTAAAAAGACGATGGATGCAACAAACTCAGACGTCAAAGTGAAGATAGAGAGTGAAATCGATATAAGCGATGAAGAGTTTGAGTACTCAGACGTCGGAGAAAACGTTTGTGAAGCGGAACGAAGCGATCGCCTTATCGACCAATCCAAAGATGTCAATTTGAAAGAGGTAAAGGTGTCGCTGAGGAAATTTGATAATTTCAATTGCGTTGCGTGCGATTGCATTCTCGATAGCAGTGGAACGATGAGCGTATTCAATTATATGAACAAAATGGTGTTGTTTTGTGACAATTGTAAAATTGCTAAGGGGAAAAAGTTTAGTTGTGTGAAGTGTGAGAGCGGTTTCAGAAGCAAGACGAGTCTGGTTGCGCACGTCGCCGGCTTTCATCGAGAGCTTAAGAAGCGTGAGCGGGGCGAGTGTGAACGCGCTTTCTCGCACGAAGGACATTTATCGGCGCGTAGAGTAAAATTTGCATGTCAAAAGTGCGACAAGGCTTTCGGCAACAGCAGCAGCTTAGCGCGTCACGTCAACCACAAACATCGGCCGTCGAAAGAATTTATATGCGGCGAATGCAACAGGGCGTTCCCCACTTTCGGTCATTTGAAAGTGCACGCGAACGGCGTACATCGCAAGATGAAGGAATTCTCGTGCGAGCAGTGCGAAAGGCCGTTCTTCAATAGGAGCGATCTCAGCGCCCACCTCAACTCAGTCCATCTCAAACTGAGGCCGTTCCACTGCAAGCGATGCGACGGCAGCTTCGCGAGGCGGGGCGACCTCACCGTGCACTTCAACGCGGTCCACCTCAAAACCAAGTTCACTTGCGGCCAGTGCGGCCAGGCTTTCACCAGGAAATGTCACCTCATCAGGCACATCGATACGATTCATCGACGAGTGAACCCTTTCATTTGCACCATCTGCAAATATCGATTCGGCCGCAAAGCAGATCTCAGGAAACACACCATTTCTACTAAATGCAACGTTAATCTTGAGTACAGGTAACGGGCTTTGATGAGTTTAAATTTAACAATCTGTATTTTTCCAATTACTTCAAATACTTATAAATATGACTTGACAATACCTAGAGAAAAGTTAGTAGAGTTATTATAGTTACTCCTTGTGCATTAGTTATTCCTATGCATGCATAGTAATGACTAATGATTAGGGAATATTTTGTAGTTACGTAAATACGTGAATCTACCTAAGTAATTTTTAAGTGGATTATTAAATTCGTTTATGGATAATTGTGTGTCTGTGGTATTTAGTTATTATGAGGACTTTATGCGACGATAATGTACTAACATTACAAATTTTCTAGCACTTTTATATAATTTACAGCGTTAAAAAACAACTCCTATTTTGACACTTCTGGGGAGATTTTTTTGCAAAATCATTCCGTTAGGGTGTGTATGTATGAATGTATGATTTTATGTACGTATGCATGTATGCATGCATATGTGCGTAATTGCTTGTGTGCGTGAGTGCGTGCGTTCGTGAATGCGTGCGTGTATTTGTGCGTAAGTGTGTGTGTATGTGCGAATAGATGGATTGGTGGATGCATGCATGCGTGCATGCTTCATGCATTGCTAAAGCATGTTCAATTCTAGCAGAAATTGTTAAAAACTTATTCAGATCATACTTATTATAAGATTTACGGGATGCGATATAAAAAGATGTGGTCTGATGTGGGAAAAAAGTCGACATTGGTGCTGCGCGCGCCAGCATATTATTTAAAACAGTTTATTTGTTTTTTTTTTGTGCACAATATCATTAATTACGGAAATACCAAGACAATAGGTACATACAAAAATAAGCATTAAATATGCATGAATTGTACCCTACGTTTCGAAGAGTTGTTATAAGTTGTCTTCTAAATAAATGTAGGAAATACTGCCAGGCATTATTAAAGGCTCTTGTGTGAACATAATCCTACATATGTATATTATAAAAACTTACTGTTTTCAATTCTTAATAATTCCACTTCTATATTATATTAAAAATTAGCATTTCAAATTGTCATGTACTTATTATAAATTATTTTCAAGCCACGTCTGTACATATAAGTATGCATTATCTTGCATATTTTATGTATCTATGCATATTTATTTTATAAAGTCTGCCTTAGAACAGGCCCTGGCCTAGTTAGGCGACTTTTATTCATTACTCTATCTCCTCGAGAATCAGTTTTTTGCTAACGTCTCATATATATATGCAACATGATATGGTAAACTGTACAAACGAACTTGTGTAATATAAAATTGAAGACTATCGCGGTTGTTTGACATTAAAAATAGGATAGAAAACGAATTTACCGCGTGAAATTTGTAGGACCCGACGTTTCGGTGACGTTGCAGGCGCCGTTGTCTAGGGTAGACTGAAGAGCTGTCAGTCCGTTGTTTTGCGGGTGTATATGTGATTACTTTTTTTAATAGTATTATATATGTTTTTATAATATGCATTTATATAATGTAATATCATATCTATGTGTGTTTTTTTTAGTATGTAAGAATATTTATGAATATTTAAAATAAAATTCTTGGTTCTGTTTTTCTGTCTCTTCAAGATTTTAGGTTTAAAGTGACTAGTTTTTATTCTTACAATTATAAAATTAAAAGTAACTTTAATTTATTTAATTTAATAAAAAAACTTGAGTGGAGATAACATGTATTCTCGGCAGATAATATAAAATTTCTGTTAGTAGCACCTCGATACAGGTTATTCCTAGAGAGGTGGTAAACCATAAACTATCAAATCTGTATATCTTTCCGAGCTAGGCAACAAAAGGAAATGTTTAAGCATTAATTATTATACTAAGAGAATATTCTTGTCATGTAATTAAATAGTAATGTTTTATGGGCTTAAATAAATAAATAAATGTAAATTTCTACAAATTTTACCTTGTAAAAATTGTGCTTCCCCTAGAGGTTAATATAGATAAGTAACTTCTGTACTGTAGAGCTACCTTTATCTAGTCAGAATTTTTGGCGAATTGTTATTTTTAAATGAAACATAATATTAAATTATTTTAATTTAGCTATCAATGATTTCATTTTGCTAGTGATGTTAATAAAAGCTCCTTTAAGGAAACAAAATAACATAATACGTAGTAATACTTAAAAATAAGACACATAGGTGTATTTAAATCGGAAATAGCTGGATATGTGTCTGATTAAAATATATTTAGTAATATATTGAGCAGACACATGTCCAGCTATATTCAAAAATAAATAATTAAGACGATATTATTTTTTTTCAGGTAGCAGAAATCGAAGTAACCTAATTATACATTTAATTTTAAAGCAAATACATTTATATGGTAGGTATATCATAATTTTCTAGCAGAGTATATTACGAATATTGCAAAGATAAAAGTTCCGGTTTTATTTCAAGGTGACCTTATTCCGACTTAGATAACCCACCTTCAAATGCGGTAAAATACAGAATAATTCTCTCTGTGTTTATGTTTTTTAATAGCCAGTTGGTAGGCATTCCAAGGTATATAGTCAAATTATCACAAGAGCTTATCAATTACAATGTTGAAGGTATAATAGTAAAGTCGATTCTCAAAGCAGAAATAAGTGTACGGGGTAAATAGTGCGGTCAGGTTAATTATTTTATTTTATTTTATTCCAACAAAAGAGAAAAACAGCGCTCGGGTCTTAAGTTAATAAATAATAATAACAATATTACGGCCAAAATAGTCTCCTGATAATATACAGTTTATGTGCGTAGTGTTGTGTAATAATATTTATATATTATGTTACATAATCATGTTCTCTCGATTTGTGAGTGTGTATGATAGAGTAGGATGAGTGTGTTTATATGCGTGATTGTGATGTGTGTTTAATGGGTGTGTGTAAGTATGTACATCTACGTGTATGTGTCATAGTTGTGTAGGTATATATGAGAGTGTGTGATTCTGCACAGGTATGTATCTGTTCAAGCTTTTATGGTCTGGTCTATTACCGCTCTGATAAATTAGTTTTTGCTCATAGAGAATATGTCTAGTTCCTGAAACGATTCATCGTAGGCTTCCATAATTCGATGCAGAGTTGAATTCCTTGCTTGATTTGTATGGAGTCTGGGTAAATTGAATACCCTTGGGTGACGAGTTTGGCGCGATGGGACATTTAAGGCTATTCTGCTTAGAATTTGTGGGCTGTCGATATGATGCGAAAGTATCAACAATCTCTCCAATCTAGTCGGCAAAACAATTTCCTTCGCCGATGATACGGTCGTTATTTTTGAGGGCTATAACTGGAGTGAAACATTCTCCGTAGCCAATGAGGGTATTAATGAAGTACATGAATGGTTAGACAATTCTCTACTTAGCCTGAACATACATAAAACTAAGTACCTTACGTTCAGCAACAATAGTAAAGGCCAACCACATTTAAACCATAGACTGACCATTCATGACTGCGACAGAAATACTCAGCATTGCAACTGCACTACTCTAGAAAGAGCATAACATGTACAATACCTGGGTATAACGATCGACAATAAGATGCGTTGGCAACCACATATTGATAAGCTGGCGATGAAGGTGCGCAAACTCGCATGTATATTCAGGGAAATAAGAGATATTGTGGACCCGAGAACACTGAAAAACACCTACTATGCATTGTGTCAGTCAATACTATGCTATGGTATTATAGGATGGGGCGGTTGTACAAGGTCCACTCTACACCCTCTAGAAGTAGCGCAAAAATGTATTTTAAAAATAATCGCACGTAAACCATATCGATTTCCGTCAGACACTCTTTACATCCAGTCCGGGGTTTTGGATGTAAGACAGCTTTATGTTCGCATGGCCCTAATATATACTAAAAATAAAATGACACCTTATAATCAACGAGTTGGAAAGACGAGAGCAACAAGAACTGGTGATATGTTGGTGCCAAGATCTTACACAACATTTGGCCAGCGCCATTTCACGTTCATTGGCCCTAGAATGTATAACAATCTTCCCGACGCAATTTAAAAGTAGTGAGAACACATCCACTTTTAAAAAATTTCTAACCGATTGGTTGTTGGAGGTGGGTAGGGACGGTTTAGGGAATATGTTGACTGTTGTATTTTGAATGATAGTATTTAGTACTTAGTATTTAGTTTTTCCATGATAATTTTAAATGACTATTATAGGTATGTGAGCGTCATATCAATATGTAATTGATTTATATATGTATATTATTTTAGTTTTTATTTTATTTATTTTGGTTTTATTATTATTTTCGTATAAATATATGTATGTGTATGTGTGCATATATGGATATATATTTTATCTATAGATGTATATAAGTATCTATCCATATTTGTATTATATGCGTAAATATTTGTAGTTTTAAAAATAAGTACTAACTATAGATTAAGTTGACAGTGCACACTTAATATCATCATTAAGTGTCAATCATAAAAATAATGTCGCATCAATTTCTTGCTAACATCTTAATCAAATATGACATTAACTTTTTACTAGATGTGTTACTACTAAATAAATAAATGCTATGTGAAATATTATCCCATAATGCTATGTGAAATACATTTGAGAAAAGCAATATGTTAAAGTAGTAGGGTAGTACAATAACATTACAACGATTGGCAATCACACGTACGATTACCGTCAAAAAAGAAAACAATTTAGTACCTAAGTAAAAACGTAGGTTTGAAACTAGTTGCTGGGCTAAGTTTCAATTTCTTATTAACCCTTGACTACACTCGCGGTTTTGGCACACGTATGTCCACTAGTGGGGTTGTTTCGTATCCCTTTTCTTTTTTATGAAAATTTTAATATAAAAGAGAAATTATATATATATATATATATATATATATATATATATATATATATATATATATATATATATATATATATATATATATATATATATATATATATATATATATATATATATATATATATATATATATATATATATATATATATATATATATATATATATATATATATATATATATATATATATATATATATATATATATATATATATATATATTTCTTATTTTAGCATAGGAATAAAACGCCATTTGATATTATTCCAATTGGTAGAACATAACAAAACTTTTATAAAATTTTAACAAAGACAACCGGAAATACGACCTCTTTCAAATAAAGTAACTTAAGCTAAGAAAATACACAACCTTTAATCATGTTTAAATGTTTTTGCACTAGAAATAATAGTCGTTTCATAAAATAAATGTCGTTTCTGAGATTACATGGACGTGCAACACCGACACCCGCGCGACTACAGAATTAGAGTGTGAAATAGATCTCGTGGGGTACGTTTGTACCCCGCGAGTGTAGTCAAGGGTTAAATTTCTAAATAAATATTTCCGAGCGGTTGTAATATTTATCGTTTTTTTTTACTATGAATTATTTTTTGAAGTATTTTGAACCAAACGAAAGCTTATTGCAAGAGTAACATTTCATCTATGGAAGCTAAGCTGAAATATGTGGCCGAAAAAAGTTTTAGTGTTGAAGTTGCAAAATATTTTATTCAATAAATACACTGTTAGGTATTAGTAAAATACCTTATTTACTTCGTTTTATTTAAACGATACAGTTGTTATATTATTTAAATAGGTTAAATATATACACAATACCACAAACCATATACCTATATCAATGTTAACATTAATAGTTAAAACGCCGAGTGAGTATTTATTTATAAAATCCCGAAACTAAAGCGGTTAATAAGTTTATGGATAATAACAAAACAGCCAATAATTTAGATAGAGATGGATGATCAGTGTGTATGTGTCAGGTAAGATTTTGCGCCTGGGCCGTCGGCATAATTTTTTTTACGTTGGGGTTGTCTAAACATATTTATATATGAGAGAGACACATTAAATAAGCAAGACAAAGATAGATACTCCGTATTTGGGTGGCAGGTAAGACTTTGCGCCTGGGCCGTTGTCGTTTTTTTTACGTTGGGGCATTATGAGTGTTTTCTGTTTTCATAGAAATAGAAATAGAAATATATTTATTGTCCGAAATTGTGGTAGTACATTTATGATGATAATGCGTAAAACTATGTCTCTCGTAATTACCTGTTATTATAAGAGATTGACAAATTTACTTATCTGCTAAATTTACTTATCCGCTAATTATAATATCTTATTAGAAAATGTAATTATTTTTATGGTTTGCCTATAATATCTATAATATCAAATCAATAATAATTCGTAATGTTCATTGAATGGCCTGAAATAACATTTAAAAGAGAAATATGATTTTTGTTTTTGTTTACGGGCTGGAATGGATCGGTTTTTGCTTTTCGATTGGATTTCAATCAACGACTTGGTTCAAATAACGACTTGAAATAAACCCTATTTAACTAGATTAAGAGGCCGTGTACGAAATCGACGTGGGCCGTGATATCTCTATAATCAATGGTATAATATAACTATAGGTAGGTAGGATTTTTGGAGCCAAAGAGATAAGTCCACCCTTTGGAAGCGCTCGGCGGGGACTAGCTGACTTGAGGCGTGAATCGTATCATAGGCGAGTATCATAACGCGAGAATTACATAGATTGTTTTAAAAGACTTTATTGCCAATTTTAATTAATGTTTTGCATTTTTTTTGAGGAAATGGATTGATATTGAAGTAAAGTTTATTTCTGTTGTTTTAATTTTATGAACGAGAGTTTTAAAAGGCCAAAATCAAAAGCAATTCTTCGCCCATTTTCTAAAAAAATTGACAAAGTTAAATATTTTTTTTATCAACAATTTTATATGAAAGTAATAAAAAGTGATTCACCTACTAGAGTACCTACTTTCACAAAAATACATTGTAATTTTTTCATACCGTTTAGATGTCAAAACGATTCGTAAATATGTTATATTCTAAACCTCTTACAGCAAAAAATCACAAACAGTCGCCGGTTTAAGGTCAATTAATCAAAATTCTATAATATTTTTCAAAAAAGTAGCTCACTCATTAGACAATAATATAAATTATCTTTTATGTTGTGCAATAAAACCTATAGAAATACAGTATTTTAACCTTAAATTCACGTCTGCAAAATTACGTAAATTCACGAAATGCGCCAAATTTCGTATACGGCCTCTTAAATAACTAGTTTATTTCACAAAATCCTCCATATATTCAAAACTCCAATATGATATGGATTAATGAGTTGAACTTTGATATTATTACTTGTCGACAAGTCCCTAGTTGTAAGTCTGGGTACAGCTTTCATACAATAATGCCAATTGTCCTTTGAACGAGACTCCATTTAGCAGCAGATCCTGTCCGCCCAAAAGAGCTGTCAAGGAGCTTGTTCTGGAGGGTTTTGGTGCAAGCATTTATTTTTTTACAATTAACCATCTCATAAAAACTGGGAAATCCAATTTTATAGATAAACCTTGAAATTAGGAAACAAGTTAAATATACCTAAAACCAATCTACTATGAGTTAAAATAGACAAAGCACTATAAATAAAATATGACACGACTATAAGGATTAACAGAAAGATTAGATCTGATAGAATTGCCGAACAATATTAATATATTGTGTTTTTTTTCAAATCCTATTATTTTTACTTTTCCGGCGGAGAGAAAATATTGTGAACGCACACATTTTTTTTTCGAGATATTTAAATTTTGACCTCTCCCGAAACGATTGAGGCCATTTCCGGACTGAAGTCTGTCTGTAAGTCTGTGTGTGTGTATGTGTGTGTGTGTGTGTCTGTGTGTCTGTGTGTATTCCTCGACGATAGCGCCCAAACGCTTCATTCAATCAAGCGGAAATTTGGCATGCAGCCATCATTCGGTCATGGCAAGAGTTGAAATCGGACCACCAGAGGGCGCGCGAGTAATATTTCAATCTCGAAATATTGCAGTTAGGTATTCAGTACACAGTTGGAATATCTCGTATACAAGCGACGCTTTTTTTTTAAATACCGCCCTATTTAAGAAAACATGATTTTTTGTAAAAATACCATTTTAATACCACTGAAATTCTACAAAATAATAAAATATACTAATTTTGCTATCGTAGTCACTGGTGGTGGGGGAACGGGGGTAGGGGGGGGGGGGTTAGTATAGGGGTTGGAGGGTTTGACACAACTGTTTTTTTTATGTAAACCATGTGCATGTCTTAATATTATAACTGTAGTGACAGCTATTTTGCCTCATTATGAAGATATTTTACAAAGATGTAATTTATTTTGTAAAATTACTTGTAAATCTGTAATCACTTTTAAATTGAAAGATAGTTAGAAACAATGATATTGTGAAATCGCAAACTTATAGCAGAATTAACAATAAATAATGAAATGCGTCATGTAAATCTCTGTAGCAGATAAGATTTATATGACACTAGCTGGCCCGTGCCCACTTCGTTGGGCGGTAAAACTTTTTACTTGTGATGAAATTATGAGTGTGGTTTGGTTAGTACTGAGTGCTATGATTTATTTCCTGACTGCCAAAAGAAGGGTTATATTTTTACTGCATATGTATGTATGTATTTGCATGGCAATTTGACTATATTACCGTTATTTGTGAGTGTCTTCTTGTGAGTGTGAATGTGATCTTATTTGTGAGTGTCTTATCTCTTTAATCATTTATGCAGTAAAAGTAAAATTATATGATGTAAAAGGGAAAAGTCTTTTGTTTTAAACACTTGAGACGATAAATTTACTTATTTTGATAATAATTCATAATTGTTGATATGACCAATAAACATCATCTAACGATTTAAATTATTTGTTTAATATAAAATACTACTTTTTGTTACTTAAATATAAAAGTTAGACATATGCTGTCGTTGACTTTTTTGTAGGCATTATCAAGCTGTACAACTTTTCTCTATAACTTAATCATATATCTTTCATTGTTAAGGCAGCGTTCGTTAGAAACGTTTTCGTTCGACCGTTTTTTCCGACTTACTTTGGAAATCCGACTACCACGAAAAAGTCTTTTCACTTTTCGGATTAATATATAGCCTATCACACTGGAAAATAACGTGGCTTTCTAATAGTTAAAGAATTTTCAAAATCGGTTCAGTGGATCCCGAGATTACTTCCTACAACATCACAAACTTTACCTCTTTATAATATTAGTATAGATTGAAATCAAATATGATAATTTTAGCGAAAAATAGGTTATTGTGTTTTTCAGGATTACATAAATTCAGTGTTTAGCTTTTAGCTTGTTATCAAAAATGGTAGTTAGGATTGTCTCCCCGTCAGCGTTGCAGCGACGAGGTGGTCTGAACCTGAATGTAGCTTTTCAGGGTCAGAGAGCTTAATTTCTTGAGGATCTACCGTTCGGGTGGATCGTCTTCTGGATGAGCATTCACAAAACCCACAGTAAAAATCTGTTATGCGAAAAAAATAACATCGCACAGAGTAGCCTTGCACTTGTTGATACAGCTGCAATTTAAACAAAACATGATAAGTTCAAGAGCATTTTGTATTGCAGAAACGTCAAAGTACTAATAATAGATATTTTCCATATTGAATTGAAAAGGCCTTTGAACGTTTAGTCTATTGCCAATGATCTAGTGATTACAAAACAATTGAATCGTTTAATGCATTCAAAATAAATAGAATGGTTAAAGCAAGTGTTTTTAAACTGTCATTATTACAGTCTTATAAAATGTCTGATAATATTATCTAAAATATTTAACTTTAAATTTTGTAAAGCCTAATAATTTTGTCTACATACTCGTATACTATACTAATATTATAAAGAAGTAATGTTTGTAGGTTTGTATGTAGGGGCAGTGTTGGCTCAATCGATTGAATATATCAATCGACTAATCAATCACGATTAGTCGCGACTAACGTTAATCACGATTGAAGTAATCGCGAGTAAATCAATTAGTCGTTAATCGTCAATCGTCATCGCGATTAACTTGCTCTTCAAATGCCATCTCACAATTTATTCTCGTTGGTCGGTCGATCGGTCGGTCGATCGGTTGGTCGGTTGATGGGTCGGTCGGCCGGTCGACTGGTCGGTCGGTCGGTCGGTCGGTCAGTCGGTCGGACCGATATAATTCAAGAGAAACGCAATCGAGCCCACTATGAACTTAATTTTCGTGAAATTCTGCATTTAGCAGATTATAATTTATCTTGCAAAAGAGAACACACCGAAGCCTATATAAATTACGCAATAGAACTTCATGTAAAGAATATTTTATCGATATGACATCGAAGACTATAGTGGTTGTTTGACATTACAAATAAGATAAAAACGAATTTACCGCTTGAAATTTGTAGCACCCGTTGTTTCGGCAATGTTACGACCGTCGTTCGGGGTTCTCCTTATTCAATGGCTTCTCGGATCATGCGGGCAAAGTATGTACAATTGGTCTTTGGATAGCACAATGGAATTTTGAAACTGATTTCAGTGGTTACTTCCGATATCCAATATGTGTTAGCATATCGCCGATTTCTCCCTGAACGATTTTAACAGCTTTAAAGTGTTCCATCAGTTCCATCAGATCTAAAGAAGGACTGGGCTGCGGTACTCTCTTTTTTGCTACTATTTACAACGGAGCCTCTAATGATAATATGCAATGTAATGTAGTTTAAAAAATGCGCATTTATTTAAATAAATTAAATAAATTAAAATTAAATTAAGTCCAGTGGCTATGAGCCGTTTGTGGTTGTTAGCCTACGTATGTCCAACGTAGGCTAACAACCACAGCTGCATTCGATTTCTTGGGCTCCCGGGGTTTGCAGTGGTATTATGCACTTCGTTTACAGGCCTCAGAGGCGAGTCATATTTTGGGTCGGTTTAAAGATCGTTTTAATATCGAATTTGTTTAGCATCTTACTTATTTGATCTGTCGTGCCCTTGACGTATGCTAAGAATGCTCGTGATCAGGTCGTGATCAGTTCGGTTTCTGAGTTTCGTCTGTATTAGATCGTGTGCGTGTATCGTTTTATTTTCCCTAACCATTTTTCCTAATGATATCATTGATGTGTTCCATCTCCTGCTGAAAATGTTTGGCGTCGCATAGATCGCGCGCTCGGTTCGAGAGCGACGATTGCACTGAACGTAGAGGTAGGAATGATAGTGAGAGCTGGCTCATGTCTATATACATATGTGGGCTTCCGATATACTGTATGTCCGTGATAGTTGTTACTTCTCTTAGGAATTCTGCCGCCGTGTGTATATTACTATTCAGGATGCAGAAGTTGTCGTCCATATAACGAAATGGATTTAATTTTGGAGGTTTGATGACTAGTTCTTCAAAATATTCTACGTATAAGTCGCTAACTATTGGCGGAACGGTGCATCCCATTGCTACCGTACCGATTTGTTTATAATACTCGCAACTCCAGAGAAAATAGCAGGATGGCAGGGAATGTTGAAGCATCTCGGCGTAGCTAATCAGGAGGTACTCAGACCTTAGTTTATCTCCCACCCAGTGGCGGTCTCTTCATATAAGCCGAAAAGCCGGGCTTGCCTATTCTTCGTAATTAACAATTAAATAAATTAATAACACAATTCGTAAAAAAAAACAATTAAATAAATTAATTTGCTATCCAACGAGTGCTATCTAGCGGACGGAGCTCGCTCCACGCGACGAAATTCGTTATGGCCGCGGCGTCGATAAAGCAGCGTGCGATTGCAGCTGTGTACCGACGTGTCCTCTCGCTCGCTCGCACATGTGGGCTTTCAATGTGGCTTTCAAAATCAGTGTACCTCTCGCTCTAACCAGTGGCAAATTACGCAAAACAATTATAAGTATATACAGGATTTTACTATGGAAACCAAAGCCGTGCTTGCCCATGAAGGTGACAGCGAACGTGTCAAATGTCGCAACGTGAGACGATGAGCGCGAACTTCACTTGACTGTAGTTAGTGTAGGTTTGTGCGACTGACATCACGGTATTTTTTATTGTGTAATTTCAATTCATTTGTGGTTTTTAGTGCCTGATAAACAATGGAGGAAATTGTCCCTTGTGGTGAGTTATCCGTACGACTTTTAATCGGCGAAGACAAAGTAAAATCTTTGAGTTTTAAGCAAAAGAGTTTTGTTCCCTTTTTTTATAAAAAAGTCTTACAGCTCATACAAGCAAGGGTCAACTTCTTAACTCGATGTCACTCGCTCAAGCAAATAAAACGGTTTTTCTTAAAGCCACCGGAGGTATTCGACTGCTGATAAGTGTATGTTAAATTCTGTCTAGCAGTAGTATGCCTTCAGTGTGCTTTATTGAATCTACGACACAAGCAGTAAATTTCAAATTGAAGATTGAAGAGGAAAGAGGTACTACTTTTTGTTACTATAAAAAAACACAAAAAGGTATGTCGGGCTTGCCCCATTCACCAACCCCGGGCACGCCACTGCTCCCACCGCCGCGCTGTAAGGGACTTTGAAAGGGGCCAATTTGATTCATTCGATTTGGCGACTGAGAACTTTCTTTCTCCTCAATTAGACCGTATTGTGATATCGAGTTCGCGAATAAGCTAGTTAAGCTGAAATGGTTCCTAATGGTCCCGTGCAGCTTGGGTGGTGTTGGCTAAAAATCTATGTCATCTGGCCTGCCCAACTCACGGTTTAACTCCTATCTGGTAGCCTTCTCGAAGAGGGGCCTACCCTGTCAGGGCCGCTGTGAGCTTCTGCCACGGCTGTACTCTTGCAGTCGGAAGCGGTTGGGATCAGATGATCGCGGATTCGGGGGAATACCTCGGGCGGAACTGGGCAGTTGATGTAGCATCCGGTTTGCTAGGTGTTGAATGCTCAGCTGGCAAATAACCAGAGGGGCCTGGAGACGTACGTTCCCTATGACAGCGGAGGGTAGTTGTCGACCTGACGTCTTCAACCCTTGAATCGATCTGTCGGACACCCGATCCCGAGTGACCATGGCGGGCAAAGGGCTTCCCAGTCCGCAAAATATTCAATCTGAATAACCGCAAGCCGCGCAAGCGACCTCTAAACCGTGATCAGACCCGAGGTCGGAGAAATCCGGCCAAATCTGGTAGCAAGGGCGTGAGGTTGGCCCGCGGGGTTCACATTTCAGTACCTCGCGGTAAGGCGTCGGCATCTTACAGGCATGTTGGCGGAGCTAGGCCGTGGACTGTGTTGTCCCTGAGTCTCTGCCTAATCACCTCACGGCTAAAAGAACGATCTATATCGTTATAACAGCCTGAGATGTCGGGTTGACCCGTTGCAGTCGACAGCTCCAATGATATGCTAAAATGTATTTTCGGTTTGTAAAGAGAAACATCTGTCAAAATCCTGAAAACTCGCGTCTGCAACAGTCCATGAATATTGATATACACATTAGCATCGACCGATAACACGAAATTTTTGGGAAATTTGCAAGATATAAGTACTAGACAATATTATGGATGGACCGAAATTGTGCTAGGTCGAATCCAGGGGTAGAGTTGCTTCTATCCACATTAACTATATTATATATGCACTAATTATGCACAAAACTGTTTCATGCATAGGGTATGTAAAATTTGTAATACGCAGCTCGGCGATATAGACGTATTCAATACGTCATCATTCGCTCTTAAGAAAGCAAATATTAATGACGGTATTGATTTATTATTGTAATCGCAATATATAATATATTATTAACAATACTTATTCAAGAATGTCTTTAAATAATATGTATGACTATATTATGGAACGTGTATTTACATAAATTTTTATTTACTTATTATGACTCCTTTCTTCCCAGCTCCCACCTCTCCCTGTGTGTGTTAATTCTTCAAAAAAATGATATTGTTGTGTTTAAATTATGAATGTTTAAGTGGAAACATGTAATTAGCTTTATTTTTTTTTGTTAATAATTTTGTAACAAATTTAATGTAACAGCTGTATGCTTCCTTAATAATAATAAAATTAAAAAAAATAAAAATTATGGATTGACCGAAATTGTTCTAGGCCGAATCTAGGGGTAGAGTTGCTTCTATCCACATTAACTACCTATATTATATATAAACATATTGTGAAGCATAGGTAATGACTTCACATTTCTTCTTTCTTTTATATAATAATAGTAGATATGTAATACTGAATAAAGAGAATATGCATTGCATAGTACGTGTTGTATAGAACATTCATCGGGGAACAAAGAATGCATTGTTTTACCATTTACCCTTGGAAAAGGCACCGTGGCTGTATATAAGCCCATTTGGCGAAGGTGGTGAGCATCGGCTTTTGCTGGGCGCTTGTGCAGTTCTGCATCTGCACGGTCCACATCTTTAGCGGAACTTCAGCAGAACGAACGATGTCTCCTGCGAGCGGATGCCGCCTGCTGCTCGCCGCTCTCGGCTTCGCATTGTTTTTCGTGAGTATTTTTTCATTATTTATATAATTTTATCTCTTTTTACACGGCTGCCCAAAAGGAGTGTCATTTGTTCAGGATTAATCTATGCATGCTTTCCGTTTCTTTATTCCATCATAACTTCTAAACGCAGAGAATGGAAAAAAACGCAGGATGCAGGCAAACAAAGAACGCGGTTCCGGAAGCGCCTAAAAAATTTGCCCGCAACCTCACCAGATTAAAAAGGGATAAAATCCGTAAAGTCATAGGTACTATGTCAGGCCACGGTCCCCTAAACAAACACCTGTTTACCATAGGTGTGATAGACAGCCCTCTATGCAGAGGATGCACGGAGGAAGAAGAAACGCCACAGCATGTGCTCATGGAATGCAGGAGCGTGGCAGAGCAACGGGCAAGAATACTACAATCTCCAGCATCTGTCCCGGAGGCCTGTAGCAACCTAAACAGGCTGCTAACCTTCTGGGACAGCCTGGGTTGGCTGGAGTAACATAAATAGAAATATGAGCCACGCACAACGGCCCAATCAAGAGGCCAAGTGCGGGAAATAGCCCAGGAAAACTAACTAACTAACTAACTAACTAACTTCTAACTTAGAATCGTTTTGTCGTTGCGTGGGTACGTGCCGCGACCCATTGGTCTCAGAAAGCAGCGTCTTTAATATAAATCCCGTGTTTAATATATTACGCGGTGCCGCGTGTTTCATCATTTGACAGTTTTGGTTTTTTTTTCGTTCTTCCTCTTCGCGGCCGCCAGGAATAGATCCGGTATGCATAGTAACGAAGAGAAATATGAATTTAGCAAAATAAATTGTATTATATTTATTTATTATACTCCACAAAATATTACCGATTTTAAGATTAACGTTTTTGGTTCTTACGAATTTATTTCAGTCAAACATTCTAGAAAAAGATAATAGTGCGCAATTGCACTCTGAAAAAATAACCGGTATGTATTAATGCTGAAACGCTGATTTTCTATTCCACCATGACTTCTAAACGCTTGCACCGATTTAAAAGTGTGTGATGTTGTTAGAATCGTTCTGTCATTCCGAGTGTTAATAGGGTACCTTAACTGTACAAATGTAAAAAACTACTTATCTACCTAAATGTCAATAAATTATTATGAATATATCGTGTTCAGTGTCAAATTAAACGTCTGATTAAGTACATTTGGGAACTATATATACATTTACCTTTATCGATAAACTCATAAACCACAAATATTTCATATTAAAAGCGTAATAAAAATAATTATATTTACAATAGTTATATAGTTACACTTTATGTAACCGCAGACGTATTTTTTATTATTTTTAAATATTTACTTGTTTAAACATCTATTCATGTGTGAAAGTTTCAAAACCAAGACTGTGATAACATTTCGTGGGTTGTCCTTCTGTTATTTGACCATACTGTAGCTTTTATTTCTCATACCTGCTCTTGAGAATTAGGTCATCAAAAATCTACGAAAAAATTTGTCCCTATTCCCTTACGTCACAAGAATTACAAAATTTTATACATTCGAAAATATAAAACCGGTTACAGATTATCTGTGAAAAACAAACTAAACAAACAAATTCAAGTAAATTTTAGTCATTTTCTGCCCATTGATTGTATTAATAAACTAGATGACCCGGTGAACTTCGTACCACCTAAAATTGATTTGTTTGTAACTCTTTATAAACGTTTATTGAAACGATAATCAACCTTCCGAATCCAATTCATTGAAATCTATAATATGGCCGAATCGTGTACGGTTTGAGTTTCGTTCGGTGATTAAATGAAAGTCGTTTTATAATTAAAAAAAATTCAATGTATTTAATTTTCCATGATAAAAAATTAATGCTTTTTCGACTTTTCCGACGTTTTGCATTTTTCGACTTTCTTGACTTTTTCGACTTTTTTGACTTTTTCGACTTTTTGGACTTTTCCGACTTTTCGACTTTTCCGACTTTTTCGACTTTTTCTACGTTTTCGACTTTTTCAACTTTTCTTACTTTTTTGACTTTTCCGACTCTTGCATTTTTCGACTTTTTCAAATTTTACACAATCGCACGGAATGAATAACAGTTATGGATGGCGCAGCTGTCAAACAATAGGATCGCCGCGAACGCCATCTATTGAAAAGGGCCCATTTCCCAAAAAGACCAATTTCGTTTTTTTCGATTTTCAGTTGTTTCTTTTAATTTTTCTTAAATATTTTTTTTGTAAACCACCCTTGAATTAAGGCAAACAAAACAAAAGAATAATCATTTAAATCGGTCGAGTCATTTTCGAGATCTTGCGAGACTAACGCACGGCGATTCATTTTTATATATAAGATATAAGTAGATAGAATAAAACATTATGGAAAAAAGACCGAAGGTGATATACATGAAACTGCTGAAAGGACACGCGAAAAAAAGTGTAAAGGACAGTAAGCGAAAAAATCAGGTCATGGAAGGAATTAAAAGTAGGTACCACTTGTATAACATGCCTTGAACACAACCGGTATGACGGCGACGTTTAGCCCCTCATATTTGTTCTTCGGAGGAGAATTAGTCTTAATCGATGGACGATTCCATGCTTACGGTGAAAACGGATTAAGTATAACGTGGGTGGTAGGTACGGTATAGCTACGACCATATTTCATATCAAAGAAAGCGTATTTTTTCTCAAGAAAATTAGCCCCTATATCTTCGTAATGCGAAGTTGCAGGTAATAAACAAAATGTTAACAAAAATAACCGAGTTATTTTTTTTTATAAGTGCAGCAGCCATGTCATGGTGAAACTTAGAACAGGCTATCATAATTAAATGCGTATACAAAATTTCGTGTCTGTGCCGTTGATCGTTGAGGAGTTCCCTCGTTGGAAGCCAACCCTGGATGCCGCAGTCCTGCCTTGATGAAACTTAGATCGGGCTGTCATAATTGAATGCATATACAAAATTTCGCGACTGTGCTGTTAACCGCTGAGGAGTCCCCTCGTCGGGAGCCAAACCTGGGTATAGAATCAGGGCATGCTTGATATATAAAATGCATTGTCATCGGAGCTGAACCAACATGTAAATTTTCAACTTCATATGATAATATTTGAGGAGTTCCTTCAATTCCTCATGGATCACATCATCAGAACAAAATTTTGATAAAGATGTGACGAATCTGGAAGTACATCCTTTCAAATAAAAAGAATTTTCCAAAGCAATTCATAAATGAGGGATTTCTAAAGTAACAAACATTTAAAGAAAAATACGATCGAATTTATAACCTCCCCCTTTTTTTTAAGTCGGTTAAAAATAAATCGGCTGTGGTCTACGATCTATAGGACCTGACAGGAAAACGAAAAGAGCTTTATCATTTGAAGGGCATGTTCACAGCAGACTAAGATGTTAAAATTTCAAATCCACACCATAGCAAAGAAGAGGAAGAAATCAAGAATCACACTCATGAAAGCAAAAATGAGAAATATTGTAGAACGGACTAACACGGATATCATAGCATATTGCAAAGGATAAATAGGTCAATAATTTATCAAAAGAAATACAAACAAAATCAAATAATTTAAAATGTGTGCATAAGGTAAACTTAGTAATATAAATCCACAACATGACTACTCTACGGTTGTGGTAGAAAATTCCCACGCCCACACAATTTCTAACCTCTGCCTTAAAGCCGTCTGTAAATATGATGTCCAAGCCAGGGGACCGGGATGATATAAGGTCAGAAAATACTACATTGTTTAGGGTGGGGACTGCCCTACTGGTTTTTTCATCAAAACTGTTTGAGGGATGATGTACGAAGTAGTGAGTCTGTCGGAGAAGGAAAGGTGAAAGTCTTGCTACTGATCTCTCCGCACCGTAATCGATTTCCGGATCGTAATGGAATGCCGCTTTTCCCAGGTTGACAGGAATACTGCGACGGCGCAATCGGTCATGTTGATTTTGTCGTGATTGCTGGCATTGTGTATGTTGTGCACAAAATTGTTGCATTCTCAATGTATTCGCTTGTCGTTTATTTTCAGTCGCTCTCAAACATAATTCGGACATGCCAATACGACTATTTTCATTATCCGTCGCTCGCTGATCGTCAGTGCGGCTTGCACGTGAAGTAGATCGCCGCGCATTTTGACTGACTACGACGACCTATGTTACCTATTCTTCTCGGCATTATAACGAACACTGTAAAAAGACACGGAATTGTTTTCAGTCACTCAAATCTGTCGAACATTCCTTGAGAACTTAACAATATTGAAATCCTCAGACTAAGACCAAATTTGTAGTTATGTATAAGCCTGCAAAGTCTATTTACCTTTATGTAATGGCTGATCAAAGTGATTTTTTGCAAAATGCAATTAAATTCGCTTGAAACAAATCTATTCTCCAATCCCACTACCTTTTTTAAAAGAAAAAACGACGTTAAATGTAATAACAATTTCAGCTGTCGTAGCTGTCAAACAATAGAATCTATTGTTAGAAAATATAGAAAGCGCCATCTATTGAGAGAAATACGAAGTGGCCGTCCCTAAAAGTACTAATTTCGATTTTTTCGATTTTTTAGCTGTTCCTTTGGGTTTTTTCTAAATATTTTTTTTTGTAAACCACCGCTGAATCAAGCCAAACAAAATAAAAGAAAAATTATTCAAATCGGTCGTGTCATTTCCGAGATCCTGCGAGACTAACGCACGGCGATTCATTTTTATATATAAGATAAACATATTAGATTGTTGTAATTGATACTTTGCATTAATTGCATACTTTTATTTTTAGTTTTAATTGGTGTAAAAATACATTCGTTAGACTAAATCCTTTGGTAGTTTAAAAAAATCTCTGAAAATTGGAATCAAATGCGTCAGTTCGCGCGTCAACAAACAAATGTTAACGCGCGAACTGTCTGAACTGACATTTTAACGAAAGTTAATGTCCTCTTTAAATACTTTGGGCAGCAGCACCTGTTTCCGCGATTGATAACTTAGTGATATTCGTAGTTATTGCAGCCGAATTCCTGTTTGCCCTTGGATGTAATAGTATGGAGGATGGTTTCTGTAACAGAAATGGATGTTAGTAACTGATTTTTGAAGAAATTTCTTTGACGGAGAATATTTTCACACTAGTCGTATTCATCTCGATGACATTTCTGATAAAACATTTTTTTTCAAATTTGAATTTAAAGAAAACTGAACATAGAGAAATGGGTTAATAATATTTTGCAAGGTCGCATTAAATACACTATAACCGACAGTGAAAAACATTATTATTAAATGAAAATTATTAATAAGCTTTTTATGAATATGTCTGAACAAATATAATTACTGTCTTAATTTTGCCTATTCAGACCGGGACCCTTGCAAGCGCCTAAAATATTTATAAAAGCCAACTCCCAAGATTTAACGTCTCTTTCTTTAGCGTTATCGCCAAGGCACTTAAGAATTTTTACTTTAAAACAATTATCAAAAGTTAAATTGTGTGCCTTGGCATGCAATGCTATTGGAAGTTGACTTTCATTGCCTACGCTGGCCCTGTGATTATTCAACCTAATATTAAGAGGTGTAGTTGTTTCCCCAATATAAAATGCATTGCAGGTCTTGCAAAGTAATTGATATACAATATTTTTTGAAATGCAACTACAATTGAAAGGAACTCTGTAACTGTTTGTAGTGTTAGGACTAGTAAAATCTATGCTTCGATCTAATAAAGGACATGTTTTACAACGTGATCGACCACATGGTTGTAGGCCCAAATTTTTGTTATTACTAAGATAATTTCGATGATTTTTATTAAGTATTGATTTTAAATTAGGAGGTTTACGAAATGATAAAATTGATGGCATATCTAATAAACCTTTGGTTGATGGGTCGTTAGCTATAATAGGGAATAAATCTTCTAAAATAGGTCGCAGTTTCTCAGTGCCAGGAAAATAAATAGTACTCAGAAAGATTTTATTTTGATTTAAATTTGAAACCAATTTAGGTTTAGGTGAAAATTTTGTTTCGGAATTTATTATATTTTTATCTAACAAAGAGGCAGATAATTTCTTTCTATTAGTGATTTTTTAAGATTGGAAAGGTACTTATCTAAATTTTCTTTATTATTAATTAAACGGTGTCCGCGAATGGACATTGAATATGGAATTGACTTTTTGGTATGAAACGAATGACAGCTATCGAAATGTAGGTATTGATCTTTGTTCGTTGGTTTTATATGAATTGCAGTTTTAATGGTGCCTTCGGATAGAGTGAGATCAACGTCTAAGAATGTAATTTGATTTTCTGATATAGTATATGTAAAATCTAAGGGTCCGAAATTATTTAAATCTGTAAGGAAGTCAGTGAGTGTGTCATGTCCATGTGGCCAAATCAGTATAATATCATCAATAAACCTATACCACATTAGTGGTTTTAAATTTTCAGTAAGAAGAAATTTATTTTCTAATAACCCCATGAAGAGATTCGCATAAGAAGGTGCCATTCTTGTTCCCATTGTTGTACCTTTAATTTGGAGATAAAATTCATCCTCAAAAGAAAAAGCATTCCTAGTGAGGACGAATTCAGCCAACTTACAAAGAAAATTTGTAGAAGAAATTTGGGGACTGGGCCTTTGATTAAGGTAATGGGAAATCGCTTCTAAGCCTAAATCATGGGGAATATTAGTATAAAGAGAGACAGCGTCAATTGTAACAAGTAATAATTTGTCAGTCTTAGGAATTGTGGTATTTTTTAGAATCTCGATGAAATGGTAACTATCTTTAATGTGTGACTTGAGATTTTTTACAAATGGCTGTAGAAAGTAATTTACAAAAGCTATATATATATATATATATATATATATATATATATATATATATATATATATATATATATATATATATATATATATATATATATATATATATATATATATATATATATATATATATATATATATATATATATATATATATATATATATATATATATATATATATATATATATATATATATATATAAATATGTATACATATATATATATATATATATATATATATATATATATATATATATATATATATATATATATATATATATATATATATATATATATATATATATATATATATATATATATATATATATATATATATATATATATATATATATTGATATTTTAAGGGTGAATATTTTTTAAAATTATTCTCAATAATATGTAAAATTAGATTCATGAAAAGTTACTTATCTGGGGTCCTGGTGGACCAGAAACATTTAAATGATAGTTAATGTCCTCTTTAAATACTTAGGGCAGCAGCACCTGTTTCCGCAATTGATAACTTATGATGTTCTTAGTTATTGCAGCCGAATTACTGTATGCCCTTGGATGTAATAAGTATAGGAGGATGGTTTCTGTAACAGAAATGGATGTTAGTAACTTATTTTAGAAGAAATTATATGACTGAGAATATTTCGACACTAGTCGTATTCATCTCTATGACATTTCTCTGTCATAGAGAAATGTCATAGAGATGAATACGACTAGTGTCGAAATATTCTCAGTCATATAATTTCTTCTAAAATAAGTTACTAACATCCATTTCTGTTACAGAAACCATCCTCCTATACTTATTACATCCAAGGGCATACAGTAATTCGGCTGCAATAACTAAGAACATCATAAGTTATCAATTGCGGAAACAGGTGCTGCTGCCCTAAGTATTTAAAGAGGACATTAACTATCATTTAAATGTTTCTGGTCCACCAGGACCCCAGATAAGTAACTTTTCATGAATCTAATTTTATATATTATTGAAAATATATATATATATATATATATATATATATATATATATATATATATATATATATATATATATATATATATATATATATATATATATATATATATATATATATATATATATATATATATATATATATATATATATATATATATATATATATATATATATATATATATATATATATATATATATATATATATATATATATATATATATATATATATATATATATATATATATATATATATATATATATATATATATATATATATATATATATATATATATATATATATATATATATATATATATATATATATATATATATATATATATATATATATATATATATATATATATATATATATATATATATATATATATATATAAATATACATATATATATATATATATATATATATATATATATATATATATATATATATATATATATATATATATATATATATATATATATATATATATATATATATATATATATATATATATATATATATATATATATATATATATATATTATTTTCAATAATATGTAAAATTAGATTCATGAAAAGTTACTTATCTGGGGTCCTGGTGGACCAGAAACATTTAAACGATAGTTAATGTCCTCTTCAAATACTTAGGGCAGCAGTACCTGTTTCCGCAATTGATAACTTATGATGTTCTTAGTTACTTGATGTTCTTAGCAGCCGAATTACTGTATGCCCTTGGATGTAATAAGTATAGGAGGATGGTTTCTGTAACAGAAATGGATGTTAGTAACTTATTTTAGAAGAAATTATATGACTGAGAATATTTCGACATTAGTCGTATTCATCTCTATGACTAGTGTCGAAATATTCTCAGTCATATAATTTCTTCTAAAATAAGTTACTAACATCCATTTCTGTTACAGAAACCATCCTCCTATACTTATTACATCCAAGGGCATACAGTAATTCGGCTGCTAAGAACATCAAGTAACTAAGAACATCATAAGTTATCAATTGCGGAAACAGGTACTGCTGCCCTAAGTATTTGAAGAGGACATTAACTATCGTTTAAATGTTTCTGGTCCACCAGGACCCCAGATAAGTAACTTTTCATGAATCTAATTTTACATATTATTGAAAATAATTTTAAAAAATTTACACCCTTAAAATATCAATATATATATATATATATATATATATATATATATATATATATATATATATATATATATATATATATATATATATATATATATATATATATATATATATATATATATATATATATATATATATATATATATATATATATATATATATATATATATATATATATATATATATATATATATATATATATATATATATATATATATATATATATATATATATATATATATATATATATATATATGTATATATATACATATATATATATATATATATATATATATATATATATATATATATATATATATATATATATATATATATATATATATATATATATATATATATATATATATATATATATATAAATATGTATATATATATATATATATATATATATATATATATATATATATATATATATATATATATATATATATATATATATATATATATATATATATATATATATATATATATATATATATATATATATATATATATATATATATATATATATATATATATATATATATATATATATATATATATATATATATATATATATATATATATATATATATATATATATATATATATATATATATATCTCTAGACTGTCTCCTAAGCAGCGGGGGTGAAACGACCATTAGGTTACCTAATCCTGAATTCAGAGCCGCGCAAAAGATGCCTTTGGGCCGCGATAGATTCAAACTGAATCACCGCTAAACATACGGCAGTTAGAGGTCGCGCTAGTGACTTCTGACCCGTGACCAGTCGGGAGGTTGGACGTATCCTGATGGTTAATTTCAGACGGAGAGTATCCTGATGGTTAATTTCTCCTTCTGAAACTCGAAGTCAGGGGGCGAGGCTGTCTGCTGGGTACCTTTCCCAGTGCCTTGTCGTAACACGTAAGGCATTGGTTTCTGACGGGCGCGTGGAATTTTATTTTATTTTATTTTATTTGGTACCCAAACAGAATATTGACAACACATACAGTGACATATATATACTACAGTTACATGACTATATCAATATCCTTTTTATATGAGTCACAATTAGCACAATGCATGAACAATGGTTGAATGTTTTAAAAAAACTACGTATAAAAAATGGAAAAAAAAAAACTAAAAATTGCTGGACGGTAGATTTTATCCGTCCTAAAGTTTTCTATGCCCCGACTGAAAGACCGATTAATATATCGTTATACCAGCCTGGGGTGACGGGTTTGCCCGTTGTAGTCGACAACGCCAACTGTTCATTTTGAGGTTGATATTATAAAATAAATAGTAAAAACAAGACAAAACGGGACATAAACAATAGACCGACTGAATGACAGTTTTAAATATATACAACCGAACGTGGTACAGATGACTGAAAATCCATATTTTAGTTGTGAGTTATGTACAGATTTATAACAGTTTTTTTTAAATATTGTAAATTTGAATGTAACACCACATTTTTTTACATTGATATTCAAACAAAACATTAACATTACTTGCTAATTTATATTAGATTTGAATTTATATCATTTTATGAATACTTCGATATCTGAAATATAAGGCTTATGTAGTTATTAGGTAAATTAAATATTAATCATTATGTTTTTTCCAAACTCTCACATTACAAAAGTTTTTCGAATTTTGTTTCCTTGCAGAGTTGTGATAGCGTGAGTTCGAGCCCCCGCGGCGAGTGGGTCATAGCGCCTGAGGAGGATGGCGTCAGAAGCGAGCGGGGTTGTAATAAGGGTTGGTATGACGGCAATGTGGGCAGTGAAGATGTTGGCGATTACGCCACTAGAGAAACCGGACAATGCAAGAGCTCTTCTCAGGAATCCGGCTGCCACTGCGGCTGTAGATTCTGCTCAGATGGAGCAATCGAACATTTATCTCGCTCGGTAGGACACGTCTTAAGTCGCCTACGAAACAAACGTCTCCACTATTACAACTCACGGTCAAGTGACTCCTGCGGCTCTCGTGCATACAGCGATTGCTCCAGTTCTTCGCACGCAGGCTCAGGTTCCAAATCATCAAGCTCCACCAGATCTCATGCGTCCAGTGGCAGCTCCAGTGGTTCGCACGCGGGCTCCGGCTCAACATCGTCAACCTCCGCCGGATCTCATGCGTCCACTGGTAGCTCCAGTGGTTCGCACGCGGGCTCCGGCTCAAGATCGTCAAGCTCCGCCGGTTCCCATGCATTCAGCGGTAGCTCCAGTTCTTCGCACGCAGGGTCCGGTTCCAAATCATCAAGCTCCGCCGGATCTCATGCGTCCAGTGGTAGCTCCAGTGGTTCGCACGCGGGCTCCGGCTCAACATCGTCAAGCTCCGCCGGATCTCATGCGTCCACTGGTAGCTCCAGTGGTTCGCACGCGGGCTCCGGCTCAAGATCGTCAAGCTCCGCCGGTTCCCATGCATTCAGCGGTAGCTCCAGTTCCTCGCACGCAGGGTCCGGTTCCAAATCATCAAACTCCGCCGGATCTCATGCGTCCAGTGGTAGCTCCAGTGGTTCGCACGCGGGCTCCGGCTCAAGATCGTCAAGCTCCGCCGGATCTCATGCGTCCAGCGGTAGCTCCAGTGGTTCGCACGCGGGCTCCGGCTCAAGATCGTCAAGCTCAGCCGGTTCCCATGCATCCAGCCGTAGCTCCAGTTCTTCGCACGCAGGATCCGGTTCCAAATCATCAAGCTCCGCCGGATCTCATGCATCCAGTGGTAGCTCCAGTGGTTCGCACGCGGGCTCCGGCTCAAGATCGTCAAGCTCCGCCGCTTCTCATGCATCCAGCGGTAGCTCCAGTACTTCACGCGCAGGCTCCGGTTCCAAATCATCAAGCTCTGCCGGATCTCATGCTTCCAGTGGTAGCTCCAGTGGTTCGACCGCGGGCTCCGGATCACGATCGTCAGGCTCCGCCGGATCTCATGCGTCCAGTGGTAGCTCCAGTGGTTCGCACGCGGGCTCCGGCTCAAGATCGTCAAGCTCCGCCGGTTCTCATGCATCCAGCGGTAGCTCCAGTTCTTCGCACGCAGGCTCCGGCTCCAAATCATCAAGCTCCGCCGGATCTCATGCGTCCAGTGGTAGCTCCAGTGGTTCGCACGCGGGCTCAGGTTCCAAATCATCAAGCTCCACCAGATCTCATGCGTCCAGTGGCAGCTCCAGTGGTTCGCACGCGGGCTCCGGCTCAACATCGTCAACCTCCGCCGGATCTCATGCGTCCACTGGTAGCTCCAGTGGTTCGCACGCGGGCTCCGGCTCAAGATCGTCAAGCTCCGCCGGTTCCCATGCATTCAGCGGTAGCTCCAGTTCTTCGCACGCAGGCTCCGGTTCTAAATCATCAAGCTCCGCCGGATCTCATGTGTCCAGTGGTAGCTCCAGTGGTTCGCACGCGGGCTCCGGCTCGAGATCGTCAAGCTCCGCCGGATCTCATGCGTCCAGTGGTAGCTCCAGTGGTTCGCACGCGGGCTCCGGCTCAAGATCGTCAAGTTCCGCCGCTTCTCATGCATCCAGCGGTAGCTCCAGTTCTTCGCACGCAGGCTCCGGCTCCAAATCATCAAGCTCCGCCGGATCTCATGCGTCCAGTGGTAGCTCCAGTGGTTCGCACGCGGGCTCCGGCTCAAGATCGTCAAGCTCCGCCGGTTCTCATGCATCCAGCGGTAGCTCCAGTTATTCGCACGCAGGCTCCGGTTCCAAATCATCAAGCTCCGCCGGATCTCATGCGTCCAGTGGTAGCTCCAGTGGTTCGCACTCGGGTTCCGGCTCAAAATCGTCAAGCTCCGCCGGATCTCATGCGTCCAGTGGTAGCTCCAGTGGTTCGCACGCGGGCTCCGGCTCAAGATCGTCAAGCTCCGCCGCTTCTCATGCATCCAGCGGTAGCTCCAGTTCTTCGCACGCAGGCTCCGGCTCCAAATCATCAAGCTCCGCCGGATCTCATGCGTCCAGTGGTAGCTCCAGTGGTTCGCACGCGGGCTCCGGCTCAAGATCGTCAAGCTCCGCCGCTTCTCATGCATCCAGCGGTAGCTCCATGTCTTCGCACGCAGGCTCCGGCTCCAAATCATCAAGCTCCGCCGGATCTCATGCGTCCAGTGGTAGCTCCAGTGGTTCGCACTCGGGCTCCGGCTCAAAATCGTCAAGCTCCGCCGGATCTCATGCGTCCAGTGGTAGCTCCAGTGGTTCGCACGCGGGCTCCGGCTCAAGATCGTCAAGCTCCGCCGCTTCTCATGCATCCAGCGGTAGCTCCAGTTCTTCGCACGCAGGCTCCGGCTCCAAATCATCAAGCTCCGCCGGATCTCATGCGTCCAGTGGTAGCTCCAGTGGTTCGCACGCGGGCTCCGGCTCAAGATCGTCAAGCTCCGCCGCTTTTCATGCATCCAGCGGTAGCTCCAGTTCTTCGCACGCAGGCTCCGGCTCCAAATCATCAAGCTCCGCCGGATCCCATGCATCCAGCGGTAGCTCCAGTTCTTCGCACGCAGGGTCCGGTTCCAAATCATCAAGCTCCGCCGGATCTCATGCGTCCAGTGGTAGCTCCAGTGGTTCGCACGCGGGCTCCGGCTCAAGATCGTCAAGCTCCGCCGGTTCTCATGCAGCCAGCGGTAGCTCCAGTTCTTCGCACTCAGGCTCCGGTTCCAAATCATCAAGCTCCGCCGGATCTCATGCGTCCAGTGGTAGCTCCAGTGGTTCGCACGCGGGCTCCGGCTCAAGATCGTCAAGCTCCGCCGGTTCTCATGCATCCAGCGGTAGCTCCAGTTCCTCGCACGCAGGCTCCGGTTCCAAATCATCAAGCTCCGCCGGATCTCATGCGTCCAGTGGTAGCTCCAGTGGTTCGCACTCGGGCTCCGGCTCAAAATCGTCAAGCTCCGCCGGATCTCATGCGTCCAGTGGTAGCTCCAGTGGTTCGCACGCGGGCTCCGGCTCAAGATCGTCAAGCTCCGCCGCTTCTCATGCATCCAGCGGTAGCTCCAGTTCTTCGCACGCAGGCTCCGGCTCCAAATCATCAAGCTCCGCCGGATCTCATGCGTCCAGTGGTAGCTCCAGTGGTTCGCACGCGGGCTCCGGCTCAAGATCGTCAAGCTCCGCCGGTTCTCATGCATCCAGCGGTAGCTCCAGTTCTTCGCACGCAGGCTCCGGTTCCAAATCATCAAGCTCCGCCGGATCTCATGCGTCCAGTGGTAGCTCCAGTGGTTCGCACGCGGGCTCCGGATCAAGATCGTCAAGCTCCGCCGGTTCTCATGCATCCAGCGGTAGCTCGAGTTCTTCGCACGCAGGCTCCGGCTCCAAATCATCAAGCTCCGCCGGATCTCATGCGTCCAGTGGTAGCTCCAGTGGTTCGCACGCGGGCTCCGGCTCAAGATCGTCAAGCTCCGCAGGATCTCATGCGTCCAGTGGTAGCTCCAGTGGTTCGCACGCGGGCTCCGGCTCAAGATCGTCAAGCTCCGCCGGATCTCATGCATCCAGCGGTAGCTCCAGTTCTTCGCACGCAGGCTCCGGTTCCAAATCATCCAGCTCCGCCGGATCTCATGCGTCCAGTGGTAGCTCCAGTGGTTCGCACGCGGGCTCCGGCTCAAGATCGTCAAGCTCCGCCGGTTCTCATGCATCCAGCGGTAGCTCCAGTTCTTCGCACGCAGGCTCCGGTTCCAAATCATCCAGCTCCGCCGGATCTCATGCGTCCAGTGGTAGCTCCAGTGGTTCGCACGCGGGCTCCGGCTCAAGATCGTCAAGCTCCGCAGGATCTCATGCGTCCAGTGGTAGCTCCAGTGGTTCGCACGCGGGCTCCGGCTCAAGATCGTCAAGCTCCGCCGGTTCTCATGCATCCAGCGGTAGCTCCAGTTCTTCGCACGCAGGCTCTGGTTCCAAATCATCCAGCTCCGCCGGATCTCATGCGTCCAGTGGTAGCTCCAGTGGTTCGCACGCGGGCTCCGGCTCAAGATCGTCAAGCTCCGCCGGTTCTCATGCATCCAGCGGTAGCTCCAGTTCCTCGCACGCAGGCTCCGGTTCCAAATCATCAAGCTCCGCCGGATCTCATGCGTCCAGTGGTAGCTCCAGTGGTTCGCACGCGGGCTCCGGCTCAAGATCGTCAAGCTCCGCCGGTTCTCATGCATCCAGCGGTAGCTCCAGTTCTTCGCACGCAGGCTCCGGTTCAAAATCATCAAGCTCCGCCGGATCTCATGCGTCCAGTGGTAGCTCCAGTGGTTCGCACGCGGGTTCCGGCTCAAGATCGTCATGCTCCGCCGGTTCTCATGCATCCAGCGGTAGCTCCAGTTCTTCGCACGCAGGCTCCGGTTCCAAATCATCAAGCTCTGCCGGATCTCATGCGTCCAGTGGTAGCTCCAGTGGTTCGCACGCGGGCTCCGGCTCAAGATCGTCAAGCTCCGCCGGTTCTCATGCATCCAGCGGTAGCTCCAGTTCTTCGCACGCAGGCTCCGGTTCCAAATCATCCAGCTCCGCCGGATCTCATGCGTCCAGTGGTAGCTCCAGTGGTTCGCACGCGGGCTCCGGCTCCAGATCGTCAAACTCCGCAGGATATCATGCGTCCAGTGGTAGCTCCAGTGGTTCGCACGCGGGCTCCGGCTCAAGATCGTCAAGCTCCGCCGGTTCTCATGCATCCAGCGGTAGCTCCAGTTCTTCGCACGCAGGCTCCGGTTCCAAATCATCCAGCTCCGCCGGATCTCATGCGTCCAGTGGTAGCTCCAGTGGTTCGCACGCGGGCTCCGGCTCAAGATCGTCAAGCTCCGCAGGATCTCATGCGTCCAGTGGTAGCTCCAGTGGTTCGCACGCGGGCTCCGGCTCAAGATCGTCAAGCTCCGCCGGATCCCATGCATCCAGCGATAGCTCCAGTTCTTCGCACGCAGGTTCCGGTTCCCAATCATCAAGCTCCGCTGGATCTCATGCGTCCAGTGGTAGCTCCAGTGGTTCGCACGCAGGCTCTGGTTCCAAATCATCCAGCTCCGCCGGATCTCATGCGTCCAGTGGTAGCTCCAGTGGTTCGCACGCGGGCTCCGGCTCAAGATCGTCAAGCTCCGCCGGTTCTCATGCATCCAGCGGTAGCTCCAGTTCTTCGCACGCAGGCTCTGGTTCCAAATCATCCAGCTCCGCCGGATCTCATGCGTCCAGTGGTAGCTCCAGTGGTTCGCACGCGGGCTCCGGCTCAAGATCGTCAAGCTCCGCCGGTTCTCATGCATCCAGCGGTAGCTCCAGTTCTTCGCACGCAGGCTCTGGTTCCAAATCATCCAGCTCCGCCGGATCTCATGCGTCCAGTGGTAGCTCCAGTGGTTCGCACGCGGGCTCCGGCTCAAGATCGTCAAGCTCCGCCGGTTCTCATGCATCCAGCGGTAGCTCCAGTTCTTCGCACGCAGGCTCTGGTTCCAAATCATCCAGCTCCGCCGGATCTCATGCGTCCAGTGGTAGCTCCAGTGGTTCGCACGCGGGCTCCGGCTCAAGATCGTCAAGCTCCGCCGGTTCTCATGCATCCAGCGGTAGCTCCAGTTCCTCGCACGCAGGCTCCGGTTCCAAATCATCAAGCTCCGCCGGATCTCATGCGTCCAGTGGTAGCTCCAGTGGTTTGCACGCGGGTTCCGGCTCAAGATCGTCAAGCTCCGCCGGTTCTCATGCATCCAGCGGTAGCTCCAGTTCTTCGCACGCAGGCTCCGGTTCCAAATCATCAAGCTCTGCCGGATCTCATGCGTCCAGTGGTAGCTCCAGTGGTTCGCACGCGGGCTCAGGCTCAAGATCGTCTAGCTCCGCCGGATCTCATGCGTCCAGTGGTAGCTCCAGTGGTTCGCACGCGGGCTCCGGCTCAAGATCGTCAAGCTCCGCCGGTTCTCATGCATCCAGCGGTAGCTCCAGTTCTTCGCACGCAGGCTCCGGTTCCAAATCATCCAGCTCCGCCGGATCTCATGCGTCCAGTGGTAGCTCCAGTGGTTCGCACGCGGGCTCCGGCTCCAGATCGTCAAACTCCGCAGGATCTCATGCGTCCAGTGGTAGCTCCAGTGGTTCGCACGCGGGCTCCGGCTCAAGATCGTCAAGCTCCGCCGGTTCTCATGCATCCAGCGGTAGCTCCAGTTCTTCGCACGCAGGCTACGGTTCCAAATCATCAAGCTCCGCCGGATCTCATGCGTCCAGTGGTAGCTCCAGTGGTTCGCACGTGGGCTCCGGCTCAAGATCGTCAAGCTCCGCCGGATCTCATGCGTCCAGTGGTAGATCCAGTGGTTCGCACGCGGGCTCCGGCTCAAGATCGTCAAGCTCCGCCGGTTCCCATGCATCCAGCGGTAGCTCCAGTTCTTCGCACGCAGGCTCCGGTTCCAAATCATCAAGCTCCGCCGGATCTCATGCGTCCAGTGGTAGCTCCAGTGGTTCGCACGCGGGCTCCGGATCAAGATCGTCAAGCTCCGCCGGTTCTCATGCATCCAGCGGTAGCTCCAGGTCTTCGCACGCAGGCTCCGGCTCCAAATCATCAAGCTCCGCCGGATCTCATGCGTCCAGTGGTAGCTCCAGTGGTTCGCACGCGGGCTCCGGCTCAAGATCGTCAAGCTCCGCCGGATCTCATGCGTCCAGTGGTAGCTCCAGTGGTTCGCACGCGGGCTCCGGCTCAAGATCGTCTAGCTCCGCCGGATCTCATGCGTCCAGTGGTAGCTCCAGTGGTTCGCACGCGGGCTCCGGCTCAAGATCGTCAAGCTCCGCCGGTTCTCATGCATCCAGCGGTAGCTCCAGTTCTTCGCACGCAGGCTCCGGTTCCAAATCATCCAGCTCCGCCGGATCTCATGCTTCCAGTGGTAGCTCCAGTGGTTCGCACGCGGGCTCCGGCTCAAGATCGTCAAGCTCCGCCGGTTCTCATGCATCCAGCGGTAGCTCCAGTTCTTCGCACGCAGGCTCCGGTTCCAAATCATCCAGCTCCGCCGGATCTCATGCGTCCAGTGGTAGCTCCAGTGGTTCGCACGCGGGCTCCGGCTCCAGATCGTCAAACTCCGCAGGATATCATGCGTCCAGTGGTAGCTCCAGTGGTTCGCACGCGGGCTCCGGCTCAAGATCGTCAAGCTCCGCCGGTTCTCATGCATCCAGCGGTAGCTCCAGTTCTTCGCACGCAGGCTCCGGTTCCAAATCATCCAGCTCCGCCGGATCTCATGCGTCCAGTGGTAGCTCCAGTGGTTCGCACGCGGGCTCCGGCTCAAGATCGTCAAGCTCCGCAGGATCTCATGCGTCCAGTGGTAGCTCCAGTGGTTCGCACGCGGGCTCCGGCTCAAGATCGTCAAGCTCCGCCGGATCCCATGCATCCAGCGATAGCTCCAGTTCTTCGCACGCAGGTTCCGGTTCCCAATCATCAAGCTCCGCTGGATCTCATGCGTCCAGTGGTAGCTCCAGTGGTTCGCACGCAGGCTCTGGTTCCAAATCATCCAGCTCCGCCGGATCTCATGCGTCCAGTGGTAGCTCCAGTGGTTCGCACGCGGGCTCCGGCTCAAGATCGTCAAGCTCCGCCGGTTCTCATGCATCCAGCGGTAGCTCCAGTTCTTCGCACGCAGGCTCTGGTTCCAAATCATCCAGCTCCGCCGGATCTCATGCGTCCAGTGGTAGCTCCAGTGGTTCGCACGCGGGCTCCGGCTCAAGATCGTCAAGCTCCGCCGGTTCTCATGCATCCAGCGGTAGCTCCAGTTCTTCGCACGCAGGCTCTGGTTCCAAATCATCCAGCTCCGCCGGATCTCATGCGTCCAGTGGTAGCTCCAGTGGTTCGCACGCGGGCTCCGGCTCAAGATCGTCAAGCTCCGCCGGTTCTCATGCATCCAGCGGTAGCTCCAGTTCTTCGCACGCAGGCTCTGGTTCCAAATCATCCAGCTCCGCCGGATCTCATGCGTCCAGTGGTAGCTCCAGTGGTTCGCACGCGGGCTCCGGCTCAAGATCGTCAAGCTCCGCCGGTTCTCATGCATCCAGCGGTAGCTCCAGTTCCTCGCACGCAGGCTCCGGTTCCAAATCATCAAGCTCCGCCGGATCTCATGCGTCCAGTGGTAGCTCCAGTGGTTTGCACGCGGGTTCCGGCTCAAGATCGTCAAGCTCCGCCGGTTCTCATGCATCCAGCGGTAGCTCCAGTTCTTCGCACGCAGGCTCCGGTTCCAAATCATCAAGCTCTGCCGGATCTCATGCGTCCAGTGGTAGCTCCAGTGGTTCGCACGCGGGCTCAGGCTCAAGATCATCTAGCTCCGCCGGATCTCATGCGTCCAGTGGTAGCTCCAGTGGTTCGCACGCGGGCTCCGGCTCAAGATCGTCAAGCTCCGCCGGTTCTCATGCATCCAGCGGTAGCTCCAGTTCTTCGCACGCAGGCTCCGGTTCCAAATCATCCAGCTCCGCCGGATCTCATGCGTCCAGTGGTAGCTCCAGTGGTTCGCACGCGGGCTCCGGCTCCAGATCGTCAAACTCCGCAGGATCTCATGCGTCCAGTGGTAGCTCCAGTGGTTCGCACGCGGGCTCCGGCTCAAGATCGTCAAGCTCCGCCGGTTCTCATGCATCCAGCGGTAGCTCCAGTTCTTCGCACGCAGGCTACGGTTCCAAATCATCAAGCTCCGCCGGATCTCATGCGTCCAGTGGTAGCTCCAGTGGTTCGCACGTGGGCTCCGGCTCAAGATCGTCAAGCTCCGCCGGATCTCATGCGTCCAGTGGTAGATCCAGTGGTTCGCACGCGGGCTCCGGCTCAAGATCGTCAAGCTCCGCCGGTTCCCATGCATCCAGCGGTAGCTCCAGTTCTTCGCACGCAGGCTCCGGTTCCAAATCATCAAGCTCCGCCGGATCTCATGCGTCCAGTGGTAGCTCCAGTGGTTCGCACGCGGGCTCCGGATCAAGATCGTCAAGCTCCGCCGGTTCTCATGCATCCAGCGGTAGCTCCAGGTCTTCGCACGCAGGCTCCGGCTCCAAATCATCAAGCTCCGCCGGATCTCATGCGTCCAGTGGTAGCTCCAGTGGTTCGCACGCGGGCTCCGGCTCAAGATCGTCAAGCTCCGCCGGATCTCATGCGTCCAGTGGTAGCTCCAGTGGTTCGCACGCGGGCTCCGGCTCAAGATCGTCTAGCTCCGCCGGATCTCATGCCTCCAGTGGTAGCTCCAGTGGTTCGCACGCGGGCTCCGGCTCAAGATCGTCAAGCTCCGCCGGTTCTCATGCATCCAGCGGTAGCTCCAGTTCTTCGCACGCAGGCTCCGGTTCCAAATCATCCAGCTCCGCCGGATCTCATGCTTCCAGTGGTAGCTCCAGTGGTTCGCACGCGGGCTCCGGCTCAAGATCGTCAAGCTCCGCCGGTTCTCATGCATCCAGCGGTAGCTCCAGTTCCTCGCACGCAGGCTCGGGTTCCAAATCATCAAGCTCCGCCGGATCTCATGCGTCCAGTGGTAGCTCCAGTGGTTCGCACGCGGGCTCCGGCTCAAGATCGTCAAGCTCCGCCGGTTCTCATGCATCCAGCGGTAGCTCCAGTTCTTCGCACGCAGGCTCCGGTTCCAAATCATCAAGCTCCGCCGGATCTCATGCGTCCAGTGGTAGCTCCAGTGGTTCGCACTCGGGCTCCGGCTCAAGATCGTCAAGCTCCGCCGGTTCTCATGCATCCAGCGGTAGCTCCAGTTCTTCGCACGCAGGCTCCGGCTCCAAATCATCAAGCTCCGCCGGATCTCATGCGTCCAGTGGTAGCTCCAGTGGTTCGCACGCGGGCTCCGGCTCAAGATCGTCAAGCTCCGCCGGATCTCATGCGTCCAGTGGTAGCTCCAGTGGTTCGCACGCGGGCTCCGGCTCAAAATCGTCAAGCTCCGCCGGTACCCATGCATCCAACGGTAGCTCCAGTTCTTCGCACGCAGGCTCCGGTTCTAAATCATCAAGCTCCGCCGGATCTCATGTGTCCAGTGGTAGCTCCAGTGGTTCGCACGCGGGCTCCGGCTCGAGATCGTCAAGCTCCGCCGGATCTCATGCGTCCAGTGGTAGCTCCAGTGGTTCGCACGCGGGCTCCGGCTCAAGATCGTCAAGCTCCGCCGGTTCTCATGCATCCAGTGGTAGCTCCAGTTCTTCGCACGCAGGCTCCGGTTCCAAATCATCCAGCTCCGCCGGATCTCATGCGTCCAGTGGTAGCTCCAGTGGTTCGCACGCGGGCTCCGGCTCAAGATCGTCAAGCTCCGCCGGATCTCATGCGTCCAGTGGTAGCTCCAGTGGTTCGCACGCGGGCTCCGGCTCAAGATCGTCTAGCTCCGCCGGATCTCATGCGTCCAGTGGTAGCTCCAGTGGTTCGCACGCGGGCTCCGGCTCAAGATCGTCAAGCTCCGCCGGTTCTCATGCATCCAGCGGTAGCTCCAGTTCTTCGCACGCAGGCTCCGGTTCCAAATCATCCAGCTCCGCCGGATCTCATGCTTCCAGTGGTAGCTCCAGTGGTTCGCACGCGGGCTCCGGCTCAAGATCGTCAAGCTCCGCCGGTTCTCATGCATCCAGCGGTAGCTCCAGTTCCTCGCACGCAGGCTCGGGTTCCAAATCATCAAGCTCCGCCGGATCTCATGCGTCCAGTGGTAGCTCCAGTGGTTCGCACGCGGGCTCCGGCTCAAGATCGTCAAGCTCCGCCGGTTCTCATGCATCCAGCGGTAGCTCCAGTTCTTCGCACGCAGGCTCCGGTTCCAAATCATCAAGCTCCGCCGGATCTCATGCGTCCAGTGGTAGCTCCAGTGGTTCGCACTCGGGCTCCGGCTCAAGATCGTCAAGCTCCGCCGGTTCTCATGCATCCAGCGGTAGCTCCAGTTCTTCGCACGCAGGCTCCGGCTCCAAATCATCAAGCTCCGCCGGATCTCATGCGTCCAGTGGTAGCTCCAGTGGTTCGCACGCGGGCTCCGGCTCAAGATCGTCAAGCTCCGCCGGATCTCATGCGTCCAGTGGTAGCTCCAGTGGTTCGCACGCGGGCTCCGGCTCAAAATCGTCAAGCTCCGCCGGTACCCATGCATCCAACGGTAGCTCCAGTTCTTCGCACGCAGGCTCCGGTTCTAAATCATCAAGCTCCGCCGGATCTCATGTGTCCAGTGGTAGCTCCAGTGGTTCGCACGCGGGCTCCGGCTCGAGATCGTCAAGCTCCGCCGGATCTCATGCGTCCAGTGGTAGCTCCAGTGGTTCGCACGCGGGCTCCGGCTCAAGATCGTCAAGCTCCGCCGGTTCTCATGCATCCAGTGGTAGCTCCAGTTCTTCGCACGCAGGCTCCGGTTCCAAATCATCCAGCTCCGCCGGATCTCATGCGTCCAGTGGTAGCTCCAGTGGTTCGCACGCGGGCTCCGGCTCAAGATCGTCAAGCTCCGCAGGATCTCATGCGTCCAGTGGTAGCTCCAGTGGTTCGCACGCGGGCTCCGGCTCAAGATCGTCAAGCTCCGCCGGATCCCATGCATCCAGCGGTAGCTCCAGTTCTTCGCACGCAGGGTCCGGTTCTAAATCATCAAGCTCCGCCGGATCTCATGCGTCCAGTGGTAGCTCCAGTGGTTCGCACGCGGGCTCCGGCTCAAGATCGTCAAGCTCCGCCGGATCTCATGCATCCAGCGGTAGCTCCAGTTCTTCGCACGCAGGCTCCGGTTCCAAATCATCCAGCTCCGCCGGATCTCATGCGTCCAGTGGTAGCTCCAGTGGTTCGCACGCGGGCTCCGGCTCAAGATCGTCAAGCTCCGCCGGTTCTCATGCATCCAGCGGTAGCTCCAGTTCTTCGCACGCAGGCTCCGGTTCCAAATCATCCAGCTCCGCCGGATCTCATGCGTCCAGTGGTAGCTCCAGTGGTTCGCACGCGGGCTCCGGCTCAAGATCGTCAAGCTCCGCAGGATCTCATGCGTCCAGTGGTAGCTCCAGTGGTTCGCACGCGGGCTCCGGCTCAAGATCGTCAAGCTCCGCCGGATCCCATGCATCCAGCGATAGCTCCAGTTCTTCGCACGTAGGTTCCGGTTCCCAATCATCAAGCTCCGCCGGATCTCATGCGTCCAGTGGTAGCTCCAGTGGTTCGCACGCGGGCTCCGGCTCAAGATCGTCAAGCTCCGCCGGTTCTCATGCATCCAGCGGTAGCTCCAGTTCTTCGCACGCAGACTCTGGTTCCAAATCATCCAGCTCCGCCGGATCTCATGCGTCCAGTGGTAGCTCCAGTGGTTCGCACGCGGGCTCCGGCTCAAGATCGTCAAGCTCCGCCGGTTCTCATGCATCCAGCGGTAGCTCCAGTTCTTCGCACGCAGGCTCTGGTTCCAAATCATCCAGCTCCGCCGGATCTCATGCGTCCAGTGGTAGCTGCAGTGGTTCGCACGCGGGCTCCGGCTCAAGATCGTCAAGCTCCGCCGGTTCTCATGCATCCAGCGGTAGCTCCAGTTCTTCGCACGCAGGCTCTGGTTCCAAATCATCCAGCTCCGCCGGATCTCATGCGTCCAGTGGTAGCTCCAGTGGTTCGCACGCGGGCTCCGGCTCAAGATCGTCAAGCTCCGCCGGTTCTCATGCATCCAGCGGTAGCTCCAGTTCCTCGCACGCAGGCTCCGGTTCCAAATCATCAAGCTCCGCCGGATCTCATGCGTCCAGTGGTAGCTCCAGTGGTTCGCACGCGGGCTCCGGCTCAAGATCGTCAAGCTCCGCCGGTTCTCATGCATCCAGCGGTAGCTCCAGTTCTTCGCACGCAGGCTCCGGTTCAAAATCATCAAGCTCCGCCGGATCTCATGCGTCCAGTGGTAGCTCCAGTGGTTTGCACGCGGGTTCCGGCTCAAGATCGTCATGCTCCGCCGGTTCTCATGCATCCAGCGGTAGCTCCAGTTCTTCGCACGCAGGCTCCGGTTCCAAATCATCAAGCTCTGCCGGATCTCATGCGTCCAGTGGTAGCTCCAGTGGTTCGCACGCGGGCTCCGGCTCAAGATCGTCTAGCTCCGCCGGATCTCATGCGTCCAGTGGTAGCTCCAGTGGTTCGCACGCGGGCTCCGGCTCAAGATCGTCAAGCTCCGCCGGTTCTCATGCATCCAGCGGTAGCTCCAGTTCTTCGCACGCAGGCTCCGGTTCCAAATCATCCAGCTCCGCCGGATCTCATGCGTCCAGTGGTAGCTCCAGTGGTTCGCACGCGGGCTCCGGCTCCAGATCGTCAAACTCCGCAGGATATCATGCGTCCAGTGGTAGCTCCAGTGGTTCGCACGCGGGCTCCGGCTCAAGATCGTCAAGCTCCGCCGGTTCTCATGCATCCAGCGGTAGCTCCAGTTCTTCGCACGCAGGCTCCGGTTCCAAATCATCCAGCTCCGCCGGATCTCATGCGTCCAGTGGTAGCTCCAGTGGTTCGCACGCGGGCTCCGGCTCAAGATCGTCAAGCTCCGCAGGATCTCATGCGTCCAGTGGTAGCTCCAGTGGTTCGCACGCGGGCTCCGGCTCAAGATCGTCAAGCTCCGCCGGATCCCATGCATCCAGCGATAGCTCCAGTTCTTCGCACGCAGGTTCCGGTTCCCAATCATCAAGCTCCGCCGGATCTCATGCGTCCAGTGGTAGCTCCAGTGATTCGCACGCAGGCTCTGGTTCCAAATCATCCAGCTCCGCCGGATCTCATGCGTCCAGTGGTAGCTCCAGTGGTTCGCACGCGGGCTCCGGCTCAAGATCGTCAAGCTCCGCCGGTTCTCATGCATCCAGCGGTAGCTCCAGTTCTTCGCACGCAGGCTCTGGTTCCAAATCATCCAGCTCCGCCGGATCTCATGCGTCCAGTGGTAGCTCCAGTGGTTCGCACGCGGGCTCCGGCTCAATATCGTCAAGCTCCGCCGGTTCTCATGCATCCAGCGGTAGCTCCAGTTCTTCGCACGCAGGCTCTGGTTCCAAATCATCCAGCTCCGCCGGATCTCATGCGTCCAGTGGTAGCTCCAGTGGTTCGCACGCGGGCTCCGGCTCAAGATCGTCAAGCTCCGCCGGTTCTCATGCATCCAGCGGTAGCTCCAGTTCTTCGCACGCAGGCTCTGGTTCCAAATCATCCAGCTCCGCCGGATCTCATGCGTCCAGTGGTATCTCCAGTGGTTTGCACGCGGGCTCCGGCTCAAGATCGTCAAGCTCCGCCGGTTCTCATGCATCCAGCGGTAGCTCCAGTTCCTCGCACGCAGGCTCCGGTTCCAAATCATCAAGCTCCGCCGGATCTCATGCGTCCAGTGGTAGCTCCAGTGGTTCGCACGCGGGCTCCGGCTCAAGATCGTCAAGCTCCGCCGGTTCTCATGCATCCAGCGGTAGCTCCAGTTCTTCGCACGCAGGCTCCGATTCCAAATCATCCAGCTCCGCCGGATCTCATGCGTCCAGTGGTAGCTCCAGTGGTTCGCACGCGGGCTCCGGCTCAAGATCGTCAAGCTCCGCCGGTTCTCATGCATCCAGCGGTAGCTCCAGTTCCTCGCACGCAGGCTCCGGTTCCAAATCATCAAGCTCCGCCGGATCTCATGCGTCCAGTGGTAGCTCCAGTGGTTCGCACGCGGGTTCCGGCTCAAGATCGTCAAGCTCCGCCGGTTCTCATGCATCCAGCGGTAGCTCCAGTTCTTCGCACGCAGGCTCCGGTTCCAAATCATCAAGCTCTGCCGGATCTCATGCGTCCAGTGGTAGCTCCAGTGGTTCGCACGCGGGCTCAGGCTCAAGATCGTCTAGCTCCGCCGGATCTCATGCGTCCAGTGGTAGCTCCAGTGGTTCGCACGCGGGCTCCGGCTCAAGATCGTCAAGCTCCGCCGGTTCTCATGCATCCAGCGGTAGCTCCAGTTCTTCGCACGCAGGCTCCGGTTCCAAATCATCCAGCTCCGCCGGATCTCATGCGTCCAGTGGTAGCTCCAGTGGTTCGCACGCGGGCTCCGGCTCCAGATCGTCAAACTCCGCAGGATCTCATGCGTCCAGTGGTAGCTCCAGTGGTTCGCACGCGGGCTCCGGCTCAAGATCGTCAAGCTCCGCCGGTTCTCATGCATCCAGCGGTAGCTCCAGTTCTTCGCACGCAGGCTACGGTTCCAAATCATCAAGCTCCGCCGGATCTCATGCGTCCAGTGGTAGCTCCAGTGGTTCGCACGTGGGCTCCGGCTCAAGATCGTCAAGCTCCGCCGGATCTCATGCGTCCAGTGGTAGCTCCAGTGGTTCGCACGCGGGCTCCGGCTCAAGATCGTCAAGCTCCGCCGGATCTCATGCGTCCAGTGGTAGATCCAGTGGTTCGCACGCGGGCTCCGGCTCAAGATCGTCAAGCTCCGCCGGTTCCCATGCATCCAGCGGTAGCTCCAGTTCTTCGCACGCAGGCTCCGGTTCCAAATCATCAAGCTCCGCCGGATCTCATGCGTCCAGTGGTAGCTCCAGTGGTTCGCACGCGGGCTCCGGATCAAGATCGTCAAGCTCCGCCGGTTCTCATGCATCCAGCGGTAGCTCCAGGTCTTCGCACGCAGGCTCCGGCTCCAAATCATCAAGCTCCGCCGGATCTCATGCGTCCAGTGGTAGCTCCAGTGGTTCGCACGCGGGCTCCGGCTCAAGATCGTCAAGCTCCGCCGGATCTCATGCGTCCAGTGGTAGCTCCAGTGGTTCGCACGCGGGCTCCGGCTCAAGATCGTCTAGCTCCGCCGGATCTCATGCGTCCAGTGGTAGCTCCAGTGGTTCGCACGCGGGCTCCGGCTCAAGATCGTCAAGCTCCGCCGGTTCTCATGCATCCAGCGGTAGCTCCAGTTCTTCGCACGCAGGCTCCGGTTCCAAATCATCCAGCTCCGCCGGATCTCATGCTTCCAGTGGTAGCTCCAGTGGTTCGCACGCGGGCTCCGGCTCAAGATCGTCAAGCTCCGCCGGTTCTCATGCATCCAGCGGTAGCTCCAGTTCCTCGCACGCAGGCTCGGGTTCCAAATCATCAAGCTCCGCCGGATCTCATGCGTCCAGTGGTAGCTCCAGTGGTTCGCACGCGGGCTCCGGCTCAAGATCGTCAAGCTCCGCCGGTTCTCATGCATCCAGCGGTAGCTCCAGTTCCTCGCACGCAGGCTCAGGTTCCAAATCATCAAGCTCCGCCGGATCTCATGCGTCCAGTGGTAGCTCCAGTGGTTCGCACGCGGGTTCCGGCTCAAGATCGTCAAGCTCCGCCGGTTCTCATGCATCCAGCGGTAGCTCCAGTTCTTCGCACGCAGGCTCCGGTTCCAAATCATCAAGCTCCGCCGGATCTCATGCGTCCAGTGGTAGCTCCAGTGGTTCGCACTCGGGCTCCGGCTCAAGATCGTCAAGCTCCGCCGGTTCTCATGCATCCAGCGGTAGCTCCAGTTCTTCGCACGCAGGCTCCGGCTCCAAATCATCAAGCTCCGCCGGATCTCATGCGTCCAGTGGTAGCTCCAGTGGTTCGCACGCGGGCTCCGGCTCAAGATCGTCAAGCTCCGCCGGATCTCATGCGTCCAGTGGTAGCTCCAGTGGTTCGCACGCGGGCTCCGGCTCAAAATCGTCAAGCTCCGCCGGTACCCATGCATCCAACGGTAGCTCCAGTTCTTCGCACGCAGGCTCCGGTTCTAAATCATCAAGCTCCGCCGGATCTCATGTGTCCAGTGGTAGCTCCAGTGGTTCGCACGCGGGCTCCGGCTCGAGATCGTCAAGCTCCGCCGGATCTCATGCGTCCAGTGGTAGCTCCAGTGGTTCGCACGCGGGCTCCGGCTCAAGATCGTCAAGCTCCGCCGGTTCTCATGCATCCAGTGGTAGCTCCAGTTCTTCGCACGCAGGCTCCGGTTCCAAATCATCCAGCTCCGCCGGATCTCATGCGTCCAGTGGTAGCTCCAGTGGTTCGCACGCGGGCTCCGGCTCAAGATCGTCAAGCTCCGCAGGATCTCATGCGTCCAGTGGTAGCTCCAGTGGTTCGCACGCGGGCTCCGGCTCAAGATCGTCAAGCTCCGCCGGATCCCATGCATCCAGCGGTAGCTCCAGTTCTTCGCACGCAGGGTCCGGTTCTAAATCATCAAGCTCCGCCGGATCTCATGCGTCCAGTGGTAGCTCCAGTGGTTCGCACGCGGGCTCCGGCTCAAGATCGTCAAGCTCCGCCGGATCTCATGCATCCAGCGGTAGCTCCAGTTCTTCGCACGCAGGCTCCGGTTCCAAATCATCCAGCTCCGCCGGATCTCATGCGTCCAGTGGTAGCTCCAGTGGTTCGCACGCGGGCTCCGGCTCAAGATCGTCAAGCTCCGCCGGTTCTCATGCATCCAGCGGTAGCTCCAGTTCTTCGCACGCAGGCTCCGGTTCCAAATCATCCAGCTCCGCCGGATCTCATGCGTCCAGTGGTAGCTCCAGTGGTTCGCACGCGGGCTCCGGCTCAAGATCGTCAAGCTCCGCAGGATCTCATGCGTCCAGTGGTAGCTCCAGTGGTTCGCACGCGGGCTCCGGCTCAAGATCGTCAAGCTCCGCCGGATCCCATGCATCCAGCGATAGCTCCAGTTCTTCGCACGTAGGTTCCGGTTCCCAATCATCAAGCTCCGCCGGATCTCATGCGTCCAGTGGTAGCTCCAGTGGTTCGCACGCGGGCTCCGGCTCAAGATCGTCAAGCTCCGCCGGTTCTCATGCATCCAGCGGTAGCTCCAGTTCTTCGCACGCAGACTCTGGTTCCAAATCATCCAGCTCCGCCGGATCTCATGCGTCCAGTGGTAGCTCCAGTGGTTCGCACGCGGGCTCCGGCTCAAGATCGTCAAGCTCCGCCGGTTCTCATGCATCCAGCGGTAGCTCCAGTTCTTCGCACGCAGGCTCTGGTTCCAAATCATCCAGCTCCGCCGGATCTCATGCGTCCAGTGGTATCTCCAGTGGTTCGCACGCGGGCTCCGGCTCAAGATCGTCAAGCTCCGCCGGTTCTCATGCATCCAGCGGTAGCTCCAGTTCCTCGCACGCAGGCTCCGGTTCCAAATCATCAAGCTCCGCCGGATCTCATGCGTCCAGTGGTAGCTCCAGTGGTTCGCACGCGGGCTCCGGCTCAAGATCGTCAAGCTCCGCCGGTTCTCATGCATCCAGCGGTAGCTCCAGTTCTTCGCACGCAGGCTCTGGTTCCAAATCATCCAGCTCCGCCGGATCTCATGCGTCCAGTGGTAGCTGCAGTGGTTCGCACGCGGGCTCCGACTCAAGATCGTCAAGCTCCGCCGGTTCTCATGCATCCAGCGGTAGCTCCAGTTCTTCGCACGCAGGCTCTGGTTCCAAATCATCCAGCTCCGCCGGATCTCATGCGTCCAGTGGTAGCTCCAGTGGTTCGCACGCGGGCTCCGGCTCAAGATCGTCAAGCTCCGCCGGTTCTCATGCATCCAGCGGTAGCTCCAGTTCCTCGCACGCAGGCTCCGGTTCCAAATCATCAAGCTCCGCCGGATCTCATGCGTCCAGTGGTAGCTCCAGTGGTTCGCACGCGGGCTCCGGCTCAAGATCGTCAAGCTCCGCCGGTTCTCATGCATCCAGCGGTAGCTCCAGTTCTTCGCACGCAGGCTCCGGTTCAAAATCATCAAGCTCCGCCGGATCTCATGCGTCCAGTGGTAGCTCCAGTGGTTCGCACGCGGGTTCCGGCTCAAGATCGTCATGCTCCGCCGGTTCTCATGCATCCAGCGGTAGCTCCAGTTCTTCGCACGCAGGCTCCGGTTCCAAATCATCAAGCTCTGCCGGATCTCATGCGACCAGTGGTAGCTCCAGTGGTTCGCACGCGGGCTCCGGCTCAAGATCGTCAAGCTCCGCCGGTTCTCATGCATCCAGCGGTAGCTCCAGTTCTTCGCACGCAGGCTCCGGTTCCAAATCATCCAGCTCCGCCGGATCTCATGCGTCCAGTGGTAGCTCCAGTGGTTCGCACGCGGGCTCCGGCTCCAGATCGTCAAACTCCGCAGGATATCATGCGTCCAGTGGTAGCTCCAGTGGTTCGCACGCGGGCTCCGGCTCAAGATCGTCAAGCTCCGCCGGTTCTCATGCATCCAGCGGTAGCTCCAGTTCTTCGCACGCAGGCTCCGGTTCCAAATCATCCAGCTCCGCCGGATCTCATGCGTCCAGTGGTAGCTCCAGTGGTTCGCACGCGGGCTCCGGCTCAAGATCGTCAAGCTCCGCAGGATCTCATGCGTCCAGTGGTAGCTCCAGTGGTTCGCACGCGGGCTCCGGCTCAAGATCGTCAAGCTCCGCCGGATCCCATGCATCCAGCGATAGCTCCAGTTCTTCGCACGCAGGTTCCGGTTCCCAATCATCAAGCTCCGCCGGATCTCATGCGTCCAGTGGTAGCTCCAGTGGTTCGCACGCAGGCTCTGGTTCCAAATCATCCAGCTCCGCCGGATCTCATGCGTCCAGTGGTAGCTCCAGTGGTTCGCACGCGGGCTCCGGCTCAAGATCGTCAAGCTCCGCCGGTTCTCATGCATCCAGCGGTAGCTCCAGTTCTTCGCACGCAGGCTCTGGTTCCAAATCATCCAGCTCCGCCGGATCTCATGCGTCCAGTGGTAGCTCCAGTGGTTCGCACGCGGGCTCCGGCTCAATATCGTCAAGCTCCGCCGGTTCTCATGCATCCAGCGGTAGCTCCAGTTCTTCGCACGCAGGCTCTGGTTCCAAATCATCCAGCTCCGCCGGATCTCATGCGTCCAGTGGTAGCTCCAGTGGTTCGCACGCGGGCTCCGGCTCAAGATCGTCAAGCTCCGCCGGTTCTCATGCATCCAGCGGTAGCTCCAGTTCTTCGCACGCAGGCTCTGGTTCCAAATCATCCAGCTCCGCCGGATCTCATGCGTCCAGTGGTTTCTCCAGTGGTTCGCACGCGGGCTCCGGCTCAAGATCGTCAAGCTCCGCCGGTTCTCATGCATCCAGCGGTAGCTCCAGTTCCTCGCACGCAGGCTCCGGTTCCAAATCATCAAGCTCCGCCGGATCTCATGCGTCCAGTGGTAGCTCCAGTGGTTCGCACGCGGGCTCCGGCTCAAGATCGTCAAGCTCCGCCGGTTCTCATGCATCCAGCGGTAGCTCCAGTTCTTCGCACGCAGGCTCCGATTCCAAATCATCCAGCTCCGCCGGATCTCATGCGTCCAGTGGTAGCTCCAGTGGTTCGCACGCGGGCTCCGGCTCCAGATCGTCAAACTCCGCAGGATCTCATGCGTCCAGTGGTAGCTCCAGTGGTTCGCACGCGGGCTCCGGCTCAAGATCGTCAAGCTCCGCCGGTTCTCATGCATTCAGCGGTAGCTCCAGTTCTTCGCACGCAGGCTCCGGTTCCAAATCATCAAGCTCCGCCGGATCTCATGCGTCCAGTGGTAGCTCCAGTGGTTCGCACGTGGGCTCCGGCTCAAGATCGTCAAGCTCCGCCGGATCTCATGCGTCCAGTGGTAGCTCCAGTGGTTCGCACGCGTTCTCCGGCTCAAGATCGTCAAGCTCCGCCGGATCTCATGCGTCCAGTGGTAGCTCCAGTGGTTCGCACGCGGGCTCCGGCTCAAGATCGTCTAGCTCCGCCGGATCTCATGCGTCCAGTGGTAGCTCCAGTGGTTCGCACGCGGGCTCCGGCTCAAGATCGTCAAGCTCCGCCGGTTCTCATGCATCCAGCGGTAGCTCCAGTTCTTCGCACGCAGGCTCCGGTTCCAAATCATCCAGCTCCGCCGGATCTCATGCTTCCAGTGGTAGCTCCAGTGGTTCGCACGCGGGCTCCGGCTCAAGATCGTCAAGCTCCGCCTTTTCTCATGCATCCAGCGGTAGCTCCAGTTCCTCGCACGCAGGCTCGGGTTCCAAATCATCAAGCTCCGCCGGATCTCATGCGTCCAGTGGTAGCTCCAGTGGTTCGCACGCGGGCTCCGGCTCAAGATCGTCAAGCTCCGCCGGTTCTCATGCATCCAGCGGTAGCTCCAGTTCCTCGCACGCAGGCTCGGGTTCCAAATCATCAAGCTCCGCCGGATCTCATGCGTCCAGTGGTAGCTCCAGTGGTTCGCACGCGGGTTCCGGCTCAAGATCGTCAAGCTCCGCCGGTTCTCATGCATCCAGCGGTAGCTCCAGTTCTTCGCACGCAGGCTCCGGTTCCAAATCATCAAGCTCCGCCGGATCTCATGCGTCCAGTGGTAGATCCAGTGGTTCGCACTCGGGCTCCGGCTCAAGATCGTCAAGCTCCGCCGGATCTCATGCGTCCAGTGGTAGCTCCAGTGGTTCGCACGCGGGCTCCGGCTCAAGATCGTCAAGCTCCGCCGCTTCTCATGCATCCAGCGGTAGCTCCAGTTCTTCGCACGCAGGCTCCGGTTCCAAATCATCAAGCTCCGCCGGATCTCATGCGTCCAGTGGTAGCTCCAGTGGTTCGCACGCGGGCTCCGGCTCAAGATCGTCAAGCTCCGCCGGTTCTCATGCGTCCAGTGGTAGCTCCAGTGGTTCGCACGCGGGCTCCGGCTCAAGATCGTCAAGCTCCGCCGCTTCTCATGCATCCAGCGGTAGCTCCAGTTCTTCGCACGCAGGCTCCGGCTCCAAATCATCAAGCTCCGCCGGATCTCATGCGTCCAGTGGTAGCTCCAGTGGTTCGCACGCGGGCTCCGGCTCAAGATCGTCATGCTCCGCCGGATCTCATGCGTCCAGTGGTAGCTCCAGTGGTTCGCACGCGGGCTCCGGCTCAAGATGGTCAAGCTCCGCCGGATCTCATGCGTCCAGTGGTAGCTCCAGTGGTTCGCACGCGGGCTCCGTCTCAAGATCGTCAAGCTCCGCCGGTTCCCATGCATCCAGCGGTAGCTCCAGTTCTTCGCACGCAGGCTCCGGTTCCAAATCATCAAGCTCCGCCGGATCTCATGCGTCTAGTGGTAGCTCCAGTGGTAGGCACGCGGGCTCCGGCTCAAGATCATCAAGCTCCGCCGGTTCTGATGCATCCAGCGGTAGCTCCAGTTCTTCGCACGCAGGCTCCGGTTCCAAATCATCAAGCTCCGCCGGATCTCATGCGTCCAGTGGTAGCTCCAGTGGTTCGCACGCGGGCTCCGGCTCAAGATCGTCAAGCTCCGCCGGTTCTCATGCATCCAGCGGTAGCTCCAGTTCTTCGCACGCAGGCTCCGGCTCCAAATCATCAAGCTCCGCCGGATCTCATGCGTCCAGTGGTAGCTCCAGTGGTTCGCACGCGGGCTCCGGCTCAAGATCGTCAAGCTCCGCCGGATCTCATGCGTCCAGTGGTAGCTCCAGTGGTTCGCACGCGGGCTCCGGCTCAAGATCGTCAAGCTCCGCCGGTTCCCATGCATCCAGCGGTAGCTCCAGTTCTTCGCACGCAGGCTCCGGTTCCAAATCATCCAGCTCCGCCGGATCTCATGCGTCGAGTGGTAGCTCCAGTGGTTCGCACGCGGGCTCCGGCTCAAGATCGTCAAGCTCCGCCGGATCCCATGCATCCAGCGGTAGCTCCAGTTCTTCGCACGCAGGGTCCGGTTCCAAATCATCAAGCTCCGCCGGATCTCATGCGTCCAGTGGTAGCTCCAGTGGTTCGCACGCGGGCTCCGGCTCAAGATCGTCAAGCTCCGCCGGTTCTCATGCAGCCAGCGGTAGCTCCAGTTCTTCGCACTCAGGCTCCGGTTCCAAATCATCAAGCTCCGCCGGATCTCATGCGTCCAGTGGTAGCTCCAGTGGTTCGCACGCGGGCTCCGGCTCAAGATCGTCAAGCTCCGCCGGTTCTCATGCATCCAGCGGTAGCTCCTGGCACGCAGGCTCCGGTTCCAAATCATCAAGCTCCGCCGGATCTCATGCGTCCAGTGGTAGCTCCAGTGGTTCGCACGCGGGCTCCGGCTCAAAATCGTCAAGCTCCGCCGGTACCCATGCATCCAACGGTAGCTCCAGTTCTTCGCACGCAGGCTCCGGTTCTAAATCATCAAGCTCCGCCGGATCTCATGTGTCCAGTGGTAGCTCCAGTGGTTCGCACGCGGGCTCCGGCTCGAGATCGTCAAGCTCCGCCGGATCTCATGCGTCCAGTGGTAGCTCCAGTGGTTCGCACGCGGGCTCCGGCTCAAGATCGTCAAGCTCCGCCGGTTCTCATGCATCCAGTGGTAGCTCCAGTTCTTCGCACGCAGGCTCCGGTTCCAAATCATCCAGCTCCGCCGGATCTCATGCGTCCAGTGGTAGCTCCAGTGGTTCGCACGCGGGCTCCGGCTCAAGATCGTCAAGCTCCGCAGGATCTCATGCGTCCAGTGGTAGCTCCAGTGGTTCGCACGCGGGCTCCGGCTCAAGATCGTCAAGCTCCGCCGGATCCCATGCATCCAGCGGTAGCTCCAGTTCTTCGCACGCAGGGTCCGGTTCTAAATCATCAAGCTCCGCCGGATCTCATGCGTCCAGTGGTAGCTCCAGTGGTTCGCACGCGGGCTCCGGCTCAAGATCGTCAAGCTCCGCCGGATCTCATGCATCCAGCGGTAGCTCCAGTTCTTCGCACGCAGGCTCCGGTTCCAAATCATCCAGCTCCGCCGGATCTCATGCGTCCAGTGGTAGCTCCAGTGGTTCGCACGCGGGCTCCGGCTCAAGATCGTCAAGCTCCGCCGGTTCTCATGCATCCAGCGGTAGCTCCAGTTCTTCGCACGCAGGCTCCGGTTCCAAATCATCCAGCTCCGCCGGATCTCATGCGTCCAGTGGTAGCTCCAGTGGTTCGCACGCGGGCTCCGGCTCAAGATCGTCAAGCTCCGCAGGATCTCATGCGTCCAGTGGTAGCTCCAGTGGTTCGCACGCGGGCTCCGGCTCAAGATCGTCAAGCTCCGCCGGATCCCATGCATCCAGCGATAGCTCCAGTTCTTCGCACGTAGGTTCCGGTTCCCAATCATCAAGCTCCGCCGGATCTCATGCGTCCAGTGGTAGCTCCAGTGGTTCGCACGCGGGCTCCGGCTCAAGATCGTCAAGCTCCGCCGGTTCTCATGCATCCAGCGGTAGCTCCAGTTCTTCGCACGCAGACTCTGGTTCCAAATCATCCAGCTCCGCCGGATCTCATGCGTCCAGTGGTAGCTCCAGTGGTTCGCACGCGGGCTCCGGCTCAAGATCGTCAAGCTCCGCCGGTTCTCATGCATCCAGCGGTAGCTCCAGTTCTTCGCACGCAGGCTCTGGTTCCAAATCATCCAGCTCCGCCGGATCTCATGCGTCCAGTGGTAGCTGCAGTGGTTCGCACGCGGGCTCCGGCTCAAGATCGTCAAGCTCCGCCGGTTCTCATGCATCCAGCGGTAGCTCCAGTTCTTCGCACGCAGGCTCTGGTTCCAAATCATCCAGCTCCGCCGGATCTCATGCGTCCAGTGGTAGCTCCAGTGGTTCGCACGCGGGCTCCGGCTCAAGATCGTCAAGCTCCGCCGGTTCTCATGCATCCAGCGGTAGCTCCAGTTCCTCGCACGCAGGCTCCGGTTCCAAATCATCAAGCTCCGCCGGATCTCATGCGTCCAGTGGTAGCTCCAGTGGTTCGCACGCGGGCTCCGGCTCAAGATCGTCAAGCTCCGCCGGTTCTCATGCATCCAGCGGTAGCTCCAGTTCTTCGCACGCAGGCTCCGGTTCAAAATCATCAAGCTCCGCCGGATCTCATGCGTCCAGTGGTAGCTCCAGTGGTTCGCACGCGGGTTCCGGCTCAAGATCGTCATGCTCCGCCGGTTCTCATGCATCCAGCGGTAGCTCCAGTTCTTCGCACGCAGGCTCCGGTTCCAAATCATCAAGCTCTGCCGGATCTCATGCGTCCAGTGGTAGCTCCAGTGGTTCGCACGCGGGCTCCGGCTCAAGATCGTCAAGCTCCGCCGGTTCTCATGCATCCAGCGGTAGCTCCAGTTCTTCGCACGCAGGCTCCGGTTCCAAATCATCCAGCTCCGCCGGATCTCATGCGTCCAGTGGTAGCTCCAGTGGTTCGCACGCGGGCTCCGGCTCCAGATCGTCAAACTCCGCAGGATATCATGCGTCCAGTGGTAGCTCCAGTGGTTCGCACGCGGGCTCCGGCTCAAGATCGTCAAGCTCCGCCGGTTCTCATGCATCCAGCGGTAGCTCCAGTTCTTCGCACGCAGGCTCCGGTTCCAAATCATCCAGCTCCGCCGGATCTCATGCGTCCAGTGGTAGCTCCAGTGGTTCGCACGCGGGCTCCGGCTCAAGATCGTCAAGCTCCGCAGGATCTCATGCGTCCAGTGGTAGCTCCAGTGGTTCGCACGCGGGCTCCGGCTCAAGATCGTCAAGCTCCGCCGGATCCCATGCATCCAGCGATAGCTCCAGTTCTTCGCACGCAGGTTCCGGTTCCCAATCATCAAGCTCCGCCGGATCTCATGCGTCCAGTGGTAGCTCCAGTGGTTCGCACGCAGGCTCTGGTTCCAAATCATCCAGCTCCGCCGGATCTCATGCGTCCAGTGGTAGCTCCAGTGGTTCGCACGCGGGCTCCGGCTCAAGATCGTCAAGCTCCGCCGGTTCTCATGCATCCAGCGGTAGCTCCAGTTCTTCGCACGCAGGCTCTGGTTCCAAATCATCCAGCTCCGCCGGATCTCATGCGTCCAGTGGTAGCTCCAGTGGTTCGCACGCGGGCTCCGGCTCAATATCGTCAAGCTCCGCCGGTTCTCATGCATCCAGCGGTAGCTCCAGTTCTTCGCACGCAGGCTCTGGTTCCAAATCATCCAGCTCCGCCGGATCTCATGCGTCCAGTGGTAGCTCCAGTGGTTCGCACGCGGGCTCCGGCTCAAGATCGTCAAGCTCCGCCGGTTCTCATGCATCCAGCGGTAGCTCCAGTTCTTCGCACGCAGGCTCTGGTTCCAAATCATCCAGCTCCGCCGGATCTCATGCGTCCAGTGGTATCTCCAGTGGTTCGCACGCGGGCTCCGGCTCAAGATCGTCAAGCTCCGCCGGTTCTCATGCATCCAGCGGTAGCTCCAGTTCCTCGCACGCAGGCTCCGGTTCCAAATCATCAAGCTCCGCCGGATCTCATGCGTCCAGTGGTAGCTCCAGTGGTTCGCACGCGGGCTCCGGCTCAAGATCGTCAAGCTCCGCCGGTTCTCATGCATCCAGCGGTAGCTCCAGTTCTTCGCACGCAGGCTCCGATTCCAAATCATCCAGCTCCGCCGGATCTCATGCGTCCAGTGGTAGCTCCAGTGGTTCGCACGCGGGCTCCGGCTCCAGATCGTCAAACTCCGCAGGATCTCATGCGTCCAGTGGTAGCTCCAGTGGTTCGCACGCGGGCTCCGGCTCAAGATCGTCAAGCTCCGCCGGTTCTCATGCATTCAGCGGTAGCTCCAGTTCTTCGCACGCAGGCTCCGGTTCCAAATCATCAAGCTCCGCCGGATCTCATGCGTCCAGTGGTAGCTCCAGTGGTTCGCACGTGGGCTCCGGCTCAAGATCGTCAAGCTCCGCCGGATCTCATGCGTCCAGTGGTAGCTCCAGTGGTTCGCACGCGTTCTCCGGCTCAAGATCGTCAAGCTCCGCCGGATCTCATGCGTCCAGTGGTAGCTCCAGTGGTTCGCACGCGGGCTCCGGCTCAAGATCGTCTAGCTCCGCCGGATCTCATGCGTCCAGTGGTAGCTCCAGTGGTTCGCACGCGGGCTCCGGCTCAAGATCGTCAAGCTCCGCCGGTTCTCATGCATCCAGCGGTAGCTCCAGTTCTTCGCACGCAGGCTCCGGTTCCAAATCATCCAGCTCCGCCGGATCTCATGCTTCCAGTGGTAGCTCCAGTGGTTCGCACGCGGGCTCCGGCTCAAGATCGTCAAGCTCCGCCTTTTCTCATGCATCCAGCGGTAGCTCCAGTTCCTCGCACGCAGGCTCGGGTTCCAAATCATCAAGCTCCGCCGGATCTCATGCGTCCAGTGGTAGCTCCAGTGGTTCGCACGCGGGCTCCGGCTCAAGATCGTCAAGCTCCGCCGGTTCTCATGCATCCAGCGGTAGCTCCAGTTCCTCGCACGCAGGCTCGGGTTCCAAATCATCAAGCTCCGCCGGATCTCATGCGTCCAGTGGTAGCTCCAGTGGTTCGCACGCGGGTTCCGGCTCAAGATCGTCAAGCTCCGCCGGTTCTCATGCATCCAGCGGTAGCTCCAGTTCTTCGCACGCAGGCTCCGGTTCCAAATCATCAAGCTCCGCCGGATCTCATGCGTCCAGTGGTAGATCCAGTGGTTCGCACTCGGGCTCCGGCTCAAGATCGTCAAGCTCCGCCGGATCTCATGCGTCCAGTGGTAGCTCCAGTGGTTCGCACGCGGGCTCCGGCTCAAGATCGTCAAGCTCCGCCGCTTCTCATGCATCCAGCGGTAGCTCCAGTTCTTCGCACGCAGGCTCCGGCTCCAAATCATCAAGCTCCGCCGGATCTCATGCGTCCAGTGGTAGCTCCAGTGGTTCGCACGCGGGCTCCGGCTCAAGATCGTCATGCTCCGCCGGATCTCATGCGTCCAGTGGTAGCTCCAGTGGTTCGCACGCGGGCTCCGGCTCAAGATGGTCAAGCTCCGCCGGATCTCATGCGTCCAGTGGTAGCTCCAGTGGTTCGCACGCGGGCTCCGTCTCAAGATCGTCAAGCTCCGCCGGTTCCCATGCATCCAGCGGTAGCTCCAGTTCTTCGCACGCAGGCTCCGGTTCCAAATCATCAAGCTCCGCCGGATCTCATGCGTCTAGTGGTAGCTCCAGTGGTAGGCACGCGGGCTCCGGCTCAAGATCATCAAGCTCCGCCGGTTCTGATGCATCCAGCGGTAGCTCCAGTTCTTCGCACGCAGGCTCCGGTTCCAAATCATCAAGCTCCGCCGGATCTCATGCGTCCAGTGGTAGCTCCAGTGGTTCGCACGCGGGCTCCGGCTCAAGATCGTCAAGCTCCGCCGGTTCTCATGCATCCAGCGGTAGCTCCAGTTCTTCGCACGCAGGCTCCGGCTCCAAATCATCAAGCTCCGCCGGATCTCATGCGTCCAGTGGTAGCTCCAGTGGTTCGCACGCGGGCTCCGGCTCAAGATCGTCAAGCTCCGCCGGATCTCATGCGTCCAGTGGTAGCTCCAGTGGTTCGCACGCGGGCTCCGGCTCAAGATCGTCAAGCTCCGCCGGTTCCCATGCATCCAGCGGTAGCTCCAGTTCTTCGCACGCAGGCTCCGGTTCCAAATCATCCAGCTCCGCCGGATCTCATGCGTCCAGTGGTAGCTCCAGTGGTTCGCACGCGGGCTCCGGCTCAAGATCGTCAAGCTCCGCCGGTTCTCATGCATCCAGCGGTAGCTCCAGTTCTTCGCACGCAGGCTCCGGTTCCAAATCATCCAGCTCCGCCGGATCTCATGCGTCCAGTGGTAGCTCCAGTGGTTCGCACGCGGGCTCCGGCTCAAGATCGTCAAGCTCCGCAGGATCTCATGCGTCCAGTGGTAGCTCCAGTGGTTCGCACGCGGGCTCCGGCTCAAGATCGTCAAGCTCCGCCGGATCCCATGCATCCAGCGATAGCTCCAGTTCTTCGCACGTAGGTTCCGGTTCCCAATCATCAAGCTCCGCCGGATCTCATGCGTCCAGTGGTAGCTCCAGTGGTTCGCACGCGGGCTCCGGCTCAAGATCGTCAAGCTCCGCCGGTTCTCATGCATCCAGCGGTAGCTCCAGTTCTTCGCACGCAGACTCTGGTTCCAAATCATCCAGCTCCGCCGGATCTCATGCGTCCAGTGGTAGCTCCAGTGGTTCGCACGCGGGCTCCGGCTCAAGATCGTCAAGCTCCGCCGGTTCTCATGCATCCAGCGGTAGCTCCAGTTCTTCGCACGCAGGCTCTGGTTCCAAATCATCCAGCTCCGCCGGATCTCATGCGTCCAGTGGTATCTCCAGTGGTTCGCACGCGGGCTCCGGCTCAAGATCGTCAAGCTCCGCCGGTTCTCATGCATCCAGCGGTAGCTCCAGTTCCTCGCACGCAGGCTCCGGTTCCAAATCATCAAGCTCCGCCGGATCTCATGCGTCCAGTGGTAGCTCCAGTGGTTCGCACGCGGGCTCCGGCTCAAGATCGTCAAGCTCCGCCGGTTCTCATGCATCCAGCGGTAGCTCCAGTTCTTCGCACGCAGGCTCTGGTTCCAAATCATCCAGCTCCGCCGGATCTCATGCGTCCAGTGGTAGCTGCAGTGGTTCGCACGCGGGCTCCGACTCAAGATCGTCAAGCTCCGCCGGTTCTCATGCATCCAGCGGTAGCTCCAGTTCTTCGCACGCAGGCTCTGGTTCCAAATCATCCAGCTCCGCCGGATCTCATGCGTCCAGTGGTAGCTCCAGTGGTTCGCACGCGGGCTCCGGCTCAAGATCGTCAAGCTCCGCCGGTTCTCATGCATCCAGCGGTAGCTCCAGTTCCTCGCACGCAGGCTCCGGTTCCAAATCATCAAGCTCCGCCGGATCTCATGCGTCCAGTGGTAGCTCCAGTGGTTCGCACGCGGGCTCCGGCTCAAGATCGTCAAGCTCCGCCGGTTCTCATGCATCCAGCGGTAGCTCCAGTTCTTCGCACGCAGGCTCCGGTTCAAAATCATCAAGCTCCGCCGGATCTCATGCGTCCAGTGGTAGCTCCAGTGGTTCGCACGCGGGTTCCGGCTCAAGATCGTCATGCTCCGCCGGTTCTCATGCATCCAGCGGTAGCTCCAGTTCTTCGCACGCAGGCTCCGGTTCCAAATCATCAAGCTCTGCCGGATCTCATGCGACCAGTGGTAGCTCCAGTGGTTCGCACGCGGGCTCCGGCTCAAGATCGTCAAGCTCCGCCGGTTCTCATGCATCCAGCGGTAGCTCCAGTTCTTCGCACGCAGGCTCCGGTTCCAAATCATCCAGCTCCGCCGGATCTCATGCGTCCAGTGGTAGCTCCAGTGGTTCGCACGCGGGCTCCGGCTCCAGATCGTCAAACTCCGCAGGATATCATGCGTCCAGTGGTAGCTCCAGTGGTTCGCACGCGGGCTCCGGCTCAAGATCGTCAAGCTCCGCCGGTTCTCATGCATCCAGCGGTAGCTCCAGTTCTTCGCACGCAGGCTCCGGTTCCAAATCATCCAGCTCCGCCGGATCTCATGCGTCCAGTGGTAGCTCCAGTGGTTCGCACGCGGGCTCCGGCTCAAGATCGTCAAGCTCCGCAGGATCTCATGCGTCCAGTGGTAGCTCCAGTGGTTCGCACGCGGGCTCCGGCTCAAGATCGTCAAGCTCCGCCGGATCCCATGCATCCAGCGATAGCTCCAGTTCTTCGCACGCAGGTTCCGGTTCCCAATCATCAAGCTCCGCCGGATCTCATGCGTCCAGTGGTAGCTCCAGTGGTTCGCACGCAGGCTCTGGTTCCAAATCATCCAGCTCCGCCGGATCTCATGCGTCCAGTGGTAGCTCCAGTGGTTCGCACGCGGGCTCCGGCTCAAGATCGTCAAGCTCCGCCGGTTCTCATGCATCCAGCGGTAGCTCCAGTTCTTCGCACGCAGGCTCTGGTTCCAAATCATCCAGCTCCGCCGGATCTCATGCGTCCAGTGGTAGCTCCAGTGGTTCGCACGCGGGCTCCGGCTCAATATCGTCAAGCTCCGCCGGTTCTCATGCATCCAGCGGTAGCTCCAGTTCTTCGCACGCAGGCTCTGGTTCCAAATCATCCAGCTCCGCCGGATCTCATGCGTCCAGTGGTAGCTCCAGTGGTTCGCACGCGGGCTCCGGCTCAAGATCGTCAAGCTCCGCCGGTTCTCATGCATCCAGCGGTAGCTCCAGTTCTTCGCACGCAGGCTCTGGTTCCAAATCATCCAGCTCCGCCGGATCTCATGCGTCCAGTGGTATCTCCAGTGGTTCGCACGCGGGCTCCGGCTCAAGATCGTCAAGCTCCGCCGGTTCTCATGCATCCAGCGGTAGCTCCAGTTCCTCGCACGCAGGCTCCGGTTCCAAATCATCAAGCTCCGCCGGATCTCATGCGTCCAGTGGTAGCTCCAGTGGTTCGCACGCGGGCTCCGGCTCAAGATCGTCAAGCTCCGCCGGTTCTCATGCATCCAGCGGTAGCTCCAGTTCTTCGCACGCAGGCTCCGATTCCAAATCATCCAGCTCCGCCGGATCTCATGCGTCCAGTGGTAGCTCCAGTGGTTCGCACGCGGGCTCCGGCTCCAGATCGTCAAACTCCGCAGGATCTCATGCGTCCAGTGGTAGCTCCAGTGGTTCGCACGCGGGCTCCGGCTCAAGATCGTCAAGCTCCGCCGGTTCTCATGCATTCAGCGGTAGCTCCAGTTCTTCGCACGCAGGCTCCGGTTCCAAATCATCAAGCTCCGCCGGATCTCATGCGTCCAGTGGTAGCTCCAGTGGTTCGCACGTGGGCTCCGGCTCAAGATCGTCAAGCTCCGCCGGATCTCATGCGTCCAGTGGTAGCTCCAGTGGTTCGCACGCGTTCTCCGGCTCAAGATCGTCAAGCTCCGCCGGATCTCATGCGTCCAGTGGTAGCTCCAGTGTTTCGCACGCGGGCTCCGGCTCAAGATCGTCTAGCTCCGCCGGATCTCATGCGTCCAGTGGTAGCTCCAGTGGTTCGCACGCGGGCTCCGGCTCAAGATCGTCAAGCTCCGCCGGTTCTCATGCATCCAGCGGTAGCTCCAGTTCTTCGCACGCAGGCTCCGGTTCCAAATCATCCAGCTCCGCCGGATCTCATGCTTCCAGTGGTAGCTCCAGTGGTTCGCACGCGGGCTCCGGCTCAAGATCGTCAAGCTCCGCCTTTTCTCATGCATCCAGCGGTAGCTCCAGTTCCTCGCACGCAGGCTCGGGTTCCAAATCATCAAGCTCCGCCGGATCTCATGCGTCCAGTGGTAGCTCCAGTGGTTCGCACGCGGGCTCCGGCTCAAGATCGTCAAGCTCCGCCGGTTCTCATGCATCCAGCGGTAGCTCCAGTTCCTCGCACGCAGGCTCGGGTTCCAAATCATCAAGCTCCGCCGGATCTCATGCGTCCAGTGGTAGCTCCAGTGGTTCGCACGCGGGTTCCGGCTCAAGATCGTCAAGCTCCGCCGGTTCTCATGCATCCAGCGGTAGCTCCAGTTCTTCGCACGCAGGCTCCGGTTCCAAATCATCAAGCTCCGCCGGATCTCATGCGTCCAGTGGTAGATCCAGTGGTTCGCACTCGGGCTCCGGCTCAAGATCGTCAAGCTCCGCCGGATCTCATGCGTCCAGTGGTAGCTCCAGTGGTTCGCACGCGGGCTCCGGCTCAAGATCGTCAAGCTCCGCCGCTTCTCATGCATCCAGCGGTAGCTCCAGTTCTTCGCACGCAGGCTCCGGCTCCAAATCATCAAGCTCCGCCGGATCTCATGCGTCCAGTGGTAGCTCCAGTGGTTCGCACGCGGGCTCCGGCTCAAGATCGTCATGCTCCGCCGGATCTCATGCGTCCAGTGGTAGCTCCAGTGGTTCGCACGCGGGCTCCGGCTCAAGATGGTCAAGCTCCGCCGGATCTCATGCGTCCAGTGGTAGCTCCAGTGGTTCGCACGCGGGCTCCGTCTCAAGATCGTCAAGCTCCGCCGGTTCCCATGCATCCAGCGGTAGCTCCAGTTCTTCGCACGCAGGCTCCGGTTCCAAATCATCAAGCTCCGCCGGATCTCATGCGTCTAGTGGTAGCTCCAGTGGTAGGCACGCGGGCTCCGGCTCAAGATCATCAAGCTCCGCCGGTTCTGATGCATCCAGCGGTAGCTCCAGTTCTTCGCACGCAGGCTCCGGTTCCAAATCATCAAGCTCCGCCGGATCTCATGCGTCCAGTGGTAGCTCCAGTGGTTCGCACGCGGGCTCCGGCTCAAGATCGTCAAGCTCCGCCGGTTCTCATGCATCCAGCGGTAGCTCCAGTTCTTCGCACGCAGGCTCCGGCTCCAAATCATCAAGCTCCGCCGGATCTCATGCGTCCAGTGGTAGCTCCAGTGGTTCGCACGCGGGCTCCGGCTCAAGATCGTCAAGCTCCGCCGGATCTCATGCGTCCAGTGGTAGCTCCAGTGGTTCGCACGCGGGCTCCGGCTCAAGATCGTCAAGCTCCGCCGGTTCCCATGCATCCAGCGGTAGCTCCAGTTCTTCGCACGCAGGCTCCGGTTCCAAATCATCCAGCTCCGCCGGATCTCATGCGTCCAGTGGTAGCTCCAGTGGTTCGCACGCGGGCTCCGGCTCAAGATCGTCAAGCTCCGCCGGATCCCATGCATCCAGCGGTAGCTCCAGTTCTTCGCACGCAGGGTCCGGTTCCAAATCATCAAGCTCCGCCGGATCTCATGCGTCCAGTGGTAGCTCCAGTGGTTCGCACGCGGGCTCCGGCTCAAGATCGTCAAGCTCCGCCGGTTCTCATGCAGCCAGCGGTAGCTCCAGTTCTTCGCACTCAGGCTCCGGTTCCAAATCATCAAGCTCCGCCGGATCTCATGCGTCCAGTGGTAGCTCCAGTGGTTCGCACGCGAGCTCCGGCTCAAGATCGTCAAGCTCCGCCGGTTCTCATGCATCCAGCGGTAGCTCCTGGCACGCAGGCTCCGGTTCCAAATCATCAAGCTCCGCCGGATCTCATGCGTCCAGTGGTATCTCCAGTGGTTCGCACTCGGGCTCCGGCTCAAGATCGTCAAGCTCCGCCGGTTCTCATGCATCCAGCGGTAGCTCCAGTTATTCGCACGCAGGCTCCGGTTCCAAATCATCAAGCTCCGCCGGATCTCATGCGTCCAGTGGTAGCTCCAGTGGTTCGCACTCGGGCTCCGGCTCAAAATCGTCAAGCTCCGCCGGATCTCATGCGTCCAGTGGTAGCTCCAGTGGTTCGCACGCGGGCTCCGGCTCAAGATCGTCAAGCTCCGCCGGTTCTCATGCATCCAGCGGTAGCTCCAGTTCTTCGCACTCAGGCTCCGGTTCCAAATCATCAAGCTCCGCCGGATCTCATGCGTCCAGTGGTAGCTCCAGTGGTTCGCACGCGGGCTCCGGATCAAGATCGTCAAGCTCCGCCGGTTCTCATGCATCCAGCGGTAGCTCCAGTTCTTCGCACGCAGGCTCCGGCTCCAAATCATCAAGCTCCGCCGGATCTCATGCGTCCAGTGGTAGCTCCAGTGGTTCGCACGCGGGCTCCGGCTCAAGATCGTCAAGCTCCGCCGGATCTCATGCGTCCAGTGGTAGCTCCAGTGGTTCGCACGCGGGCTCCAGCTCAAGATCGTCAAGCTCCGCCGGATCTCATGCGTCCAGTGGTAGCTCCAGTGGTTCGGACGCGGGCTCCGGCTCAAGATCGTCAAGCTCCGCCGGTTCCCATGCATCCAGCGGTAGCTCCAGTTCTTCGCACGCAGGCTCCGGTTCCAAATCATCAAGCTCCGCCGGATCTCATGCGTCTAGTGGTAGCTCCAGTGGTTCGCACGCGGGCTCCGGCTCAAGATCGTCAAGCTCCGCCGGTTCTCATGCATCCAGCGGTAGCTCGAGTTCTTCGCACGCAGGCTCCGGCTCCAAATCATCAAGCTCCGCCGGATCTCATGCGTCCAGTTGTAGCTCCAGTGGTTCGCACGCGGGCTCCGGCTCAAGATCGTCAAGCTCCGCCGGATCTCATGCGTCCAGTGGTAGCTCCAGTGGTTCGCACACGGGCTCCGGCTCAAGATCGTCAAGCTCCGCCGGATCTCATGCTTCCAGTGGTAGCTCCAGTGGTTCGCACGCGGGCTCCGGCTCAAGATCGTCAAGCTCTGCCGGTTCCCATGCATCCAGCCGTAGCTCCAGTTCTTCGCACGCAGGCTCCGGTTCCAAATCATCAATCTCCGCCGGATCTCATGCGTCCAGTGGTAGCTCCAGTGGTTCGCACGCGGGCTCCGGCTCAAGATCGTCAAGCTCCGCCGGTTCTCATGCATCCACCGGTAGCTCCAGTTCTTCGCACGCAGGCTCCGGTTCCAAATCATCAAGCTCCGCCGGATCTCATGCGTCCAGTGGTAGCTCCAGTGGTTCGCACGCGGGCTCCGGCTCAAGATCGTCAAGCTCCGCCGGTTCCCATGCATCCAGCCGTAGCTCCAGTTCTTCGCACGCAGGCTCCGGTTTCAAATCATCAATCTCCGCCGGATCTCATGCGTCCAGTGGTAGCTCCAGTGGTTCGCACGCGGGCTCCGGCTCAAGATCGTCAAGCTCCGCCGGTTCTCATGCATCCAGCGGTAGCTCCAGTTCTTCGTACGCAGGCTCCGGTTCCAAATCATCAAGCTCCGCCGGATCTCATGCGTCCAGTGGTAGCTCCAGTGGTTCGCACGCGGGCTCCGGCTCAAGATCGTCAAGCTCCGCCGGTTCTCATGCATCCACCGGTAGCTCCAGTTCTTCCCACGCAGGCTCCGGTTCCAAATCATCAAGCTCCGCCGGATCTCATGCGTCCAGTGGTAGCTCCAGTGGTTCGCACGCGGGCTCCGGCTCAAGATCGTCAAGCTCCGCCGGTTCTCATGCATCCAGCGGTAGCTCCAGTTCTTCGCACGCAGGCTCCGGTTCCAAATCATCAAGCTCCGCGGGATCTCATGCATCCAGTGGTAGCTCCAGTGGTTCGCACGCGGGCTCCGGCTCAAGATCGTCAAGCTCCGCCGGTTCTCATGCATCCAGCGGTAGCTCCAGTTCTTCGCACGCAGGCTCCGGTTCCAAATCATCAATCTCCGCCGGATCTCATGCGTCCAGTGGTAGCTCCAGTGGTTCGCACGCGGGTTCCGGCTCAAGATCGTCAAGCTCCGCCGGTTCTCATGCATCCAGCGGTAGCTTCAGTTCTTCGCACGCAGGCTCCGGTTCCAAATCATCAAGCTCCGCCGGATCTCATGCGTCCAGTGATAGCTCCAGCGGTTCGCACGCGGGCTCCGGATCAAGATCGTCAAGCTCCGCCGGATCTCATGCGTCCAGTGGTAGCTCCAGTGGTTCGCACGCGGGTTCCGGCTCAAGATCGTCAAGCTCCGCCGGTTCTCATGCATCCAGCGGTAGCTCCAGTTCTTCGCACGCAGGCTCCGGTTCCAAATCATCAAGCTCCGCCGGATCTCATGCGTCCAGTGGTAGCTCCAGTGGTTCGCACTCGGGCTCCGGCTCAAAATCGTCAAGCTCCGCCGGATCTCATGCGTCCAGTGGCAGCTCCAGTGGTTCGCACGCGGGCTCCGACTCAAGATCGTCAAGCTCCGCCGCTTCTCATGCATCCAGCGGTAGCTCCAGTTCTTCGCACGCAGGCTCCGGTTCCAAATCATCAAGCTCCGCCGGATCTCATGCGTCCAGTGGTAGCTCCAGTGGTTCGCACGTGGGCTCCGGCTCAAGATCGTCAAGCTCCGCCGGATCTCATGCATCCAGTGGTAGCTCCAGTGGTTCGCACGCGGGCTCCGTCTCAAGATCATCAAGCTCCGCCGGTTCCCATGCATCCAGCGGTAGCTCCAGTTCTTCGCACGCAGGCTCCGGTTCCAAATCATCAAGCTCCGCCGGATCTCATGCGTCCTGTGGTAGCTCCAGTGGTTCGCACGCGGGCTCCGGCTCAAGATCGTCAAGCTCCGCCGGTTCTCATGCATCCAGCGGTAGCTCCAGTTCTTCGCACGCAGGCTCCGGTTCCAAATCATCAAGCTCCGCCGGATCTCATGCGTCCAGTGGTAGCTCCAGTGGTTCGCACGCGGGCTCCGGATCAAGATCGTCAAGCTCCGCCGGTTCTCATACATCCAGCGGTAGCTCCAGTTCTTCGCACGCAGGCTCCGGCTCCAAATCATCAAGCTCCGCCGGATCTCATGCGTCCAGTGGTAGCTCCAGTGGTTCGCACGCGGGCTCCGGCTCAAGATCGTCAAGCTCCGCCGGATCTCATGCGTCCAGTGGTAGCTCCAGTGGTTCGCACGCGGGCTCCGGCTCAAGATCGTCAAGCTCCGCCGGTTCTCATGCGTCCAGTGGTAGCTCCAGTGGTTCGCACGCGGGCTCCGGCTCAAGATCGTCTAGCTCCGCCGGTTCTCATGCATCCAGCTCAAGATCGTCAAGCTCTGCCGTTTCTCATGAGTCCAGAGTTAGTTCATTGCACTCAGGATCATACAGCAAGTCGTCTAGCTCTCGCGGGTCTCGTAGATCTAGCGAATCCTCTTACGTTTCGCCCCCGGAAGATTCGGAAATGAGTTGTACAGATAGTTGTCGCCATGGACGAATCCATCATAGGATCGGTTTGTTGAAACAAGCGTTGAAAAAGACTGTCAAGAGAATAAGACACACTACCGAGGATTTTTCCAAAGTAATAAATGATAACATAGATAATGGCGATACGCAATCCTCTAGTCAAAGCACCGGCTCCTCAACATGGACGGACGCTAATGGTCATGTTCACCATTCCACAAAATCATCGGGAAGCGGGTCTGGTGTTGATGAAAATGGAAACGATTGGAAATATAGTTGGAATAACGATGGAAACATTGATGATTAATCAAGAGCATGGCAATGGAAAATAATTATAAAATATTATAATATTAAGCTAATTTCATAGTTGGAAGATTAGACAGTTGCATCAATGTGATCTACAAAATTCTATTTAAACTAATAATGTCGTAAATCAATACGTTTTCATAAACTTACTTTATGGCGTTATTGTTGATTACATTCATGCAAAAATAAATCTTTGCTTACATACATATTTCTATACAAGCATCCCAAAATAAAATAAAAAAATATTGTAAACTAGTTATTTTAATTCTTGTGCCCGTAGAATATTACGCCGATCTATAATAGTGTTTTCATTTGGATATTTTTTCTGATATTCTGCGAGAAATATCTTGACAACACGACACGACAGCGTTCATAATTTTGTCTAAAAAAGCGTGAATAGACGTCAAATATCTAACGTAATTTATACTGATTCTGCGAAAGTATTTGATGGCGTGAATCATGGATAATCGAATAATGGTTAGTCGACTTTCTTATTGAATATTTCATGTTTAATATTACATTTAGCTTAATAGAAGTTAAAAAAAACATGGTAATTAAATATGTATTACTTTTTTTAAACAGAAGACCTTATTTGCACATATACTTTATAAAAAAACAGCTTGCTAAATAACATAGCATAAAACACATTTTGCCATATCTAACAATTTTGCCAGCGATGCAAATCAGAAAGACAAAAACCGTAGAGAAGTGAAATTTAGTTGACCGTTGAGGAGTTCCCTCGTCGGGAGCCAACCCTGGGTGCAGCAGCCATGTCATGGTGGAACTTAGTAATTGCCATCATAATGGAATGCCTATACCAAATTTCACGTCTCTACGGTTGACCGTTGAGGAGTTCCCTCGTCGGGAGCCAACCCTGGGTGCAGCAGCCATGTCATGGTGGAACTTAGTAATTGCCATCATAATGGAATGCCTATACCAAATTTCACGTCTCTACGGTTGACCGTTGAGGAGTTCCCTCGTCGGGAGCCAACCCTGGGTGCAGCAGCCATGTCATGGTGGAACTTAGTAATTGCCATCATAATGGAATGCCTATACCAAATTTCACGTCTCTACGGTTGACCGTTGAGGAGTTCCCTCGTCGGGAGCCAACCCTGGGTGCAGCAGCCATGTCATGGTGGAACTTAGTAATTGCCATCATAATGGAATGCCTATACCAAATTTCACGTCTCTACGGTTGACCGTTGAGGAGTTCCCTCGTCGGGAGCCAACCCTGGGTGCAGCAGCCATGTCATGGTGGAAATTAGTAATTGCCATCATAATGGAATGCCTATACCAAATTTCACGTCTCTACGGTTGACCGTTGAGGAGTTCCCTCGTCGGGAGCCAACCCTGGGTGCAGCAGCCATGTCATGGTGGAACTTAGTAATTGCCATCATAATGGAATGCCTATACCAAATTTCACGTCTCTACGGTTGACCGTTGAGGAGTTCCCTCGTCGGGAGCCAACCCTGGGTGCAGCAGCCATGTCATGGTGGAACTTAGTAATTGCCATCATAATGGAATGCCTATACCGAATTTGAAAATTCAAATTTCGAACCAACTGTCAGATTTGTTCGATATTTGAATTTTCAAATCTGACAGTTGGTTCGAAATTTGAATTTTCAAATTTGACATTTGGTTCGAAATTTGAATTTTCAAATTTGACAGTTGGTTCGAAATTCAAATTTTCAAATCTGACAGTTGGTTCGAAATTTGAATTTTCAAATGTGACAGTTGGGTCGAAATTTGAATTTTCAAATTTGACAGTTGGTTCGAAATTCGAATTTTCAAATCTGACAGTTGGTTCGAAATTTGAATTTTCAAATCAAATCAAATCAAATCAAATTGTTTATTGTCTTAAAAACTAATACATAGTTGTATAGACAGTAGTATTACATTTGGCCGTGATAACATTGAATTCTTTTTTAATGATCAAATTCTTCTACTACTAATCAAAACGTAAAAGGTTACTCGTAAGAATGAAGAAGGTATTATTGTAGAATAAAATCGAGTCTCACCATTTAGTTTACCAGATTAAAAACACAGAGTAAATTATTCTTTCAAATACCGATAAAAATAAGTTTTTTTAGTATAAAATTAATAAATGTAATGTCAAAAATAACAATAAAAAAGTGACGGTTGTCAAAAAGTAAAATAAAATGTCTTAGTGATTATATTGTAAATAAAAATAGTCAAGGTATAATTAATATGTGCCTACCTAATAATAAAAAATAGTTAATACGTTTTAGTCAAATTGAAAATCGTTTTAAAACCTATTACAGAAAGAGATATAGTCGAGATGCAGACAGTTTTTAGAGATCGTTAATGTCGTACAATTCTCTTTCAATTAGATATAATTTGAGTTTATTTTTAAATTGGAGCATTTTTCCTTCGCGGCATATATTTTTTATACTAGAGGGTAGCTTATTGTAGCATATAATTCCGACGTAGCTCGGATTCCTTTTAAAAAGTTCTAGATTTGGACGAGGAAGAATCAGATTATTTCTCCCCCTGGTAAAGTGTTTATGGGTATCTGAATGTATCGGCAGCTGAGCTAGGTTTTTTGTGATCAATTTAACGCATTCTAAAACGTATAGAGATGGAAGGGTGAGGATTTTAAGCCTTCTGAAATGACCACGGCATGATTCTACATAACCCAGATTACTTAAAATTCGAATGGCCCGTTTTTGCAATGAAAAAATATGTTGCCTTAGATCGATGGTGCATTGCGCCCAGAAGAGAATACCGTAACGGAGAAAAGACTCAAAATAAGCGAAATAAATCGTTTTCGTGTCCTTAGAATTAATCAGTTTTCGTATTTGGCGCAGCAGAAAACAGGCACTAGAAAGTTTGTCACTTAATTGTTCTCCGTGTGCATTCCATCTCAAGTGATTATCTAAAACTAAACCAAGAAATTTGTGAGAACTGACATCGGCTATGTTGTTTTTCCCAATATGTACCTGTGGAGTATTTTGTATTTTATTTTGCTGAGAGGATATAAACATTGAAACAGTTTTGGACGTGTTAAGGGATAACTTGTTTCTCTCAAACCATGCATTTAGTGAAACCAATTCAGCATTTAAAGTTGTAACAACTTGGTCAATATTAGAATGTGCATAGTTTATGCTGGTGTCATCCGCAAATAATGTTACTTTGGAATGTGTTAAGGCAGTTGGGAGGTCATTTATGTATAAAAGGAAAAGGGTTGGTCCCATAATACTCCCTTGTGGAACTCCGCACTTTACTTCGCACTCATTGGACATTACATTCTTTAATAATCCGCCTTCGTAGTTACAAAGTTGTACTACTTGTTTCCGATTTGATAGGTAACTGGAGAACTACTTAAGACTGTTCCCTCGGATGCCGTATTTGTCAAGTTTACTAAGCAATATATTGTGATTCACCATGTCGAACGCTTTTGAGAGATCGCAGAAGACCGTGCCTGAATAAAGTTTCGCGTCAACATTACTGTACATTGTTGATAAAATATTATGTAGTGCATCTATTGTTCCTTTATTTCTCCTAAAACCAAATTGAGTTTTTGATATAATATCTTTATTTTCTAGATATTTGACTAACCTGATATTAACTATTTTCTCAAGAATTTTTGAAAAAACCGGCAGTAGAGCTATTGGTCTGTAGTTAGCAATATCAGTTTTCGGGCCGTTTTTATATAATGGAACAATTTTTGCAATTTTAAATTCCTCCGGGAAAACACCATCTCTCAGAGAAATATTAAATAAGTTAGCTAGTACTTCGGCTATTACAGGCAGTGCAAGTTTCACTGTTTCAATAGTAATATCATCAACCCCAGAAGATTTAGTGATTTTCATTGAGTTGACAATTTTTGTGATCTCAACTGCATCGGTTGGTTGCATAAAGAAAATATGGCGGCTGTAACAAATATTGTGTCCGCCTACCTGACTGGGTGTCGTGTTAGAATTGTTGACTTGTCCGATTTGGGAAAAATAACTATTAAACATATTAGCCACCTCGCATTGATTATCGACTGTATGATTATTTACACTGAGTGTGATATTAGAATGAGTCTGTTCCCTTTTGCCCAGTTTTTCATTCACGACTTGCCATAGTGCTTTAGAATTGTTTTTGGAGTTCAATATATTTTTTCTGATACTGTTTCTCTTAGCATTTCTTATTACTCGCCTATATACTATTTCGTACCTATTTATGTACCCTAAAACATATTTATTGCATTCAAATTTGCGAAGGTATCGAAGAAAGCGCAAATTTTTGGCAGACTTTTTTAATCCTTTCGATAACCAACATTTTACATGACTAGATTGTTTTACCTTGACGACTTTCTCTGGAAAACTATTGTCAAAATTAGATTTAAAGCTATTGAAAAATATAGTGAACAGATCATTAGCACTTTCGTTTTTAGCATTTAATTTTTTTTCCCAGTCCTCGTTAACAAGTTTATTTATGAAGTTTTCTTCGTTAATTTTGGAGAAAATTCTAGTAGTTTTGAACTGGATCTCCTTTTTAGCGCTGTTATTTAATGAAACAAAAATACCTTCGTGATCTGATAGCCCAGTAGAGCAGACCTTCGAAGAAAACAAAGTGGGAGACAGATTTGAAAATATATTATCAATGAGAGTTGCAGAGTGATCGGTGATTCTTGTTGCGGATTGAATATATGACTTTAAACCATACATATTGAGTATACTAATTATATTATATTTTGCTACTGAATCTACTAGGAAGTTAACATTAACGTCTGTACATATAATAATTTTCTTGTCTGCAAATATTTCTAAGAGTTTTGAAAATCTTTTTAAGAATATGCCGATATTTCCATTGGGTGATCGATATAAAGAGAAGACGTACATGTTACTTTCTGATAGTTTTACTCCGCAGCATTCGAAATGGCGATCTAGACAAAGATCAGCACATTGCGGTAACTGCTCGCTATCTAGATTATTCTTGATTAGTACCATGGTTCCACCCATTTTAAAAATATTTCTATGCTGGTAAGCGCCAATATAAAAACCGGGCAGATTTAACGATGTCTTCTCATTTTTTTTTTCCAGAATGCTCCACCAAACAGACAATATTGATTTTGTCATTTATTTCTAACAACAGTTCTACGTCTATTAATTTATTTTTGAGGCTATTAATATTTTGATAAAAAATTTAAAGTGAATCTGTAGCTTTTGGTTTTTTAAAATGATTTATATTTTTATATGTTATATTGTGCTGGACGAAAAAAACGTGTTCTTAGCCGATTTTTTTGTGGATTTGCTGAAAAAGAAATTTTTGAGTTCAAAACGTCGTGCTTGAAAATTGCTTTGGTTGTAAAAACGTTACAGTATTTTTGGTTTTTTAAAATATTATTCAAAACCGGTAAACAATTATTTTCCGTGTAGCCTAGATATTCTTTCCTATACTCCGTGGCTTGTATATTATGTATTATTTTCTGACAAATTGATTGAGTACATGGTTCGGCGTGAGCGTTACTAACATTTAATAAAGGTTGAGTGTTGGAACAGCTTAGAATAACACTCAATATTTCGATTTAGTTCCATTTCTCTTAGGTAATTGCTATATAAAACTTCAGTTAGATAAACATTAGTTTTAAGTGAGCTTTTTAGGCTGAATGAGAGCTCAGTCAAAAATCTATAGGGTTTTTTGTCATTGCATCCGCCCATTATTATGAGATGATCTCTCGACGTCATGTTTTGAGCATTTACCACCACGTCATTGACAATATTTTCGAATGTAGCATTTTGTTTAACATATCCAGTGACCGAATAGTCTTTTTTACCCAACAAATGCCTCAGACCCATAGTGATACCTTTTGCCTGCTGGTCACCTATTACAACAATTTTTCTAGCATTAATTGGTGGGAGCTCTTGTGACACGATTGCTGTTTTCCCCGATAAATTCGCATTGCACTTTAAGTAAACAACAATACACACACGCATAAGATGCATGCAGCGCCATCTTGATGCAATTCACAAGCTTTGCAAGCTAGGACTGTCATATACGACATACGACTATCGTAGTATCTACAAGCGTACATTTAACACCGAATCCATTGTCGGCTAGTCGATTGCCACAAGTAAATCTTGTATTCAGTTATGAAAATGGATTTTAGGAAAAAGAATAATTTTAATTAAGTCGGTAAAAATAAAGAAAGATCAAATTATAAACCAGGATGCTAGGAAAATTAATACAATAATTTATTTGGGTATTATACAATTTTTAATACACAAAATCATGATTAACATTGGTAATTAAATTCCGTACGTAAAAACGCGGACACTTAGCCACATTAAATCAGATCCGCTCAACTAGAAATTAAATCTAGTATTTTATAAAAATACTGTAACAATTATTCAAATTAATAAAATAAATGTAAATTAAGCACCGGAAGCCTAAACGAGTCGAGTAAGAATCCATCATTAGACGGCCATGTTTCCGCCCTTTCTTTTTCGAATTCGCAATTCAGCTGGTGCGGTCGATATTAATTGAGAATCCCGTGGTGCACGTAATCAGATAAATTAACCCGGGATTCTCCTATCGGATTAATCTTCTCCGTTGGACCATTCCTGCCGATCTACCTACCGAATCGCAAGACGGTCGACCGCGACCAACGTAAACATCATCGCACGTACGAGAGTGCCGCCCGTCGCATGTACATCAGCCGCCGTCTCCCGTGGGAAAGCACGGCGTAGAGCGGGAAGAGGAAGAACGGGGATCGGCCAGCCGAAAAGAAACGCGACTCCGTCGAAGATCGTCACATCCTACATTCCCGTGTCCCCACGTGCTACAATCCAATAAGTGTTCTAAAATCCAATACTTTGTAAGCCGACCCTGGATAAGGATCGCACGTCTTTTGCTCTTCTTTCAATGATTCTAGTTTCTACTTTCTTTATATTCTCGTAATGGGGACTAAGATCCCAATAAATCGAATTCTAATAAAAACAAGTGACTTTTACTAAGGGGATTCTAGTTTCTACAGGTTACTATAGATTCTATAGCTCACCAAAGGTATCCCCCAACTATATATGTCACAATTGGCGCCCAGCATAATTATCTAAGTATTGGATTATACTAAATCGTAAATCTAAATTAAAAAACCATAAAAAATTTAAAATCCAAATTTCTATTAAAATACTACCCTAATACTACTTAAACACCAAAATTATACTACTTAATGCTACATCTAGTTATTACTAATAGCTGCTAAAAAAACTACTAAGCATACTACGCTAAAATACTAAGTAAATTCTACAATAAAACTTCAACAAATTCAAACTTTTTATTAAAATCTTAAAATTAATAGCACGTGGAAGCACTTCCTAATTTTTCCTTTCAGATCTGTCGCAAGCCGGTGGGTAAGTCACTCATTGTTCAAGCTATTTGTTTTCAGTCGGGCGAAGTAGGATTTATCATCTTCTAATATTGAACAACAGCTAAATCAATATGGCTATCAAATATAAATTATTGCGTAAAGCGGAGCTCGAATTCGAAATATTAATTAGAAACGGTAAACTGGCTGAAAAGGTGGAAGAAAATAGAGTAATTTTGCGGGATCGGTTGGACAAAGAACCGGTTAAATCAATTTTATATAATGAAGAGTCGAAAAATGATATAATAAATTCATTATCGCGGCTTAAATCCGACATAAAATTATTAAAATCGAACACGGAGCAAGTCAATACTGAAATATTCCAGGAAAACTTCAATTCGTTATGCCGTAGATTCAAAATGAGTTTGAATATGCCGAAAGAGCTATCGCTCCTTTGGGAATACATAGAAGACTTGTGGCAGGAGTTGTCAGAACCTAAATCGGGAGTATCGACACCCATTTTTCATACAGCGCTCACACAAACAGTACCGTCAAGCGATGACGATGAGTCAAAACATATTACAATAAATACAGTAGATACAAAATTAACATCAGCATTAATGGTAGAGAATACAAATAATCCATTGCATAATAATATTGCGACCATTAAAGGGGTCGACATTTCAAAGCTCCGTTTGTCGTACGATGGTAGCAGCTGTGTCTTCGAATTCCTGGAGAGAATCGGTGAGTTAGCATCTAGTAGAATGATCGCAGAGACTTCATTATTGCGGGGGTTGCCGGAACTCTTGAATGGGCCCGCGTTACTGTGGTATCGTCAGGTGCGAGACTCTTTAATCTCATGGGAACAGTTTCAACAGCTGCTGAAACAAAAATTTCAGCCTGAAGATTACCAATTCAGGTTATCTAAACAAATATATGTTAGGACGCAAGGTAAAAACGAAACCGTTGCAGACTACTTCTACTTAATGCACACCTTATTCAATCGTCTGGCTAGGCCCATGTCGGAAGATCAGCGACTAGAAATACTGCTGCGGAACGTTCGGCCAGTGTATTCGAATCATGTCGGGTTGAACGAACTGGATTCCGTCTCAAAATGAAAAAACTTATAATCATAGTGCGACTTTTAAGAAGTATGTAAATAACTATTCCAAAATATTTAAACGAGCCTGTTCCGCTGCGAAGTCAATTTATTTGAAGAATAAGATCAAAAACTCTACAAACAAAATTAAAGCTACATGGAATATTATTAATAATGAAACAAATAGGGTTATAGCTCGCACAAGGGACTTTCATTTAAAGATAAATAATTTAGACATTAAAGCGGATATGGAAGTTGCGACTGAGTTTGAGCGATTTTTTACGAATATACCGTTAATAACGACTAACGCCCTCAAGTCGTCTTCCATTTCAGCTGAGATGCTACTTAAAGAAAGCGTTTCCGCATGTGTTACCGACTTCGCTTTCACTATTGTTAACTGCAATGATATAATAAATGCCTTTAAAACAATTGAGATAAAGAAAACTATGGACCTTTGGGGATATTCTGTAAAAACAATTTCATACATCATAGAAATAATCGCACCTTATCTAGCCTATATATTCAATTGTTGTGTTACTTCTGGAGTGTTTCCTGATCTGATGAAACATAGTAAAGTTATACCATTATTTAAATCTGGCGATACTTCTGATCCCTCGAATTTTCGACCAGTTTCCGTACTTCCCACTTTGAGTAAAATTTTCGAAAAATTAATTCTTAGACAATTGCACACTCATTTTAACAAATATAATTTACTTCATAAGAAACAGTTTGGATTTACAAAGGGTTGCTCAACCATAGATGCGGGAACCGAACTATTGACAGGTATATTGAATGCCTGGGAAGAGTCACAAGACGCATTAGGCATCTTCTGTGACTTGTCTAAGGCATTTGATTGTGTACACCATGATACACTAGTTAGGAAATTACATCACTATGGCATTAGGAACAAGGCTCTTGATCTTCTTACTTCTTACTTGGGAAATAGAATTCAGAAGGTTGATGTAAACGGTAAAAGATCACCAGGATCAATGGTCACCATGGGTGTCCCACAAGGCTCCATTCTTGGCCCATTTCTCTTCCTAATATACATAAATGATTTACCCTTTCACATAAGGAATAATCACGAAATTGTATTGTTTGCTGATGATACTTCTTTGACGTTTAAAATTAGTCGAAAATTGTACAATTATGACGAAGTTAACAATGCACTCTCAAAAGTTGTCCATTGGTTTAATGTAAATAACCTACTATTAAATGAAAGAAAAACCAAAGTGATTAAATTTTCTACACCTAATGTTAAGCAGGTACAAACCAATGTAGAAATAAATGGAACTAGACTGGAGCCTGTTGCTTCAACTGTGTTTCTAGGGATAACAATTGACTCCAAATTACAATGGGGCCCACAAATTGAGAAAATGTCAGGAAAACTTAGCTCTGCGGCATACGCAGTTAAAACAATAAGGCGGCTGACTGATGTAGATACAGCAAGAATTGTATACTTTAGTTACTTTCACAGCATTATGTCCTATGGGATTCTTCTCTGGGGAAGCTGTGCGGACATCAATAACATCTTTATACTACAGAAACGTGCTGTAAGAGCTATATATAAACTTGGTCCTCGAGTTTCACTTAGAGAAAAATTCAAAGAGATAAATATTCTTACTGTTGCATCACAATATATATACGAAAATCTGTTGTATGTCCACAAGAATATTGACAAGTTTAAAATAAAAAGCGACACTCATAATTTTAATACTAGACATAAGCATAACCTTGTTGTACGTGCTACTCGTCTCCACAAAATAAGCAATTCTTTTTTGGGACAATGTATACGCTTCTATAACAAACTTCCTCGTACTATTAGAGAACTATCTGTAAATAAGTTTAAAGCTACCATCAAAGCAAAATTGTATAAAAAAGCATACTATACAATATCTGATTATGTAAATGACAAAACGGCTTGGGAGTAAGGCTTGGACGCATCATAAGAACATAAATTAAAAATAATATTTAATTGTGTCTATATGAATAAAGAACATTTTGATTTGAAAACTGCAAGCTTTCTGTGAACGTTTGGAGAAGAACCATCTCCGTTCAAAGTTCTTCGCAGAAACACCGGCGGATTTCTTGTCGACGGGTTCTAAACACTCCGTGGTCGGGGAGAGAGTCGCAGACAGGCCAAGGGTAGATAGTCGGTTAGATCATCCTGAAAAAAGGGATAACGTTAATAATCGGTCGCGAGTTTACGCGGTAAAGTCGTTTGGCAGGAGGCAAACCTGTTTAAGGTGCGAAACGAATGATCATCAAGCAAAGGAAACCGTTATATTTTGCTAATAACATGTTGTTTTAGCAAGTATACCATTATAATTCCATTGAAAGAGGCATCGTCGAGCAAAATGATTCCTTTAATTAAAGAGAAGGTGTTTTTAATTCACGGTGTCCCCAGGGTAATCCTAACCGATAACGGTAAACCATTCATTTCTAAAGAAATGAAGAAATTTTTTGAGGAGCATAAAATTCCCCAAATATTTAACACCCCATTTTATACCCCTCAGGTCAACCCCGTAGAAAGATATAATCGTACTCTAAGTACCATGCTATGCGCTTACGTGGGTAGATATCATAAATCCTGGGACATACATTTACCTGAGTTCCAGTATGCGTTGAATTCTGCCAAATCCGAATCTAGTCGTTTCAGTCCGAACTTTTTAGTTTTCGGTTGAATTCTGCCAAATCCGAATCTAGTCGTTTCAGTCCGAACTTTTTAGTTTCGGCGAGGTTTATTCCGCAATGACGGCAGCGGAAACGCAAGCTGTCCTAATGTCACCGGAAGAAGACGATCGAATTGACAGATTGGGTCAGCTGGAAAACATTTTTCAAATGGTTAAGGCCAATTTGCAGAAGCAACATGAGAGGAATAAGCACTCTTACAATAAGGGTCGCCGTACTCCGGTTCTGCAAAAGGGCGATGTTATTTGGAAAAAGACGCGTTTCCTTTCTAATAAAGGGAATAATTTCTCGGCTAAACTCGCCCCAAACTTCGAAGAGTTCCGCGTAAAGGAAAAGTTATCCGACAACGTCTATATATTGGAGACGTTGGCGGGGAAAGAAGTGGCAGGTACACATCATGCCAAAGATTTTAAAATCCCTGGAAATCTAACTCTGGATCCCCAAAAGTCTCCAGGTATTCAGATTAAGGATCCCGATCCATCGCAGTAATCATTTAAAATCAAATAAAAAAATAAAAAAATAATAACCTTAAAATAGACTGTCAACTGTCATCTAATATGTTCATAATTCATTAAAATATTAAATAAAATTGGGTTTACCTTGTCATTCGGTGGTTGTTCAGCGACTTGTATAGTGAGCGTTTTGTTTTGATTACTTTATACGTCATAGTGTTGTTTTCCGAATGTAATCCATGAAGCAATTTCTGTTGTGATGTTATTCATCATATCCACAAACATTATATGGTGGTTGTTATTAGGTTGGTGTAGTTAGACTGGAACATTATCGAATATAAGTCCAGTGCACACAACAGGTTGCCGCAGTTTCAGTGGAACCAATGCGACAATGCGTTCGTTCTGAAAAGTAAAGTTTTATTTAAGTAGCAGTGCAGCAAAGCGTTCTAGGCAGGAAAGTGAGGCTTCGATGAGGTGTCAACGAAATTGGTGTGACACAGTAGCACACGTTATTTAGGGTTTCAGTGTCGAATGAAAGGATCGCTATGCCTATTGGATTGGCTACCGTATTATAGATGGTGATGAATGCAAAGATTTATGATTGAAAGAATGTAAGAGCTTGTATGAAAGATTAATTACCGAGCTGTTCAACGTTCTTCTTGGGCTAATCCTTAAAAGTAGGTTCCTTGAATCGAATAAGGGCTTATCCTTGAATAGAATAAGGAAGGATTGGATCCCGGGTCGGACGCGTGAGGGGCGCATCGTTGACCCAGAGTCAGGTGAGTTCACAGGTTATAATCAGCGCGTGTTTAAAGCTGTCAAACTTGGGAAGCGTGTAGGAATGTTGAGTGTCATGGTACTTACGTGAATTAGGCGAAAATTCCGCTGCTTCCGTGAATTTTCGGTTCGAGGCGGGGGGATTGTGACACGATTGCTGTTTTCCCCGATAAATTCGCATTGCACTTTAAGTAAACAACAATACACACACGCATAAGATGCATGCAGCGCCATCTTGATGCAATTCACAAGCTTTGCAAGGTAGGACTGTCATATACGACATACGACTATCGTAGTATCTACAAGCGTACATTTAACACCGAATCCATTGTCGGCTAGTCGATTGCCACAAGTAAATCTTGTATTCAGTTATGAAAATGGATTTTAGGAAAAAGAATAATTTTAATTAAGTCGGTAAAAATAAAGAAAGATCAAATTATAAACCAGGATGCTAGGAAAATTAATACAATAATTTATTTGGGTATTATACAATTTTTAATACACAAAATCATGATTAACATTGGTAATTAAATTCCGTACGTAAAAACGCGGACACTTAGCCACATTAAATCAGATCCGCTCAACTAGAAATTAAATCTAGTATTTTATAAAAATACTGTAACAATTATTCAAATTAATAAAATAAATGTAAATTAAGCACCGGAAGCCTAAACGAGTCGAGTAAGAATCCATCATTAGACGGCCATGTTTCCGCCCTTTCTTTTTCGAATTCGCAATTCAGCTGGTGCGGTCGATATTAATTGAGAATCCCGTGGTGCACGTAATCAGATAAATTAACCCGGGATTCTCCTATCGGATTAATCTTCTCCGTTGGACCATTCCTGCCGATCTACCTACCGAATCGCAAGACGGTCGACCGCGACCAACGTAAACATCATCGCACGTACGAGAGTGCCGCCCGTCGCATGTACATCAGCCGCCGTCTCCCGTGGGAAAGCACGGCGTAGAGCGGGAAGAGGAAGAACGGGGATCGGCCAGCCGAAATGAAACGCGACTCCGTCGAAGATCGTCACATCCTACATTCCCGTGTCCCCACGTGCTACAATCCAATAAGTGTTCTAAAATCCAATACTTTGTAAGCCGACCCTGGATAAGGATCGCACGTCTTTTGCTCTTCTTTCAATGATTCTAGTTTCTACTTTCTTTATATTCTCGTAATGGGGACTAAGATCCCAATAAATCGAATTCTAATGAAAACAAGTGACTTTTACTAAGGGGATTCTAGTTTCTACAGGTTACTATAGATTCTATAGCTCACCAAAGGTATCCCCCAACTATTAGCAGGCGGTATTCCAATGGTGGAATCGTTTATTGATAATAGATTGTCCTCAGATTCGTCGTTTCTAATTACGGGATTATTGTTTAAAATACATGGATTGTTATTTTCTGAAACTTTTAAGGAAGAGGAGGTAATATTGCTAAATTCTGAAGAAACTATACTCGCGCTCGGTTTATTTCCCTTTAATAAAGTGATAACCATATTTTTATACTTATCGGCCCTTTTTTCAGACTGTTTTAATTTTTCAGTTAAAAGGGTTACCTCTTCATTTAATAGCGATACTTCATTGTGGGCGCTCTGTAATTCGAGTTCCATTAACTCTACTTTTTCATGAAGTGCTGGGTTTTCAAAATCTTTGTTATCATTTAGTGTTAGGTTAGGGGCACTAGAACGGCGGGTAAGGTTCAATTTATTCGTACTCATCTCACATTTGATCTGACAGTTGGTTCGAAATTTGAATTTTCAAATTTGACAGTTGGTTCGAAATTCAAATTTTCAAATCTGACAGTTGGTTCGAAATTTGAATTTTCAAATGTGACAGTTGGTTCGAAATTTGAATTTTCAAATCTGACAGTTGGTTCGAAATTTGAATTTTTAAATTTGACAGTTGGTTCGAAATTTGAATTTTCAAATTTGACAGTTGGTTCGAAATTTGAATTTTCAAATCTGACAGTCGGTTCGAAATTTGAATTTTCAAATTTGAAATTTGGTGAAATTTGGTATAGGCATTCCATTATGATGGCAATTACTAAGTTCCACCATGACATGGCTGCTGCACCCAGGGTTGGCTCCCGACGAGGGAACTCCTCAACGGTCAACCGTAGAGACGTGAAATTTGGTATAGGCATTCCATTATGATGGCAATTACTAAGTTCCACCATGACATGGCTGCTGCACCCAGGGTTGACTCCCGACGAGGGAACTCCTCAACGGTCAACCGTAGAGACGTGAAATTTGGTACAGGCATTCCATTATGATGGCAATTACTAAGTTCCACCATGACATGGCTGCTGCACCCAGGGTTGGCTCCCGACGAGGGAACTCCTCAACGGTCAACCGTAGAGACGTGAAATTTGGTATAGGCATTCCATTAGGATGGCAATTACTAAGTTCCACCATGACATGGCTGCTGCAAACAGGGTTGGCTCCCGACGAGGGAACTCCTCAACGGTCAACCGTAGAGACGTGAAATTTGGTATAGGCATTTCATTATGATGGCAATTACGAAGTTCCACTGTTAGGTTAGGTTAGGTTAGGTTAGGTTAGGTTAGGTTAGGTTAGGTTAGGTTAGGTTAGGTTAGGTTAGGTTAGGTTAGGTTAGGTTAGGTTAGGTTAGGTTCTGGGTGGCAGCTAGGGTAGACGTGCTGCCGGCGCGACCCATGCAGTGCTACCGGTGCCTCGAGACAGGACATGTCCAGCAGCAGTGCTCCAGCTCGGTCGATCGGAGCTCGCGTTGCTACGCCTGCGGTGAGCCCGGGCATAGGGCGAGCCAGTGCACGGCGCAGGCTTGGAGATGCCCTGTGTGCGCAGATCTCGGTCGTCCCGCCGACCATAGGATGGGCACAAAGAAATGCACCCCCAGCAAAGGCAGGAAAAGAGGAGGAGAGCAGGCCCCCCCTAAACCGTCAGCGACAAATCTGTCGTCGCAAGTCAGCGCGTCGAACTTTTCGGATAACATGCCGTCAGGGGAGGCAATGGAAAGTGAGAATTCGACTCCTCAAAATTAAAACTTCTTCAAGGCAACTTGAACCATTGCCGAGGGGCGCAAGACCTGCTGTTGCAGTCCCTGGCGGAATGGTCAATTGCCGTGGCGGTTGTGGCGGAACCATACGTCGTCCCGAAACACCCTCGCTGGTTCGGGGATGACGAAGACTCTGTCGCAGTTTATTGGACAGGAGGAGATAAAGAGCCACCGTGCGGTCTGCTGCGGAAAGGGAGCGGGTTTATTGCAGTAGAGTGGGGACCTTTGGCCATCGTCGGATGCTATATCTCCCCAAACTGCAGCCTTGGTATTTTTGAAGCGTTCCTGGATGAGGTGGCAGACTGCGTCCGTGCATGCCTGCCCCGTCCGGTTCTCGTTCTGGGCGACTTCAACGCCCGCTCCAGGGCTTGGGGGGACGTTCGGGACGACTCCCGAGCGGAGTCAATCCAAGAGTGGGCGGCGGCGCTAGGCCTAATCCTCCTGAACAGGGGATTTGTTAGCACATGTGTGCGGTGGCAGGGAGAGTCCGTAGTGGATCTGTCCTGGGCGTCGCCTTCTGCGACATCTCTTGTAACGGGGTGGCGGGTCGCGGAGGAGGTGGTCACTCTGTCCGACCACCGTCATATAATTATTGATTTAATTTTTAGACGCCCCGTCATTCTGGATCGTTCGAGCAATATTCCGTCGCCCCGTTGGTCCCTTAAAAAGCTCGATGAGGACCTTCTCGCGGCGGCGGCTATTGCAGCGGACTGGTCAGAGGAAGGGCAAGAACCATATGATCCAGAACGGGTGGCGATCTGGTTCAGAGACACGATGACCATTATCTGCGACGCCTCAATGCCCCGTGTCAGGCCTGCTAGGAGAAAGGCTGCGTACTGGTGGTCGGAGTGTATCTCGCGGCTTCGCCAGGAGTGCTTGAGATCTCGGCGCCGGTACTTACGTGCACGAAGGAGACGCCTAGCCACAGACGAAGAGAAAAACATGGCATACGCAGCGTATCGGGTGTCCACTGTTGCTCTCCAGAATGCCGTGGCGGATGCGAAGGCCAGATCTTGGGGTGAGCTTATAAAGGGGTTGGACAAGGACCCGTGGGGGCGGCCCTACAAAATGGTACTGGGCAAGCTCCGACCGTGGGTCCCGCCCATAACGGAAACTCTGGATCCGGACCTCGTGTCAAGGACGGTGGACACCCTTTTCCCCAGGGTCCGGGAAAACCCGACGTTTTCTGCTGAGCAGTCGCAGCCGTCCGCCTGGTCTAAGGAGTTCGAGGTGACGGAGGAAGAAATAATCCGGGCAGTGAGACGACTCGGTTCCCGTAACACCGCACCGGGTCCTGACGGAGTTCCAGGCAGGGCGTGGGTACTAGCTCTCAAGTCGTTGAGGGGCAGACTGACAAGACTTTTTGACAGCTGTCTTCAGTCTGGCGTCTTTCCCTCCGGCTGGAAAGAGTCCAAGCTAGTGCTTCTGCGGAAGGAAGGCAGACCGGTAGACTCTCCCTCTGCATACCGGCCCATCTGCCTGCTGGACGAGGCGGGAAAGCTCTTCGAGCGTATCATCGCCGATCGCCTCAACGGACACCTGGAGTCCATTGGCCCTAACCTGGCGGACAGCCAGTTTGGGTTTCGACATGGACGATCGACGGTCGACGCGATCCTCCGCGTCCGCTCTACAGCAGATGAGGCGGTGGAAAGAAATGGAGTGGCGCTGGCAGTGAGTTTGGACATCGTCAACGCGTTTAACTCCCTGCCCTGGGGGGCTATCAGGCAGGCACTTCTCCACCACAATATTCCCCAATACCTGCGTGATGTCGTTGGTGCATATTTACATGACCGACGCATCGTATATACAGTTCGCGATGGAGTGAAAAAGGAGAGAGAAGTGTCCTGCGGTGTTCCGCAGGGATCGGTGCTTGGCCCGCTTCTGTGGAATCTAGCCTACGACTCCGTTCTTAGGGTCGGTCTTCCCAGCGGCGTGAGCGCCGTCTGTTACGCAGACGACACTATGGTTCTGGCACAGGAGGAAAATTTTGAGAGGGCTGCTCGACTCGTCGAACTGGGTGTGGCGCGAATATTCGCAAAAATTAACCAACTCGGTCTTCGGACTGCGCCCCAAAAAACCGAAGCGCTTTGGTTTCACAACCTTCCTAAGGGAAGGGAACCACCCAATTTGACGATCCGGGTGGGCAATGTGGACGTGCTAGTCGGCCAGCAAATTAAATATCTCGGCCTCATCCTCGACAGCCGATGGAGATTCGAGGAGCACTTTGACCGCCTGGTCCCCCGAATACAGAGGACGGCTGGTGCCATGCACAGACTGCTCCCCAATTTGGGAGGACCCAGGGAAGGAGTGCGCAGGCTCTATGCTGGAGTTGTGCGTTCAATAGCGCTGTACGGGGCGCCAGTGTGGTGTGAGCGTCTGTTGCGCTCTCGTAGATGCAGGACTAAACTGCTGAGTGTGCAGAGGTTGATGGCCCTCAGGATCGCTAGAGCATACAGGACTGTCTCCTATGAGGCATCGACTATCCTGGCGCGATTTCCGCCCCTGGACTTACTGGCAGAAATGGATGCGAGGGTATACAACTGTATACGCACCATTCGCCAAGGGGGTGGAAATGACCCGGACGAACGGTTCCAGCTAAGGCGGCAGGCGCGTCAACAAGCGCTCGAGGAGTGGCAGGAGCAACTTGAAGAGCCGCGGAACGCACGCCAACGTGCAGTCGGGGCAATCCTGCCTAGTTTTGTCGCCTGGCAGACGAGAAAATGGGGAAGCGTGACCTTCCGACTGACTCAGGTACTCACTGGGCACGGTTGCTTCGGTGAGTATCTGAATAGGATCGGACGCGAGGAGACAGCACAATGCCACCATTGCGGGGAGGCCCAAGACTCGGCGCAACACACTTTAGAAATGTGTACTATGTGGCAGTCTGAAAGACGTACCCTAACTGACGCGGTGGGAGAAGATCTTTCTCCGTCAGCGGTAGTGGCGGCCATGCTCTCGAGCAAAGTGGCCTGGAAGGCGGTAGTATCTTTCTGCGATACTGTTATATCTCAGAAGGAGACCGCCGAGCGCGAGCGGCAGCGCGAGCAGGAAATAGAAGTCCTCGACAGAAGGCGTAGACGTCGCCGTGGAGAAGTAGCTGTGGCAAACGGTCGCCCTGGCACATCGGCCCAGTAGTTCGGGTGACGAATAGGACTACGGTAAACTCTGCCTGTCGTAAAAGGCGACTAAAAGGGTACTGCAGGTCATAGCAGGTCGGAGCGGGGGCTCCGGCTCACAATGTATGAGACACAAGGAAAGATCGTGGCATGATGTCGTGGTACTATCTGCTGCACACACGCGAAGTCGGGGTGAAGGCAACTGCCTCCTCCGGGACGCGCTCATGGCATGGTGCAAGAGGAACACCGGCGAGTTCTTCAGAGATCCCGGAGTTCCTCGAGATGCACCGACGTTGGTCACCGAGGGAGTTTTAGTGGGTAAAAATCCCACATAACCAGGCCCTCCCCCCGGGGGCTTGGTATCTTTTTGAAGATTTCTCCCTCGCAAAAAAAAAAAAAAAAAAAAAAAAAAAAAAAAAAAAAAAAAAAAAAAAAAAAGGTTAGGTTAGGTTAGGTTAGGTTAGGTTAGGTTTTTTTTTTTTTTTTTTTTTTTTTTTTTTTTTCCCCACCAAGTTAAACCGCTTAAAGTTTATTCTGGAACAGCCTTGCTCATTTGTCAAGGCATGTTTCTTTTGTCTAGTTTTTACATTTTATATTACATTTGCTCTAACAATATTGACAGTATATACATTTTGGTAATATGTTATTCGGTACGCGTATCTACTTTGATTCTATCACTGCACCTGCTTTATATATGAAAGTTCATTTTATTATGGTTGGTTACTGTCCTCCGTTGATTTGTTTTATTTTTGCTGTTAGGGTTTGCAGGTAATTATAATATATTTCGTCGATTTTCTTCGATTTTAATAGTTCGTGAGGTTTTTCATAATCCAGGTCTCGTAGTTCACATAATCTTCGCATTTCGTATCTCTCTTTCAGTAGCGCACCGCAGTGGAACAACACGTGTTCTACGGTTTGCGAGCTGTGATCATCGCACGGGCAGGTGTCGTTTCCTCGTAGTTTGAATCGGAACAGGTAACTGCGGAAGGCGCCATGTCCCGATAACATCTGTGTAGCGAGGTACGTTCTGCCAAGACGTCCTAGTGCACTCATCGCGTCTGTTGGGCATTGGAAAAAGATTTTTGTCGTTTCACCCGTCCTCGTGTCTGCTAAATATCGCTGCGTCCACTCGGTGTATCCTTCATCTCGCAGGGTTCGTTTTGCGAAGCTGAGAGGTACCCCGCTAAAGGAGGGTTTTGTACGCAGCAGGCACGCGTCTTTTGCTAGGGTGTCTGCCCTCTCGTTTCCAATATTTCCTTCATGGGCTTTCACCCAGTTCAGCTGAATTGTTGCTCCTGTGATGGTCAATTCCCTTAGCGACTGTTGAATCTCGCGACTTTGAATCAGTGTGGTGCTGGTATCTGCAATTGCCATGAGGCTCGACTGGCTGTCACTATAGATCGTACATGTCGTTTCCGTTCTTAGATGTGGTTTCCGCTCCATAAGCCATTTGGTGGCGCTGCTAATTGCCAGCATTTCTGCCTGAAATACGGTGCAGTAGTCTTCGAGCTTCATCTTCTTTCTTGCAGTTTCGGTGCCATGTTCGTAGACAACAAACGCCGCTCCCACCTTCCCGCCATGCTTACTTCCATCCGTAAATATTTTTATTCCATTTTCTAGGGATGTGTCTGTTTTGGCTGAGATAAGAATTTTTGGGCTTGCTCGTTCCGCCGGGTGTGGCAGTTCGCAAAAGTTTACCCTTTTGAGGTATTTCCTATCCTGCGGTAAACCAACCACTATTCCCGTTCTTTTAACCTCGCTTATTTTTGCCGCTCTTGCTATTTCTAGATCTAGAGGTAGCGTACCAGCGATGGCTAGGACCGAGGTGGCGGAGACGGTTCGATAGGCCCTGGCGATTCTTATTGCGAAGAGTCGTTGTGTGGATAGTAGGTTTTTTCTGGATGACGCCGTTTGGGTGCCATCGACCCATATGCAAGAGCAATAGGTGACCATTGGTACTATTATGGCTTTGTACATGATGTCCACTATTTCACTTGATAATCCCCATGTGGGTTTTGTGGCTCTGCAGAGGGTCTTGTAGATTGTCATGGTTTTCTTGCAGGTTTTCCTAATGTGATCCTGCCATGACAGTCGATCATCTATAGTTACTCCCAGGACTTTCATGTTTCTGACTATCTTAATCACTTCGTTGTTCATCTGCAGGGCTGGAGGGGCTACGTGCTGCCTCGTTAGAAAGAGGGCCTGTGACTTTTCTGGGGCAAAGTCCAGTTTCGCCCTTTTCCCCCAATGGCCAATATTCATCAGTATGTGATTTGCTTTATTTTCCAGGTCGCGTCGCTCATCTGCCACCACCATTACCATGATGTCGTCCGCGAATGCCTGTACTGTGACATCCTGGTCATCAGCGTGCTGAAGTGCTTCATCGATGACGACATTCCACAGTATAGGTCCGAGAACCGATCCTTGCACACAGCCTTTATTTGTTTGCCTGGTGTGCGTTTTCCCCGACAGGGTGAGATGTACAGCCCGGTCTTGGAGGTAGCTGAGGAGTAGTCGGTATATGTTGCCTGGTATTGGCAATTTTCTTAATCTTTGCCTCAGGTACGGCCACCAGGCGTTGTCGAACGCCCCTTTTATGTCTAGCGATATGAGTACAACCAGTTTCTTTTCAGCTACTCCCCTTTTGACTTTCTGGGTTATGTTGTAGAGGGCGTCCTCCGTGGATCGTTGAGGGATGAAACCATACTGCTGGTCTGAGAGGGCCTTATTTTTCAATAGGTGCCAGACTAATCTTTTGCTTATAATTCCCTCGAAGATCTTGCCTAGAACTGGCAGTAATCCAATAGGTCGATAGCTTCTTACGTGGTCGCTGTCAGGGCGTGCCGGTTTTGGCACCACTACCACTTGTGCTATCTTCCATTTTTTTGGAAAATAACCCAGTTCTAGGCATCTGTTGGTCACGTTTAGGTAGAAGTTTTCTGTGGCTCTTATGACAGCCTTGCATATGTCTCCTGTTAAGTGGTCGATGCCTGGAGCTTTGCTGTCACTGGTTCGATTTATAGACTCTAACAGCTCTTCATTTGTGATGGGTTTATCATCTGGATTCTGTGCTATGTAATCTATGCCTTGTCTTCTTGTCTGTCGTTGAATGTCATTGTCTTCTTCCTCGTTGTCCTTTAGAAAAAAGTGGTTGCCTAGGAGTGTCAGAGCTTCGTCGACGTTTGTTGCTCTGCTTTCTCCGTTTGTTATGTTTGTTGGTATTTTACGTCTCGGTTGACTTGATAGAATTTTGTTGATACCACTCCAGACGTCCTCTTTTCTTTGGAGAGTGCAGAATGATTTCCAACTGGCCGTCTTGGTCGCGTTGAGGTTTTCCTGGAACTCGATTTTCTTTTTTATGTAGTCCTGGAGCAGAATTTCTTTTCTTGCGCCGCTGGAGTTTGCCAGCTTCCGTTTTGTACTCTTGAGGATTTGGTTTTCGTTTTCTAATTCTTTAGTCCACCATTGTGGCCACTTTTTGTTTTTCGGTCGGGTTAGGTTAGGTTAGGTTAGGTTAGGGTTAGGTTAGGTTAGGTTAGGTTAGGTTAGGTTAGGTTAGGTTAGGTTAGGTTAGGTTAGGTTAGGTTAGGTTAGGTTAGGTTAGGTTAGGTTAGGTTAGGTTAGGTTAGGTTAGGTTAGGTTAGGTTAGGTTAGGTTAGGTTAGGTTAGGTTAGGTTAGGTTAGGTTAGGTTAGGTTAGGTTAGGTTAGGTTAGGTTAGGTTAGGTTAGGTTTTTTTTTTTTTTTTTTTTTTTCTCGGGTGGAGGGGGGAAATACTCATGTATACCATGTGGCTTGCCGAGCCACAGGGCATGCCCGACTCTATTTGGGAGTGTCACCAATAGTTGTATTGATGACAATCCCAATAGCCTACGGACTAAAACCCCCCCCCGTTCGGTTACAATTTTTCCCTTTTCGTAGAAAAGGACCTTTTTAAGCTTATTTTTATAATGTATCTTGAATATTACACACACCTTAGGCTTACTTTTATAAGCAACATTGATGGATTATATTTATTTACATATTTTTTTTTTTTTTTTTTTTTTTTTTTTTTTTTTTTTTTTATAATCTACATATACATATTTTTAAAGATGTTATAATATTGGTATACCCTTTCTTATTACCTACGTCTTGTTTCTTTTAGTGACTCTTGTAATTATGTCTATGGCAAAAGCCAGAAATTTTTCTCTTTTTATGCTGTCAATTACTATTTCTGATAACTTTTTCTCTTCTAGCGTCAGACCAATTTCACTCTCTATTTTAATTCTCTCATAACAGTATCTGGGACACTCTGTTAAAACGTGAATGACGGTTTCGTCTACAATACCCAACACCTCGTTGGCCCTCTCCTCGATCCCTCCCATGTCGTTGCCAGAGAATACTAGGACTACATCGTCAGCGAAAGCTTGGCAATGTGTTCCCGTCTCCTCCAGCTCCTTTAATAGGGGATCCAGTAGAAGATTCCAAAAGAAGGGACCACCAATGGAGCCCTGTACGCATCCTTTGCTCGTTTCCACCTCCACCGACTCTCCAGCGTAGCTCACCACCACTTTTCTCTCACTGAGATAGTCCTGAGTGAGTCGTCCGAGGTTTAAGGGACATTCAGCATCCGCTAGTTGGGTCAGAACGGCAGGCCACCATGCGCCATCAAAGGCTCCTTCAATATCCAAGGACACTACGACCACGTTCATTTTGGCTACGACTCTTTCCTTTATCACATTGTGCAGGTCGTAAAGAGCATCTTCTGTACTCCGCTGTGGGACGAACCCATATTGTCGTGGGCTTAGTCTGTTCTGGGTGTGCCATCTCAGTCTGAGAATGAGTAGCTTTTCCAATATTTTGCCGAGTATAGGAAGTAATCCTATTGGTCGGTAAGACTTAGGTTCGGTGTAAGTTATCTTACCAGGCTTTCGTAAGACGACTACGGCCGCAATTTTCCACGGCGACGGGAAGCGTCCGAGCTCGAGACACTTGTTGGCAATTGATAGGAAGAGGTCCTCATTTGATGCTATTGCCGCTGCACATATGTCTGCTGTAAGTCCGTCGAGTCCTGGCGCCTTCCTTGGATGGAATGATGTGGCTACGTATTTTAGCTCCGCCATGGTGAAAGGAAGGTCGTTATCCCGCTCTATGTTCGGTCCCCATTGATTCCTAGCCATCTCTCGGACTACTCTTTGTTCTTGGGTATCAGTGGTAGGATCATCTATCGGGAAAAACGTCTTTGCGAGCAGTTCTGTGGAATCCTTAGGGCTCAGGGTAACATTATTATGAATGAGCAGCTTGTCCTCCTGTCTCCGTTGTGTTTTTCTGATTACCCTGTACACTCCATCCCAGAAGCTCTCCCCGTCTTGTGCCGCACAGAAGTCCTTCCAGCTTTGCGTCTGGGCTCGGTTCGCGGCCTCCTCGTAACTGCGTTTAGCCTCCAAATAGAGGCTGACTACCGTCTGTCGCCTATTAGGGGCTGTCCACTTTATTCTCCTCCTTCTGCGGTTCATTTCCTTCTTCATGTTCTCCAGCTCCTTTGTCCACCAAGATATTTGACTTTTACGCGGTGGTTTCTTCTTAGGTATTGATTTTCCGCAGGAGCGGGAGACTGAGTCGATGTACTCATGGATCACCGTATCTAGCATATCACTGTCCTTGATGGTCGCAACTCTGTCTGCGTCTAGATACCTTTCCTCAAGGTTGTTCTTAAGCTCAGTTCTGAATTTTTGCCAGTCTGCTTTTTTTGTGTTGTAGATTCTAGTTGAGTTGGTTTCGCGTGCAGCTGCAAAGCGTCCCATTACCTCTAGTACTATTGCTCTGTGGTCGGAACCAACCATATCTGAATCTACTCTCCATTCACCCATGAGTGGCAGGAGTCCCTGATCGCAGACCGTTACATCTACCCTGCTTGAGTATATTTTATCACCTCTTACGACTTCAAACGTTGGGTCTACGCCAGTGTTAAGGATGTGGAGCTGCTGGTCGTCAAAAAATCCTGCTAGTATCTCTCCTCTCTCATCTTCTCTGACACTGCCCCACCACGGACTCCACGCGTTGAAGTCGCCACCGACTATTTTGTGCGAACCTGTCGATGTCCTCCACATGGTATCCAGTGTCATTAGATATGGGGATAGCTCTCTGTCGCCCTCAAAATAGGCTGATGTTACTATCACCTTCCGACCCTCCAACTCTACTACGGCAGTTGAAATGTTTTCCGTCTGTTCGTTGGGGTCGGATGTAAAGTGGACAGCGCTGTCGAGGAAGAGTATCGCCGCTTTGACTGGGTTGTCTCTGCTTATTCCGACATCATGTTGGACAATGCGAACCCCCGAATATCGCTTGATTGAGCCATTGCCACCTGTATAAGGTTCTTGAACTAAAGCTATTTTTACTTTTCTTTTGAGACCTTCGATTATCAGTTCATCTAGCGCCAGTCTTTTTCGTTGCAGGTTTATTTGTAGTATTATTGCAGCTGGGTTTGGATTCGGGGGGTCACACTGACCAATAGCCTGATTTGTCCTGTGCGAGCCCTCAGCAGTACGCCACTGTCATCCTCGCCAGCGCATCCCACTTTTTGCGAATTGGGCATTCCTCGCTAAACGCGTTGTGTTCCGCCCTCTCCAATCGCGAAACTCTGCAGTTAATGCAGGATGGGGATTTGCCAGCTAAATATGCAGGGCAGTCTGCGCGCATATGCGGTTCACCACAGTGACTGCAAAGATTTGATTTTTCGTTGCATAATCTCTGGCCGTGGCCGTACCCGAGGCATTTTGTGCATTGTATCAATGGCGAGAAGTCTTCAGCTCTCACTCTCTGTAAGTCCAGATGGACCGCTCCCAGGCTGGTGATTCTTCCCCAGATTTTTGGGGAAACCCTGACAATGACGTTATTTTGCAGGTGGTTGCGGCACTTCCTCTTGAAACGGACCTCCATCTTCGTTTCGTCCTTTGGTATCCCCTCGAAGATTTCTTTATTTTGTGCGATGAGGTACTCTAGTAACTCCTCATCCTTCAGGTACTTCATCACATCTTTCAAGATTATGAGAGGATCTTTGCTTCTAGCCTTTTCCACCCGCAGACCCCCTTCTTTGATCTTGTGGGCGATGTTTTCAGCCTCCGCATTGGTGCCGCATGTCACTACAACACGCTGATTCCTGACTTTCCTGACTCCGCTGACTTTGCAACCTGTAGTCTTAGGGTCGACCGCCACTCTTATCTTTTCTATCACTGCTTCGCTCGTGTCGTCTCCGACGTTGGACGATACAATTATGGCGTGCCTTGGAGGAAAGCGGTCGGCGATGGATCGTGGGGAAGCCGCAGCCTCCGCATAAGTGTTTGGTGGTGGCATTTGTGCTGCCGCACCCACGGCACCGGTATCCTGGGTTTGAGCTCGGATCTCCGCCATGGTACCCTCCGCTCTGAGGACCACCTCTCTTATCTCAGTTATCGGGGCTAATCCGTCTTCCATCCCGGTTCTCACATCACTCAGGGCCACCTCGTTTCTAGTTACGATGTCCCTGATCGCCTTCAACTCACCTCCCATGTCTGTCTGGTCTTTGACATTTGCTGTATTTCCCGCTTTAGTTGATGGTCCAGTTCGGAGAGCATTAAGGACGTTAAGGACGTCGTACACAATCGTCGATTTTAATGCTTCGACGTCCTGTTTCAGTTCCCTCAGCGGCTCCAACAATTCAGTGTGTTTAGCCCTGGTGGTAGTTGACAATTGCTCCTGCTTGGTCTCCTCCCTGAATCGGGTGAGGTCTGCCGCTATGCCCTCCAGTAGGGCTAACTGGTTAGGTTAGGTTAGGTTAGGTTAGGTTAGGTTAGGTTAGGTTTTTTTTTTTTTTTTTTTTTTTTCTCGGGTGGAGGGGGGAAATACTCATGTATACCATGTGGCTTGCCGAGCCACGGGGCATGCCCGACTCTATTTGGGAGTGTCACCAATAGTTGTATTGATGACAATCCCAATAGCCTACGGACTAAAACCCCCCCCCGTTCGGTTACAATTTTTCCCTTTTCGTAGAAAAGGACCTTTTTAAGCTTATTTTTATAATGTATCTTGAATATTACACACACCTTAGGCTTACTTTTATAAGCAACATTGATGGATTATATTTATTAACATTTTTTTTTTTTTTTTTTTTTTTTTTTTTAATCCACATATACATATTTTTAAAGATGTTATAATATTGGTATACCCTTTCTTATTACCTACGTTTTGTTTCTTTTAGTGACTCTTGTAATTATGTCTATGGCAAAAGCCAGAAATTTTTCTCTTTTTATGCTGTCAATTACTATTTCTGATAACTTTTTCTCTTCTAGCGCCAGACCAATTTCACTCTCTATTTTAATTCTCTCATAACAGTATCTGGGACACTCTGAATGACGTGAATGACGGTTTCGTCTACGTCCGGATCGCACACGCATGAGGCACTATTTCGGAGTTTAAATCTGTAGAGATAGCTCGCGAATCCCCCGTGCCCGGTTAGAAATTGTGTCACGGTGGGATTCCCGAACCATTGCCGATCTCCTCTCACTATCTTGTATGCAGCTCGGACATCGGGAAGAAACTTTTTTGTTAGGGCCGCCGTTTCCCCATACTGATACCGGTTCTGCCATTTGTCGAGCGTTTGGTTTCTAATTGTGCGTTTGACGAAGGACAGTGGGCATTGAGCGTAATTTGGTGCACGCTTACTTCCGAGTGCGGCGGCCTTGGCCAGTTCGTCCGCACGCTCGTTTCCCGCATACCCCTCATGTGCCCTGATCCAACATAGGTTCACCTTTGTCTTCGCCGACTCGAGGTCAGCTAGGTTGGATCTGATGGAGAATGCCAGGGGGTGTAGAGTCCTAAAGGATTTGATGAGCTCTAAAGCCGATCTTGAGTCACTAAAAATGTGTGCCTTAGCCACTTTGCGAGTCAGGAGCATGTCGGTAGCTCTCTCCAGGGCTAGACATTCCGCCTGGAAGACCGTGCAAAACGAATCTAGCTTGAAACGATTTGTGCTGACCTCCATTCCATTTCTCCACCACGACAGGGCAGCTCCAACCTTTCCGTCTATCTTACTGCCATCTGTATACACAGCTAGGTCATTTTCCTCCACCATTTCTGCGATTTCCTTCTCAGGTTCCGTTAGGCATTTGAATTCAACCAAGGGGGCCAAGGCTGGATGTCGGGCCTCCAGGAATGATATGTCTCGCTCCAGAGGTCTGTCTATCATCTCCGGTATAGGCCTGCCCCGTTTGACTTCATATAATCTTGCCGCTTCCATTATTCTTAGGTCCAGAGGGATCAGTCCTGACAGAATAAGAGCTGCATGGAGGCTAACTGTGCGGTGGGCTTTGCAGATTTTTCGGGCAAAGCCTCTTTGTATTGCATTGAGGCCCTTTTGTATGGCCACCCTCTCTGCAGCCGAGGCCCAAACACTCGCTGCGTACAGTATAATGGGCTCGACGACCGCCACATACATGATCCGAGTGACCTCAGAACTCAATCCCCATTCCACTCTTGCTGCTCTGGCTAGCTGCTCGTATATGGTTGTTGCCTTTTGGCATATGTGCGAGACATGTTGTGAGTAGACATTTTGTTGTCGAAGGTAACACCTAAGATTTTCATGTGTTTCACTACAGCTATGTTGACATTTCCCATTCTGAGTTTGGGGTCTCTATACTTGAGTTTTCTCGTCACGACCATACAGCCCATTTTGTGTGGTGCAAATCTTAGCTTGTTTCTAGCGCCCCCACTCGGCTACAATACCCAACACCTCGTTGGCCCTCTCCTCGATCCCTCCCATGTCGTTGCCAGAGAATACTAGGACTACATCGTCAGCGAAAGCTTGGCAATGTGTTCCGTCTCCTCCAGCTCCTTTAATAGGGGATCCAGTAGAAGATTCCAAAAGAAGGGACCACCAATGGAGCCCTGTACGCATCCTTTGCTCGTTTCCACCTCCACCGACTCTCCAGCGTAGCTCACCACCACTTTTCTCTCACTGAGATAGTCCTGAGTGAGTCGTCCGAGGTTTAAGGGACATTCAGCATCCGCTAGTTGGGTCAGAACGGCAGGCCACCATGCGCCATCAAAGGCTCCTTCAATATCCAAGGACACTACGACCACGTTCATTTTGGCTACGACTCTTTCCTTTATCACATTGTGCAGGTCGTAAAGAGCATCTTCTGTACTCCGCTGTGGGACGAACCCATATTGTCGTGGGCTTAGTCTGTTCTGGGTGTGCCATCTCAGTCTGAGAATGAGTAGCTTTTCCAATATTTTGCCGAGTATAGGAAGTAATCCTATTGGTCGGTAAGACTTAGGTTCGGTGTAAGTTATCTTACCAGGCTTTCGTAAGACGACTACGGCCGCAATTTTCCACGGCGACGGGAAGCGTCCGAGCTCGAGACACTTGTTGGCAATTGATAGGAAGAGGTCCTCATTTGATGCTATTGCCGCTGCACATATGTCTGCTGTAAGTCCGTCGAGTCCTGGCGCCTTCCTTGGATGGAATGATGTGGCTACGTATTTTAGCTCCGCCATGGTGAAAGGAAGGTCGTTATCCCGCTCTATGTTCGGTCCCCATTGATTCCTAGCCATCTCTCGGACTACTCTTTGTTCTTGGGTATCAGTGGTAGGATCATCATAGGTTAGGTTAGGTTAGGTTAGGTTAGGTTAGGTTAGGTTAGGTTAGGTTAGGTTAGGTTCCCCCCCGATGGGTTCCGCCTTGTCGTGGCGGGGGGGCTCAGTACTCTGCGCTTCCAGCGCAGACGAAGCGAAGAGAAACCCAGGGCGGTCAAACTGGCCCTATTGGGTCTGATTGCAGCCCCTTCGTCTCTCCATGCGTTCCTCTGGTTAGCAGAAGACGTTGTGGATGGGGCAGGCGGCGGGTCCGACTCGGTTGGACAGGCACCTGGGGTTAATCCTTCAGGCCACCGTCGACTCGTAATTACGGTCGGAGTGTTGTGGACATGTCTCGCAGCTTTTACCGTAACCGAGGGTTCACTGGCTTAACTGCCCGGACCGCGAGGAAGAAAACCTCTCTAAAAAATCACCCCAATCCTAACCGGCGACGCACCGGGAAGGATGCATGGCTGACGGGGTGGTCAGTCTTTAGTGCGGGACCCGCCAAGGGATCTGCCGACCCCATTGGCGTAACTAGGCTTATCCGGGTGCAGGGGGCACCGCCCGGATGGACGCTACTTTCCCCCAGACTCGTGGGATTTAATATGGAAAATTCAAATACACAAAATAAAAATGACGTAGATTTTGGAGGGGTGTCACTCGTGAAGGAAGCGAGGGTTGCTCTTGAGCGGAGCGACGTGACAGCAGGTTCTGCCGGCGGGGCTGAGAGCGACAGCTCGCTGATATCGCCCGTCAGTGTCGGCGACGGCCAGCCAGAGGAGGATGGCCCAGGCAAATTCTGGGCCGAAAACCGGAAACGGCAGAAGCCGGGAAATGAGGAGGAAGCTAGGTTGTCGGATGAGGAACTGCGGGTGGCTCCCAAAGTCCGAAATACTCCGGCCACCTCTGCACAAAGAGGTAGAGGAAGGCCTCTGACAACCGGCCATTACGTCGGGCTGGCCAAAGCCAAGGTTGCCTATATTAAGGCTCAGGAGGATGCCTTGAAAGTGGCAGCGGAGGTGGAGGTTGCCGAAATGGCAAAACATTTGAGGCCTCAACGGGTGCGTCGGCTGTCGGAGGCAAGCACCGACTTTGCCTCCATCCCGGCCGGCGACCTCAAACAGAAGGTCATTGATAGCGTGGCGGTCATTAACATGGTCGCCACAAAGTCTGGGAACCTTAAGGGCACTTTCCAACGTGCCCTTAAGGATGCAGCCCAAATGATCAAAGAGGCGGCGGAGACCCTGTACAACCGCACAGCCTCTGAAGAGACTGCTTGCCTGCAGGCCGACAACGCTCGCCTGCGTTCCGGGCTGGATGACCTCCGAAAGGAGCTCAGTGAGCTCCGAATGGAGCTGCGGGCACAACCTCGAGCCAGCCGGTCGCCTGCTACTGGCCTGTCCAAGGAGACCCCCTCGGCGTTGCCGGCTCCTCCCGAGCCCGCCTTCCGGGCGGAGGAACTAACCGGCTCCATCCTGCGCCAGGTGGGCGAGATGATGTCAGCGAGGTTGGAGGGTTTGGAGGACCGTCTCCTGCCGGGGAGACAAATCCGCCCGCTCCTTGCAGCTGACAGGCGGACTACTGCGGCCGCTCCCAATCGGGTCGTGACCACAGCGGTGGTCCATGCGGAACCAGACAGGAGGAGGACTCAGAAGCCTTCTTCCTCTTCTTCGCAGAAGAGTTCTTCCGCTCACGCCCCTGTCCCGCCCGCCACCAGCAATGAAGACGGGGAGTGGCGGGCGGTGGGGGGGAGGAAACGGAAGAAGAGAAAACAGAATGAGAAGATGGAGGCAAAGAAAAATGGCCCAAAGCCTTCCTCTTCGGTCTCCGCCGGAGTAAAACAATCAAAGTCGGTGGTGCCGAAGCTGCGCCCTCCGCGGTCGGCCGCGGTGGTCGTCGCGCTGCAGCCGGGGGCGGAGGGGAGGGGTCTGACCTACGCGGCGGCTCTAGCCAAGGCCAAGGCACAGATCCCTCTGGCGGAGCTGGGGATCTCCGGCCTCCGGTTTCGCCGCGCGGCCACTGGGGCTCGCGTTTTGGAGGTCTCTGGCGCCTCCAACGGCGAAAAAGCCGACCAGTTGGCCGCCAAAATTGGGGAAGTTTTGGGGGCTGACGCCAAGGTGTCCAGGCCCACCAAAATGGCCGACATTCGGCTGTCGGGTCTGGATTACTCCATCACCCCGGTGGAAGTGGCGAGCGTCGTCTCCACAAAAGGCGGGTGCGCGGTCGCCCAAATAAAGACTGGGCAGATCAGCCGAGCTGCATCGGGGCTGGGGTCAATATGGCTTCAGTGCCCGGTCTCTGCGGCGCAAAGATTGGTTGAGGACGGCCGTTTGCTAGTCGGGTGGGTATCGGTGCGGGTCCGGCTCCTCAAGTCTCGTCCTCTGCGCTGCTTCCGGTGTCTGGAGCTGGGACACGTTGGGAAGCAGTGCAAGGCCGCAGATATAAGCAACGTTTGCTTCAACTGCGGCCAGGACGGACACAAAGCGGTGGTATGCACTGCCGCTGCGAGGTGCCCGGTGTGTGCAACGGCAAAAAAACCGTCAAACCACCGCCTCGGCAGCCCCGGCTGCAATGAGGCCGCAGTCGGACGAAAGAAGAGAAGAGTCGGAGATGCCTCCGGAGCTGACCCCGGAACCACGCCTCCTCAGGCTGGGAGGATGGACACGGAGGCCACATAAATATGGCCCTCCGCGTCCTCCAGGCGAACCTGAACCACTGCTCCGCCGCTCAGGATCTTTGTGTCCAGAGCATGGCGGAGTGGTCGGTTCAGGTAGGAATACTGGCGGAGCCGTTCCTCGTCCCCACCGGCAGCGATCAGTGGGTTTCCGACATCGATGGCACAGTCGCCATTGTCTCCCGCAGCGCTGCTGGCTCCCCGCCTCTCGAAAAAATAGCGAAGAGTCGGGGAAGCGTCTCAGTTCTGCTGGGAGGCGTGGCGATTATTGGCGTCTATTTTTCCCCGAACAGGACGCTATCGGAATTCGAGAACTTCCTTGTTCGGGTGACCAACCTTGTCGGAAGATGCCACCCCAACCCGGTGATTGTTGCCGGGGATTTTAACGCCCATTCGAGGGCGTGGGGATCGAGGAGGTCCGACGCCAGGGGTGATACTCTGGAACGGTGGGCCATTTCCACGGGTCTGACGCTGCTCAACACGGGCAGCATCCCGACCTGCGTGCGACCGCAGGGCGAGTCCATAGTGGACTTGACTTTTGCCAGTCCTGCGGTTGCACGGCGCGTCGTGGGGTGGAGAGTCTGCGAGGGGGTGGAGACGATGTCTGACTATGGATACGTTCGGTTCGATGTCTCCGCCCAGACCTCCGGATCTCTCGCACCGGTTGCGGTACGAGAAGACGGCCCACGATGGGTGTTGAAGCACCTCAATACTGAGGTGCTCAAGGAGGCGGCGATCGTTCAGGCGTGGGCGTCGCCGGGCACGTTGGACGATGTACACGGTGAGGCGGACTCATTCTGCCAAGCGGTGACGTCTGTCTGCGACGCGGCGATGCCCAGGGCCCGGCCCTTTACACCGGCTCGACGGGTGCATTGGTGGTCTGAACCAATCGGTCAGTTACGCACAGTGTGCGTACTTGCCAGACGCCGATACATGCGCCATCGCAGGACGAGACGCCTGCCTCTCGAAACCCAAGAGGGTCGGGCCTGGCTGGCCAGGGAGGTGGAGTTCGGAGATGCCTACCGAACGGCTAAGAAGGCTCTCCAGCTTGCCATCACCAGGGCAAAGGAGGTTGCTCGGGAAACGATGCTGAAGACCCTCGACGCGGACCCATGGGGGCGCCCATACCGCCTCGTGCGAGGAAAGTTGCGCCCGTATGCTCCACCGTTGACGAGGACACTCCGGCCGCGGTTCCTAAGCGAGGTGGTCGCGACTCTGTTTCCTAGCCGTCCGGGAGTCACGCCGCCGGCAATGGCTCCGCCAGATGCGGAGCCGTTTGCGGAGGAGGAGGCGGATACAAAGGTCACAGGAGATGAAATCCGTCGCGCTGTGTTAAGGCTACGTGCCAAAAGCACGGCACCAGGCCCAGACGGAATCCCCGGAAGGGTGCTGGCGCTGGCCCTGCAGGAGTTGGGCCCGCGCCTCAGCGCCCTGTTCGACCTCTGCATCGAGCGGGGCGAATATCCGGTCACCTGGAAGACCGGAAGACTCGTCCTGATCAGGAAGGAGGGACGCCCTGCGGAGTCACCTGGGGCGTACCGCCCGATCGTGTTGCTCGACGAGGTGGGCAAGCTCTTTGAGCGCATTTTGGCGGCTCGCCTCGTCGACCATCTCTCTTCGATCGGTCCGGATCTGAGTCCCAACCAGTATGGGTTCAGACCTGGCCGATCGACGATCCACGCGATCAGGCGAGTGAGGCGGCTGGCGGAGGAAGCGGTTGCCCAGGGCGGGGGGCTCTTTGCGGTGTCCTTGGACATCGCCAACGCATTCAACACCCTGCCTTGGAGTGTTATTGAAGAGGCACTCCGATACCATCAGGTGCCCATCTACCTCCGCCGGCTGATTGCGTCGTACCTCTCCCAAAGGTGGGTGAGGTACGAGGGGCGGGATGGATGGCTCCACAGTGAGATGCTGTGCGGAGTTCCACAGGGGTCGGCTTTAGGTCCACTCCTGTGGAACATCGGGTATGACTGGGCGCTGCGAGGTGCCAATCTCCCCGGCGTGCAGGTCACCTGCTATGCGGATGACACGCTTGTCACCGCTCGGGGTGAGTCGCCTAGCGCGGCATGTGTGCTGGCCACTGCTGGGGTGGCCCACGTCGTGGCCCGCATCAGGCGTCTGGGCCTGGAGGTGGCCCTCTCAAAGTCCGAGGCGCTGTTGTTTCACGGCCCTCGGAACGGACCACCTCCCGGTCTACACATCGTGGTAGGAGGGACCACCATCGCCGTGAAGCCAACCCTGAAATATCTGGGGTTGAGTCTTGACGGCCGCTGGAACTTTGGGGCACACTTTAAGGCCCTGGCCCCGAGGTTGCGGAAGGCGGCGGGGGCGCTGAGCGGTCTTCTGCCCAACCTGGGCGGTCCCTCGTCGTCCTGCCGCAGGCTGTTCGCTGGGGTTGTGCGGTCCATGGCGCTATACGGCGCTCCAGTATGGGCGGACGACCTGACGAGCCAGAACATCGCTCTCAGAGAACGATGGCCGTCAGGATTGTCCGAGGGTACCGCACGATCTCAGGCGAGGCGGCGTGTCTCCTAGCTGGGACCCCACCTTGGGACCTCGAAGCCGGAACCCTCGCGTCAGTATTTGATTCGTGCGAGGAGGCGCGGGCGCGTGAGCCCCGCCCTGCGCCTAGAGAGGCCGAGGGGCGCCGGGCGGAGCTGCGCGAGGCGCTCCTAGATAGGTGGGGCCGGAGGCTGGCCACGACGTCGGCAGGACGAAGGACGGTGGACGCCGTGCTCCCCGTCATGACGGAGTGGGTGGATAGGAAGCACGGCTTTCTTACGTTCCGACTGACACAGGTGCTCTCCGGGCATGGATGCTTCGGAAGGTACCTTTGTAGGATCGGACGGGAGGAGTCGTCGCAGTGCCACCACTGCGACGGCGGCCACGAGGACACGGCGCAGCACACCTTGGAGGTGTGCGCGGCGTGGGCGGACCAGCGCCGTGACCTCGTCGCAGTAGTCGGCAGCGACCTCTCGCTACGGACCGTCGTGTCAGCGATGGTCGCGGACGAGATGTCATGGCGGGCGATCTCCTCCTTCTGCGAAAAAGTTATGGCGCAAAAGGAGGACGTGGAGCGCGAGAGGGAGGCCACCTCCGCGATCCCCTCGAGGAGACCGCGGTGGCGGCGGAGGGTCCGCGACGACCATCTGCCGCCGTAAAGGGCTCGCGAGCGGCAGCTTTGGGGACAAGCTTCCGCTCATTGCACAACAGCCCAGGAGGAAGGCGTGTGTAACTGTTCCACACACGCCTTTTGATGGAGTGGAGGCTTATGTGGCCCGATGAAGGAGGGGTTCACCACAATTACATGTGGCGAGGCAAGCCGCCGAGGGACGCGGAAGAATGCAGTCGCGTCCCCGTGTCACTCGGAGACGGCAGAAGGTGGAACATCGTGAGGTTTTAGTGGGTATGCCGGGCTTCTCCTGGAGAGTCCCACATAACCACCGGATCCCACCCGGTGGTATGCGTAAAGCATTTCCTCACGTAAAAAAAAAAAAAAAAAAAAAAAAAAAAAAAAAAAAAAAAAAAAAAAAAAAAAAGGTTAGGTTAGGTTAGGTTAGGTTAGGTTAGGTTAGGTTAGGTTAGGTTAGGTTAGGTTAGGTTAGGTTAGGTTAGGTTAGGTTAGGTTAGGTTAGGTTAGGTTAGGTTAGGTTAGGTTAGGTTAGGTTAGGTTAGGTTAGGTTAGGTTAGGTTAGGTTAGGTTAGGTTAGGTTAGGTTAGGTTAGGTTAGGTTAGGTTAGGTTAGGTTAGGTTAGGTTAGGTTAGGTTAGGTTAGGTTAGGTTAGGTTAGGTTAGGTTAGGTTAGGTTAGGTTAGGTTAGGTTAGGTTAGGTTAGGTTAGGTTAGGTTAGGTTAGGTTAGGTTAGGTTAGGTTAGGTTAGGTTAGGTTAGGTTAGGTTAGGTTAGGTTAGGTTAGGTTAGGTTAGGTTAGGTTAGGTTAGGTTAGGTTAGGTTAGGTTAGGTTAGGTTAGGTTAGGTTAGGTTAGGTTAGGTTAGGTTAGGTTAGGTTAGGTTAGGTTAGGTTAGGTTAGGTTAGGTTAGGTTAGGTTAGGTTAGGTTAGGTTAGGTTAGGTTAGGTTAGGTTAGGTTAGGTTAGGTTAGGTTAGGTTAGGTTAGGTTAGGTTAGGTTAGGTTAGGTTAGGTTAGGTTAGGTTAGGTTAGGTTAGGTTAGGTTAGGTTAGGTTAGGTTAGGTTAGGTTAGGTTAGGTTAGGTTAGGTTAGGTTAGGTTAGGTTAGGTTAGGTTAGGTTAGGTTAGGTTAGGTTAGGTTAGGTTAGGTTAGGTTAGGTTAGGTTAGGTTAGGTTAGGTTAGGTTAGGTTAGGTTAGGTTAGGTTAGGTTAGGTTAGGTTAGGTTAGGTTAGGTTAGGTTAGGTTAGGTTAGGTTAGGTTAGGTTAGGTTAGGTTAGGTTAGGTTAGGTTAGGTTAGGTTAGGTTAGGTTAGGTTAGGTTAGGTTAGGTTAGGTTAGGTTAGGTTAGGTTAGGTTAGGTTAGGTTAGGTTAGGTTAGGTTAGGTTAGGTTAGGTTAGGTTAGGTTAGGTTAGGTTAGGTTAGGTTAGGTTAGGTTAGGTTAGGTTAGGTTAGGTTAGGTTAGGTTAGGTTAGGTTAGGTTAGGTTAGGTTAGGTTAGGTTAGGTTAGGTTAGGTTAGGTTAGGTTAGGTTAGGTTAGGTTAGGTTAGGTTAGGTTAGGTTAGGTTAGGTTAGGTTAGGTTAGGTTAGGTTAGGTTAGGTTAGGTTAGGTTAGGTTAGGTTAGGTTAGGTTAGGTTAGGTTAGGTTAGGTTAGGTTAGGTTAGGTTAGGTTAGGTTAGGTTAGGTTAGGTTAGGTTAGGTTAGGTTAGGTTAGGTTAGGTTAGGTTAGGTTAGGTTAGGTTAGGTTAGGTTAGGTTAGGTTAGGTTAGGTTAGGTTAGGTTAGGTTAGGTTAGGTTAGGTTAGGTTAGGTTAGGTTAGGTTAGGTTAGGTTAGGTTAGGTTAGGTTAGGTTAGGTTAGGTTAGGTTAGGTTAGGTTAGGTTAGGTTAGGTTAGGTTAGGTTAGGTTAGGTTAGGTTAGGTTAGGTTAGGTTAGGTTAGGTTAGGTTAGGTTAGGTTAGGTTAGGTTAGGTTAGGTTAGGTTAGGTTAGGTTAGGTTAGGTTAGGTTAGGTTAGGTTAGGTTAGGTTAGGTTAGGTTAGGTTAGGTTAGGTTAGGTTAGGTTAGGTTAGGTTAGGTTAGGTTAGGTTAGGTTAGGTTAGGTTAGGTTAGGTTAGGTTAGGTTAGGTTAGGTTAGGTTAGGTTAGGTTAGGTTAGGTTAGGTTAGGTTAGGTTAGGTTAGGTTAGGTTAGGTTAGGTTAGGTTAGGTTAGGTTAGGTTAGGTTAGGTTAGGTTAGGTTAGGTTAGGTTAGGTTAGGTTAGGTTAGGTTAGGTTAGGTTAGGTTAGGTTAGGTTAGGTTAGGTTAGGTTAGGTTAGGTTAGGTTAGGTTAGGTTAGGTTAGGTTAGGTTAGGTTAGGTTAGGTTAGGTTAGGTTAGGTTAGGTTAGGTTAGGTTAGGTTAGGTTAGGTTAGGTTAGGTTAGGTTAGGTTAGGTTAGGTTAGGTTAGGTTAGGTTAGGTTAGGTTAGGTTAGGTTAGGTTAGGTTAGGTTAGGTTAGGTTAGGTTAGGTTAGGTTAGGTTAGGTTAGGTTAGGTTAGGTTAGGTTAGGTTAGGTTAGGTTAGGTTAGGTTAGGTTAGGTTAGGTTAGGTTAGGTTAGGTTAGGTTAGGTTAGGTTAGGTTAGGTTAGGTTAGGTTAGGTTAGGTTAGGTTAGGTTAGGTTAGGTTAGGTTAGGTTAGGTTAGGTTAGGTTAGGTTAGGTTAGGTTAGGTTAGGTTAGGTTAGGTTAGGTTAGGTTAGGTTAGGTTAGGTTAGGTTAGGTTAGGTTAGGTTAGGTTAGGTTAGGTTAGGTTAGGTTAGGTTAGGTTAGGTTAGGTTAGGTTAGGTTAGGTTAGGTTAGGTTAGGTTAGGTTAGGTTAGGTTAGGTTAGGTTAGGTTAGGTTAGGTTAGGTTAGGTTAGGTTAGGTTAGGTTAGGTTAGGTTAGGTTAGGTTAGGTTAGGTTAGGTTAGGTTAGGTTAGGTTAGGTTAGGTTAGGTTAGGTTAGGTTAGGTTAGGTTAGGTTAGGTTAGGTTAGGTTAGGTTAGGTTAGGTTAGGTTAGGTTAGGTTAGGTTAGGTTAGGTTAGGTTAGGTTAGGTTAGGTTAGGTTAGGTTAGGTTAGGTTAGGTTAGGTTAGGTTAGGTTAGGTTAGGTTAGGTTAGGTTAGGTTAGGTTAGGTTAGGTTAGGTTAGGTTAGGTTAGGTTAGGTTAGGTTAGGTTAGGTTAGGTTAGGTTAGGTTAGGTTAGGTTAGGTTAGGTTAGGTTAGGTTAGGTTAGGTTAGGTTAGGTTAGGTTAGGTTAGGTTAGGTTAGGTTAGGTTAGGTTAGGTTAGGTTAGGTTAGGTTAGGTTAGGTTAGGTTAGGTTAGGTTAGGTTAGGTTAGGTTAGGTTAGGTTAGGTTAGGTTAGGTTAGGTTAGGTTAGGTTAGGTTAGGTTAGGTTAGGTTAGGTTAGGTTAGGTTAGGTTAGGTTAGGTTAGGTTAGGTTAGGTTAGGTTAGGTTAGGTTAGGTTAGGTTAGGTTAGGTTAGGTTAGGTTAGGTTAGGTTAGGTTAGGTTAGGTTAGGTTAGGTTAGGTTAGGTTAGGTTAGGTTAGGTTAGGTTAGGTTAGGTTAGGTTAGGTTAGGTTAGGTTAGGTTAGGTTAGGTTAGGTTAGGTTAGGTTAGGTTAGGTTAGGTTAGGTTAGGTTAGGTTAGGTTAGGTTAGGTTAGGTTAGGTTAGGTTAGGTTAGGTTAGGTTAGGTTAGGTTAGGTTAGGTTAGGTTAGGTTAGGTTAGGTTAGGTTAGGTTAGGTTAGGTTAGGTTAGGTTAGGTTAGGTTAGGTTAGGTTAGGTTAGGTTAGGTTAGGTTAGGTTAGGTTAGGTTAGGTTAGGTTAGGTTAGGTTAGGTTAGGTTAGGTTAGGTTAGGTTAGGTTAGGTTAGGTTAGGTTAGGTTAGGTTAGGTTAGGTTAGGTTAGGTTAGGTTAGGTTAGGTTAGGTTAGGTTAGGTTAGGTTAGGTTAGGTTAGGTTAGGTTAGGTTAGGTTAGGTTAGGTTAGGTTAGGTTAGGTTAGGTTAGGTTAGGTTAGGTTAGGTTAGGTTAGGTTAGGTTAGGTTAGGTTAGGTTAGGTTAGGTTAGGTTAGGTTAGGTTAGGTTAGGTTAGGTTAGGTTAGGTTAGGTTAGGTTAGGTTAGGTTAGGTTAGGTTAGGTTAGGTTAGGTTAGGTTAGGTTAGGTTAGGTTAGGTTAGGTTAGGTTAGGTTAGGTTAGGTTAGGTTAGGTTAGGTTAGGTTAGGTTAGGTTAGGTTAGGTTAGGTTAGGTTAGGTTAGGTTAGGTTAGGTTAGGTTAGGTTAGGTTAGGTTAGGTTAGGTTAGGTTAGGTTAGGTTAGGTTAGGTTAGGTTAGGTTAGGTTAGGTTAGGTTAGGTTAGGTTAGGTTAGGTTAGGTTAGGTTAGGTTAGGTTAGGTTAGGTTAGGTTAGGTTAGGTTAGGTTAGGTTAGGTTAGGTTAGGTTAGGTTAGGTTAGGTTAGGTTAGGTTAGGTTAGGTTAGGTTAGGTTAGGTTAGGTTAGGTTAGGTTAGGTTAGGTTAGGTTAGGTTAGGTTAGGTTAGGTTAGGTTAGGTTAGGTTAGGTTAGGTTAGGTTAGGTTAGGTTAGGTTAGGTTAGGTTAGGTTAGGTTAGGTTAGGTTAGGTTAGGTTAGGTTAGGTTAGGTTAGGTTAGGTTAGGTTAGGTTAGGTTAGGTTAGGTTAGGTTAGGTTAGGTTAGGTTAGGTTAGGTTAGGTTAGGTTAGGTTAGGTTAGGTTAGGTTAGGTTAGGTTAGGTTAGGTTAGGTTAGGTTAGGTTAGGTTAGGTTAGGTTAGGTTAGGTTAGGTTAGGTTAGGTTAGGTTAGGTTAGGTTAGGTTAGGTTAGGTTAGGTTAGGTTAGGTTAGGTTAGGTTAGGTTAGGTTAGGTTAGGTTAGGTTAGGTTAGGTTAGGTTAGGTTAGGTTAGGTTAGGTTAGGTTAGGTTAGGTTAGGTTAGGTTAGGTTAGGTTAGGTTAGGTTAGGTTAGGTTAGGTTAGGTTAGGTTAGGTTAGGTTAGGTTAGGTTAGGTTAGGTTAGGTTAGGTTAGGTTAGGTTAGGTTAGGTTAGGTTAGGTTAGGTTAGGTTAGGTTAGGTTAGGTTAGGTTAGGTTAGGTTAGGTTAGGTTAGGTTAGGTTAGGTTAGGTTAGGTTAGGTTAGGTTAGGTTAGGTTAGGTTAGGTTAGGTTAGGTTAGGTTAGGTTAGGTTAGGTTAGGTTAGGTTAGGTTAGGTTAGGTTAGGTTAGGTTAGGTTAGGTTAGGTTAGGTTAGGTTAGGTTAGGTTAGGTTAGGTTAGGTTAGGTTAGGTTAGGTTAGGTTAGGTTAGGTTAGGTTAGGTTAGGTTAGGTTAGGTTAGGTTAGGTTAGGTTAGGTTAGGTTAGGTTAGGTTAGGTTAGGTTAGGTTAGGTTAGGTTAGGTTAGGTTAGGTTAGGTTAGGTTAGGTTAGGTTAGGTTAGGTTAGGTTAGGTTAGGTTAGGTTAGGTTAGGTTAGGTTAGGTTAGGTTAGGTTAGGTTAGGTTAGGTTAGGTTAGGTTAGGTTAGGTTAGGTTAGGTTAGGTTAGGTTAGGTTAGGTTAGGTTAGGTTAGGTTAGGTTAGGTTAGGTTAGGTTAGGTTAGGTTAGGTTAGGTTAGGTTAGGTTAGGTTAGGTTAGGTTAGGTTAGGTTAGGTTAGGTTAGGTTAGGTTAGGTTAGGTTAGGTTAGGTTAGGTTAGGTTAGGTTAGGTTAGGTTAGGTTAGGTTAGGTTAGGTTAGGTTAGGTTAGGTTAGGTTAGGTTAGGTTAGGTTAGGTTAGGTTAGGTTAGGTTAGGTTAGGTTAGGTTAGGTTAGGTTAGGTTAGGTTAGGTTAGGTTAGGTTAGGTTAGGTTAGGTTAGGTTAGGTTAGGTTAGGTTAGGTTAGGTTAGGTTAGGTTAGGTTAGGTTAGGTTAGGTTAGGTTAGGTTAGGTTAGGTTAGGTTAGGTTAGGTTAGGTTAGGTTAGGTTAGGTTAGGTTAGGTTAGGTTAGGTTAGGTTAGGTTAGGTTAGGTTAGGTTAGGTTAGGTTAGGTTAGGTTAGGTTAGGTTAGGTTAGGTTAGGTTAGGTTAGGTTAGGTTAGGTTAGGTTAGGTTAGGTTAGGTTAGGTTAGGTTAGGTTAGGTTAGGTTAGGTTAGGTTAGGTTAGGTTAGGTTAGGTTAGGTTAGGTTAGGTTAGGTTAGGTTAGGTTAGGTTAGGTTAGGTTAGGTTAGGTTAGGTTAGGTTAGGTTAGGTTAGGTTAGGTTAGGTTAGGTTAGGTTAGGTTAGGTTAGGTTAGGTTAGGTTAGGTTAGGTTAGGTTAGGTTAGGTTAGGTTAGGTTAGGTTAGGTTAGGTTAGGTTAGGTTAGGTTAGGTTAGGTTAGGTTAGGTTAGGTTAGGTTAGGTTAGGTTAGGTTAGGTTAGGTTAGGTTAGGTTAGGTTAGGTTAGGTTAGGTTAGGTTAGGTTAGGTTAGGTTAGGTTAGGTTAGGTTAGGTTAGGTTAGGTTAGGTTAGGTTAGGTTAGGTTAGGTTAGGTTAGGTTAGGTTAGGTTAGGTTAGGTTAGGTTAGGTTAGGTTAGGTTAGGTTAGGTTAGGTTAGGTTAGGTTAGGTTAGGTTAGGTTAGGTTAGGTTAGGTTAGGTTAGGTTAGGTTAGGTTAGGTTAGGTTAGGTTAGGTTAGGTTAGGTTAGGTTAGGTTAGGTTAGGTTAGGTTAGGTTAGGTTAGGTTAGGTTAGGTTAGGTTAGGTTAGGTTAGGTTAGGTTAGGTTAGGTTAGGTTAGGTTAGGTTAGGTTAGGTTAGGTTAGGTTAGGTTAGGTTAGGTTAGGTTAGGTTAGGTTAGGTTAGGTTAGGTTAGGTTAGGTTAGGTTAGGTTAGGTTAGGTTAGGTTAGGTTAGGTTAGGTTAGGTTAGGTTAGGTTAGGTTAGGTTAGGTTAGGTTAGGTTAGGTTAGGTTAGGTTAGGTTAGGTTAGGTTAGGTTAGGTTAGGTTAGGTTAGGTTAGGTTAGGTTAGGTTAGGTTAGGTTAGGTTAGGTTAGGTTAGGTTAGGTTAGGTTAGGTTAGGTTAGGTTAGGTTAGGTTAGGTTAGGTTAGGTTAGGTTAGGTTAGGTTAGGTTAGGTTAGGTTAGGTTAGGTTAGGTTAGGTTAGGTTAGGTTAGGTTAGGTTAGGTTAGGTTAGGTTAGGTTAGGTTAGGTTAGGTTAGGTTAGGTTAGGTTAGGTTAGGTTAGGTTAGGTTAGGTTAGGTTAGGTTAGGTTAGGTTAGGTTAGGTTAGGTTAGGTTAGGTTAGGTTAGGTTAGGTTAGGTTAGGTTAGGTTAGGTTAGGTTAGGTTAGGTTAGGTTAGGTTAGGTTAGGTTAGGTTAGGTTAGGTTAGGTTAGGTTAGGTTAGGTTAGGTTAGGTTAGGTTAGGTTAGGTTAGGTTAGGTTAGGTTAGGTTAGGTTAGGTTAGGTTAGGTTAGGTTAGGTTAGGTTAGGTTAGGTTAGGTTAGGTTAGGTTAGGTTAGGTTAGGTTAGGTTAGGTTAGGTTAGGTTAGGTTAGGTTAGGTTAGGTTAGGTTAGGTTAGGTTAGGTTAGGTTAGGTTAGGTTAGGTTAGGTTAGGTTAGGTTAGGTTAGGTTAGGTTAGGTTAGGTTAGGTTAGGTTAGGTTAGGTTAGGTTAGGTTAGGTTAGGTTAGGTTAGGTTAGGTTAGGTTAGGTTAGGTTAGGTTAGGTTAGGTTAGGTTAGGTTAGGTTAGGTTAGGTTAGGTTAGGTTAGGTTAGGTTAGGTTAGGTTAGGTTAGGTTAGGTTAGGTTAGGTTAGGTTAGAGTTAGGTTAGGTTAGGTTAGGTTAGGTTAGGTTAGGTTAGGTTAGGTTAGGTTAGGTTAGGTTAGGTTAGGTTAGGTTAGGTTAGGTTAGGTTAGGTTAGGTTAGGTTAGGT